>CM073129.1:52044386-52404386 GCA_037039145.1 Fundulus diaphanus
ACTCTTCTTCTAACGTATAAAGCCCTTAATAATCAAGCTCCATCATATATCAGAGCTCTGATTACTCCGTATGTTCCTAACAGAGCACTTCGCTCTCAGACTGCAGGTCTGCTGGTGGTTCCTAGAGTCTCTAAAAGTAGAATGGGAGGCAGATCCTTTAGCTATCAGGCTCCTCTCCTGTGGAACCAACTCCCAGTTTTGGTCCGTGAGGCAGACACCCTGTCTACTTTTAAGACTAATCTTAAAACTTTCCTTTTTGACAAAGCTTATAGTTAGAGTGGCTCATGTTACCCTGAGCTATCTCTATAGTTATGCTGCTATAGGCTTAGGCTACTGGAGGACATCAGGGTCTAATTTTCTCACTCTACTGATTTCTACTGTTCTTCATTCTACGGTTCTCCAGTTTTGCATTGTATTACATTGAAATGACTGTCGTCATTTCAGCTTTTAACTTTTTGCTCTCTCTCTTTTTCTTCATAGTAGGTACACCTGGTCTGGCGTTCTGTTAACTTTGACATCATCCAGAGAAGACGGCTCACCCGTTACTACCATCTAATGTAGAACAGATTACTAGATCAATGTGTGCTTCTGTGCTTTTTTGTCTCTCTTGTTGTGTCTCTGCTCTGTCTTCTGTAACCCCAGTCGGTCGAGGCAGATGACCGTTCATACTGAGCCCGGTTCTGCCGGAGGTTTTTTTTTCCCGTTAATGGGTGGTTTTTCTTCCCACTGTCGCTTCATGCTTGCTCAGTATGAGGGATTGCAGCAAAACCATGTACAATGCAGACGACTCTCCCTGTGGCTCTACGGTTCCCCAGGAGTGAATGCTGCTTGTCAAGACTTTGATGCAATCAACTGGTTTCCTTATATAGGACATTTTGACCAATCTGTATAATCTGACCCAATCTGTATAATATGATTGAACTTGATTTTGTAAAGTGCCTTGAGATGACATGTTTCATGATTTGGCGCTATATAAATAAAATTGAATTGAATTGAATTGAATTGAATTGAATAATACATCTTTAAAATGAATTTAATACAATTTGGTCTTTCTTTTACAAATGAAATAAAAATAGAAAAAAAATAAAGAGAGCAGTCAAAATTAACTATTAAATTACTTAACAGCATTCTCTGGTGGTTCACAGAAAATAAAGCTAGCCATGCCATGTCGTCATAGACAACTAACAAACAAACTGACATAACTGACAAACTGACAAGTACAATAGACAAACTGACGAACCTAACTGACAACACAAATTACTGACATTTAATGTAACATAATTACCTGAAAGGGGTGGTCAATAACACAAAAATAGTGCAGTGAGCTTCCCTACTGGTCCACTAGTCACTCTGTGTACTGTAACAAAATTCTAAGTTAGCCTTTGAACATAACCACCAATACTACTGAGAAGAGAACCGAATTTGATGGCTTACCACAGCAGAGCGCTGAACAGACTGTGTGGAATTTTCGGTTTCCCTTCACATATATAGGCAACCAGTGGTTGGCGCCAAAAACCACCCATCACAGGACAATTATGAAACATATTTTAGCAAGAATTTCATCTGTATATCCAATACCCGTTACGTTTGTACGACTTTAATTTGGCCGCGGCTCATGCGTACTGGGCTGTTCTAAATTTAGCAATGTGACGACATTTGAGAAAAGTCCTATAGGCAGTTTAAGCAGACCCATTTGGCTGCTAAAACCATTTAAAAGTCCCTAAAATTCCCTTTATTCCATATTCTTGTCCTCATGTTGAACTTCAGAAGTTTGTCTTCAGTATCTCTAAATGCTTGAATGCTCCCACTGTTATGTAATTGGCTAATTCGCCATTGGTGTTAACAAGGAAAGACAGCCGTACCTAATAAAGTGGCTGGTTTGTGCAAGCTCCTCAATTTCACTGAAGTGTTGGTGGAAAAGAATTACTGGAGTCAGCTTTGTCAAAGCTCAGCTCAGACCTCAGACAGGGCTGTCGAGACATGCTCTGTATTTACTGTACTCACATACTAGCCAGAATTTTGCTCTTGACACAAGTGAGATAGAGTCACCTTCTCTGAGTTAAATGCTCAATAGCTTCAGATTCCCAGCTCCTCCTCGGAGACACCATTCTACTGAATGTCTGAAGAAAGATCTCTAGGTAAGATGGACAAATGGCAGGAATCATCCGATAAAGTTAAAAAGTAGCCTTATATCTAAGAGGTGACCCTGTGAGGATGAGGAACATTCATCCAGGTAGCACTGTATCGACCTGCTTAGGTATTCTGATGGTCTGGGAATGATAACGTTTGACCGCAGGAGCTGTTTCTGCCTCTGAATATATTCACTATTTTTAATCTTTCTTCCCAGGAGCTTAATTTCCAGTCGTCCCCAGGGAAGGCCTTTTTCTTCAGCTTCCCATCTCTATTCCTGATGACTCCAAGATCCATGTAATCAGCAAGCAGAACCAATACAAATAGAGAAATGTAAGATTTATAAAATCCAAGGTTTACAAGGAAGTATAAGACTCCAGTAGGCTTAAATCCAAGGCAACAGGACTCCAGCTCTGTTTTTGTGACCTTCTAAATGGTTCATTTGTTAAATAATAGGAGGGAAATGTATTATATACTGTATGTATATGTGCCCGATGCAGAGGGAAGCAATGAGCTGTTGATGGGGGATGAGAGTCTCCTTCAAGGCAAGCGTATTGGTGTTTTCAGCCACATACTCTTGAGCAAAGAAAATAAATATTCTAGTTTAGGCCAGGATTGAGTGGGATGCAGCGCTCTCCCTGCAGCTGCAGTCTTTAGTCAGGTAATGTACCTTTACTTCAGACCTCGGCATCAATAAGGAAGGGAGGGAGACATTTTGGACCTCACTCCGCGATCATTAATCAACTTGTTAGTGCATCCATGCCAGCGACGTGGCAATCCTGCTGTCTGCAGAGATAAATGAGGAGAGACTTGTTTCTTACCCTTGTTTTGCCTCAGGAATACAGACAGAGCATTTAAACCCCTCTGCAGCATTATTACCTGCCTGCTGCTTTACAGCTCCACCAGATCAAGGGGGAAATAATTCCACTTAAATAAAATAAAACCTCATTTACAGCGGGGCTGGTTGAAAGAAGTACCTTGCAAAAACGTGTCATTGTTGCTCTCATTTTGAAGAGAGTGCTTCCAGTTTGGCTTCAGGAAACAAAAAACTCCCTGTGGAAGGTTTTATTTCCCCGTGGAGATGTTAAGCCAGCTTTATTTATAACGTGGCCTGTTATGGCACTGAGCAGGAATTTATCTTTTAACATGAAATACGGAACATGTCTTCCTTTAGTAGCTCAGATATATTAACTGAATATCTTACTGTCAGAACAACACAATTTGGTTTTAGGCTAATAAAGCACTTGATAAACAGCGTGACTTAAAAAGTTAGTGATAACACACAGAAACAGGGAGAAAAGTCAAATAGTAACTTCACCCTTTTCAGATACTGTGACATAAATACTTAGATTTAAACCTAAAATAATTAGCCCTAAATGTTTAACGGGGGGATGTGGAGGACAGTCTGAGTAGCAGCTGGTGGTGGAGGGTGGACACGCAGGCGATGGTTCAGCAGTGACCCGGTGGCATTCTTCGTAGAACCGCAGTAACCAGGAGGGCTCTTGAATACGCAGTTGGGGAGATCCCCGTGGATCCTTCCGAGAATGCAGGAACAGAGTAGGAGTGAAGGGTGAAGGTCTGAGCCTGGAGGTCTCTGGAAAGAAAAGGCTTGGGTGAGTCTCGGGAGACAGGATATGCAGCAGGCAACAAGAAGAAGACCTCGGTGAGGTTACCGCTCAGGGTGCTCAGACACCTTCCTTCTGACTCCTGCTGCCTGATAAGCTCTGCTTGATTGTAGATAACGAGGATCACATGTGGCTGCCGCCTGCCAAAAGAGGGGAAAACACCACAAAACCACTACACAGATCTGTGTCTGACTCCATCATATGGTCCCTTCATTGTTGTAATGCATCCTGCTGCTACGTATACTTCCACTATTCACATCGTCTTACGCATATTTATTTACATATACATATAAAAGGTCCTTTTTTGGTTTGGTGCTACATTTCTTTTATAATTTCTGTTTATTATATTATGACGGGCCGTTACAACTTTCAGCGTAACAGGCCGTTACGTAAATTGTCTAAATTATGATGAAATTAGACCATTGCTCACATTTTTAATGAACGAGACAATGCTACATGCTAAGCTGACAAAAAAGGTGACAAAAACAGAGGAAAGGGAGAGAGCAATATAACATCCTCTGAGTCTGCTTCTACACGTGCAAAGAGAGATATAAAAAGAACAGCAGAACCAGCTGATAAAGTATTACAGATACAAACAACCAACACCTTGATAACAAGGTGCGTTCCTTGAAGCACAATGTTAGGAAATTGGAGAGAAAATGGCGCTCTACACACCAAGAGGAATCCTACCTAATCTGGAGGGACAGTCTATTGTTGTATAACAAGACCATTCGCAGAATTAGAGCAGCATATTTTTCATCATTAATTGAAGAGAATAAAAATAATCCTAGATTTCTCTTTAGTACAGTTGCCAAACTTACACAGAGTCATAGCTCCGTTGATCCATCCATTCCCTTAGCTCTTAGCAGTAATGATTTTATGGGATTCTTCATAAATAAAATTGATTCCATTAAAAATAAAATCATTGGCATCCTCCTAACCATGATTACCTCGTCCTCAGTAAGTGAGGCAGCGTTGGAGGAATCTTTAGAAACTGCGCTGTGTCTGAACTGTCTAGAAGCAGTAGAGCTTTCTGAGCTATCTAAAATATTAGCTTCATCTAAACCTTCTACCTGTATGTTAGACCCAATCCCAACCAAGTTGTTTAAGGAGGTATTCCCTCTGATCAGTGGTCCTATTTTAGACATGATTAATCTATCCTTAGTAAATGGATATGTACCACAGGCTTTTAAAGTAGCTGTTATTAAACCTTTACTTAAGAAACCATCTCTTGATCAAGATGAGTTAGTAAATTACAGACCTATATCTAATCTTCTTTTCTTATCTAAAATTCTCGAGAAAGTAGTTGCTAATCAACTTTGTGAACATTTACAAAGTAATGACCTACTTGAGGAGTTTCAGTCAGGCTTCAGAGCTCATCATAGCACTGAAACGGCTCTGGTGAAGGTCACTAATGATATTCTCATGGCCTCAGATAATGGACTTGTGTCTGTACTTGTCCTGTTAGATCTCAGTGCTGCATTTGATACAGTTGATCACAATATTCTCCTACAAAGACTTGAGCATACTGTAGGGATTAAGGGGAAAGCATTAGGCTGGTTTAAATCTTATCTGTCGGACAGATTCCAGTTTGTTCATGTTAATAATAAATCTTCTTCAAGCTCTAGGGTCACTTGTGGAGTACCACAGGGTTCAGTCCTTGGACCAATTCTCTTTACTATATATATGCTTCCGATTGGCAAAATTATCAGACAGCATGGGATTAATTTCCACTGTTATGCTGATGTCACTCAGCTATATTTATCCATAAATCCTGATGAATCCAATCAATTACTTCGACTGCAGTCATGTCTTGATGACATCAAAAGCTGGATGACTTTAAATTTCCTGCATCTAAATTCTGACAAGACAGAAGTTATAATCTTTGGACCAGAGTCCTCAAAAAATAAACTTCTTAATCATTCACTGAATCTGGATGGCATTAACTTGGTCTCTGGTAGTAAAGTAAAAAATCTTGGTGTTATTTTCAACCAAGACATGTCATTTAAATCCCATATTAAACAGGTTTCCAGAGTTTCCTTTTTTCACCTCCGGAATATCGCCAAAATTAGAAACATTCTGTCCAGGGGTGATGCTGAAAAACTAGTCCATGCATTTGTTACTTCAAGGCTGGACTATTGTAATTCTTTACTATCAGGAAGTCCACAAAATGCAGTTCAAAGTCTTCAGCTGATCCAAAATGCTGCAGCGAGAGTTCTGATGAAAATCAACAAGAGGGATCATATTTCTCCAATTTTAGCTTCCCTTCATTGGCTTCCTGTTAAATCAAGAATAGAATTTAAAATTCTTCTTCTAACGTATAAAGCCCTTAATAATCAAGCTCCATCATATATCAGAGCTCCGATTACCCCGTATGTTCCTAACAGAGCACTTCGCTCTCAGACTGCAGGTCTGCTGGTGGTTCCTAGAGTCTCTAAAAGTAGAATGGGAGGCAGATCCTTTAGCTATCAGGCTCCTCTCCTGTGGAACCAACTCCCAGTTTTGGTCCGTGAAGGAGACACCCTGTCTACTTTTAAGACTAGTCTTAAAACTTTCCTTTGTGACAAAGCTTATAACTAGAGTGGCTCATGTTACTCTGAGCTACCTCTATAGTTATGCTGCTATAGGCTTAGGCTACTGGAGGACATCAGGGCCTATTTTTCTCACTCTACTGATTTCTACTGTTCTCCAGTCTACTGTTCT
This sequence comes from Fundulus diaphanus, assembly GCA_037039145.1. NCBI lineage: Eukaryota > Metazoa > Chordata > Actinopteri > Cyprinodontiformes > Fundulidae > Fundulus > Fundulus diaphanus. The sequence goes on from CM073129.1 coordinate 52,050,845, forward strand.
CCAGATTTGCATTGCATTACATTGAAATGACTATTGTCATTTCAACTTTTAACTTTTTGTTCTCTCTCTTTTTTCTTCATAGTAGGTACACCTGGTCTGACGTTCTGTTGACTGTGAAATCATCCAGGGAGGACAGATCACCGACTATTACCATCTAATGTAGAACAGATTACTAGATCAATGTGTGCTTCTGTGCTTTTTGTCTGTCTTGTTGTGTCTCTGCTCTGTCTTCTGTAACCCCCAGTCGGTCGAGGCAGATGACCGTTCATACTGAGCCCGGTTCTGCTGGAGGTTTTTCCTTCCCGCTAACGGGTGTTTTTTCTTTCCACTGTCGCTTCATGCTTGCTCAGTATGAGCAAGTATGAATATTGCAGCAAAGCCATGTACAATGCAGACGACTCTGCCTGTGGCTCTACGCTTCTCCAGGAGTGAATGCTGCTTGTCGGGACTTTGATGCAATCAACTGGTTTCCTTATATAGGAACATTTTTGACCAATCTGTATAATCTGACCCAATCTGTATAATATGATTGAACTTAACTTGTAAAGTGCCTTGAGATGACATGTTTCATGAATTGGCGCTATATAAATAAAATTGAATTGAATTGAATTGAAAAATCACTGCAAAATACGTAGTATTATTTAGTACAAGATGTATAAAATGACAGATAAAGCTAATGATGTGGTTTTCCTGTATAGAAATTAATCTGTATGCACCTGGATCCAAGCACCTGTAGGTGTTTGTTAAAGGGAGTGCACATGTGTCTGTGAGGTTTATCCATAAGAAAAATGCTCAGTAGTGGTTGTGAGGAGCCAAAGACCCCCAGAGCACCGAGGCAGACGTCAGGGGAACCAGCACCGCAGATGCCCCAGGAAATCCCCAAACAGCCACAGCCCCGGGAGCTGCGACGATAAGACCGCGGGCTCCACCTGCAGCCAGCTATGCCAGAGCGGATCCAGCCATGGGCCCAGAGATCCGAAGCCCAGGGAATCCCCGTCGCCCAGCGGGGCCCCGACAGAGCCACGGGGCCCAGGCCCCGCGAAGCAGGCACACACCTGAGAATCCAGCCCCAGACACCGAGGACCCCCAACGCACCAGTGGGTCAAGGCGCCAGCCAACGAAGGGGAGCCAGACGTTCCTGAGATTGTGCTGGGGGTCTTGCTGCTGATCCTGTCGGAGGTCATCAGCGGTCTTGCCTGACCCGAGGTCTTCGGTGGTCCTGCCTCTGTCTCTGGGAGTCTTGTGGACCAGGTCTTCAGAGTTTGGTTTCATGTTCCAGCCACTGGTTCCTTATTGTCTGCTCCGTGCATCTCTGCTTTCTCTTATTTCCTTTGTTATTTAATCCACGCTTTAAGTTTAGCTATTTTGTCATTAAATATAACTCACCTTACTCTGCTCTACATTTTGAACCTTTTCTAAACCAAAAACCTCACAACATGCCCCAAAATCTGACCGTATGATCAGCCAGTCCAAAACAAACCTAAATACAACCATATTTGACTCCAATTGTTTATGATGCTGCTTAATGTACAAAGAGGCCACCCCTGTCTTACCCTCATCTGTTGTACATTTATCGCTTATTTTCATAGAGAACTAAACACCTATTAAATTGAATAGTGTTTTTTAAGTCAATATTATACTTGTTGGTTATCCTTGTGCTATTTGTTGAATAGCACAAGGATAATAAGCTAAAATTAGCTGGTTTATTAGTTTGCCTTGGCATGATTTCCATCTGTAATTTTAAGTATATATATATATATATATATATATATATATATATATATATATATATATATATATATATATATATATATATAGATTTTACCTTATAACATGGATGATGTACTGCAAAAATTCAGACGTATTTGTTTATTCACACAGCTCTAATTTAATCATATCTTGTCTCAGTTTATTCCTCATCCTGGAATAAATGCCAGAATACAATTCAAAATTGTTCCCAAGATAAACTTAAGTTGTTAAAAGATCTAAATCTCAGGGCAGATTGGATGGTTCCTCAGCTGATGGTAAATTTAAAGTCCCTCAGCAATTGTATGAAACACAATCTAGTAGCATTGATTCAGTTGTCAATAAAGTGCGTAAACATTCAATCTTTTAAAAATAAAAATCTGTATATATAAAATGAATAAATAACATTCAAATAAATAACACTGACTAGGACCTAAAGCTATGCAGAAATATGACTGTATAAAATATAATTTAGAATTTCACACTAAAAAATGAAAAGAATAACACCAATTACATATAAAATGTTTACAATTAGAGCTATAAACTATATAAAAAATATAACTGTGTTTTTTTATTATTTAGATGATGATAAAAGTGAGATATCTTGGAAAATGTGCTTCAGTTTTTTTGCGTGCTTTAATGGTGAGTTGTCTTCCAGAGGAAAGAGGGTTACACCGGGCATGTTCAGGGTGGTAGTATTCTCTTGAGGTATTGCTTCTTGTGAAGTTGACCTGCATATATTTCATCCTTAGGTTGCAGCGATGCCCGGACCACCCTCTCTGCTCTTCTCAGCACGCTGTACAGTCTTCCTGTCCTCTGCTGTGCAGCTGGCAAACCACACTGTGAAGCAATAGGACAGGAGGTTTTCTGTGGCGTAGAAAATAGTCAGCAGGTGCTGCAAATAGATGGACCGTCCTCTGTTTCCTGAGGAGGTGGTCTCAGTTGGGCCTTACCACCTGTTGAGCAATGTCTGATGACCAGGTGAGATCAGGTCGGATGTGTGGCCTCGGCTACTCGAAGGCAACCACCTTTTCAATCACCTACCCACTGATAGAAACTCTGGAGTGGTCTGTGTAGACCTTCTAGAGTCTATTATCAGTTCTGTTATGGTTTAGATCATTTTGAAAACACCAGGGTACTAAATGGTGTATATTTACTCTCTAAGATGTCACTCTGTTTTCATGGATCACAATCTAGTGTTTGATTTTTAGTTTTCTTTTGTTTTGGTGTTTTTTGGGGATCATTTCTTCATTCTTTAGATCTAGTCTTGTTCCATTTATCATTCTGTACTCATCATTGTTTGTGAGGTGATTTCATATGTGTTATTTCCTTTAGTTTCTTGGATTTTTCTTATGTACATTTAAAACTTTTGCACTTTTCCAGTCACACTGACCACTCAAAGCGCTCTACACTTCCCATGTACATCGATTGTTTCCAGGCAAAAAAAGCTGTGATGACTTCTAGGGTTGGATGAATGTTTGAAACTAGTGGGGGGTACATGACACGGTTGGAGTGGTTGAAAATGTTTCTGAAAACCACTGTTAGCAGGTCAGTGAAATCCTTAAAGGCACCGCCTGTACCATCACAGGTCCAGCAGCTTTCACTGCCTTAAATTTCCAGAGTCAGTCTTCAATTCATTGAGACATCAATTTGGCTGCAGCTTAATCATCTTTGATTGGTGGTGATGTTGAAATGGTCCACTTTCTGCTTTATTGCTTTTTGCAGTGCATGTCCTTCTCCTGGTCTTAAGCCAGCTGTGCATTCTACTTTAGCATCGACAGACATCCTCAGGACCGGTTTGCATACATTTCACGCTATCCAAGGCTTTTGCAGCGGCCCTCAAATATGGGTCCCTGGACCCCCGGGGGTCAGCGAACCACAGGTTGGGGGTCCGTGAAGCGCACATTGTCAGGCCCTTAGGAGGTACTGCTGAGGATGCGTCAGGGTTGAGCTACACTGCAAAAAGGGAACTAAAAGTAAGTATAATGTTCTTTAAAATGTTCTTTTACTGAATGTATTTTTTTGATTTCAGCAGCTAAATAAGACTATCTGCCAATGGAATAAGATTTTTGCACTTAAAATAGGAACAACTCATCTCCATCATCTCATTTGAAGTGCAGGATATCTAATTATCTTATTTTAGAGGTAAAAAATTTCATTGGCAAAAAGTCTTATTTAGCTGCTTAAATCAAGGGGAAAAAAATAATTTCCAAAAAATTTTACTTACTTTTAGTTCCCTTTTTGCTGTGTAAGTAACACGGTTGACAGATATTTAACTCCATCTACTTCATCAAGGTAAAAGCCAAATCAGCTAAAATTAAGAAGTATGTCAATAGTTACGTCGAGAATGAGGATCTAATCTCCACCAAATCTCTTATATTAGGTGCATTTATATATATTTTTAAAAACATACGTAATTGCCAATGTGTTTAACAGTACAAAAGGCTGTTTAAAAAATACTATCAGCCTGAGGAATCTAAAGGGGTCCTTTACATGATTTATTTTTTTATTTACAAATAAAAAACTGAAAAGGGCCAAAGTACTCCTCTCCTTGTTCGGCCTGTAAGTTCCGGTGGACGGCCATGCCCAGGTAGATTTACAGCTGTGCCATTCTCTTTCCATTTCTGACATGCTCCGTGCGATGTTCAAAGTGTGGTAAATCTTTTTATAGCCTAAACTGCTTTAAACGTCTCCACAACTTTGTGTTCCTTGGACTTCATGATGCTGTTTGCTCCCTAATATTCTCTGAACAGACCTCTGAGGCCGGTCCTGTTATTAGATCACACACAGGTGGACTCTGGTCGGTCATCAGAAATCATCAGGCAACTTCTGAAGGCAACTGGTTGCCCTCAGAGAAAAGGGGGCTGAGTACTTTTGCACACCGCACTTTTTTTTTTTATTTGTAAGAATGTTTTTAATCATGTATCATTTTCTTTCCACCTCACAACTGTATACCTCTTTGTGTTGATCTTTTGCGTAAGATTCCAATAAAATATATTTATGTTTGTGGTTGTAATGTGAAAAAATGTGGAAAAGTTCAAAGGGTATGAAAACTTTTTGAAGCCAATCTATAACTTTAATACCCATTTAGGATCAGTTGGAGGACATCCTGCTCTTGAAATATATCCCAGTGTGAGTTATCAAAGCAGCCCTAAAGATGAACAACAGCGCGCTTTTGACAGATTATTACAAACTTTGCGATGTACAACACGGTCCTAATCCTCTGCTCAGACTAAGGGTACGTGAAGGGAGCCGGATTGTACTTTAAAGCTTTAGAAATTAAAAGAATTACAAGGGAATTTATATAAGAACACTTTAAAGTTGGCATAAATAAAATCTCCTGCCACATTAAACAGGCAGTTTTGGTTAAGCAGCCATTCTGTTGTCAGTGAAGTCCGACTAGTTTAGCATCAGCAGATATACTTTTCCTGTAAAAGCTTTTCCCCTTTTGGATGTTTCATCGTTTTAACATTTCCAATCCACCCAGTAATCAGTTTCCTCTACATGATTTTCCATGCAGGGTCACAGCGGAGGGTGGGGGGATTGCTGGTGTCTATCTCCAGCAGTCAATTCAATTCAATTCAATTCAATTTTATTTATATAGCGCCAAATCATGAAACATGTCATCTCAAGGCACTTTACAAAATCAAGTTCAATCATATTATACAGATTGGGTCATATTATACAGATTGGTCAAAAATGTTCCTATATAAGGAAACCAATTGATTGCATCAAAGTCCCGACAAGCAGCATTCACTCCTGGAGAAGCGTAGAGCCACAGGGAGAGTCGTCTGCATTGTACATGGCTTTGCTGCAATCCCTCATACTGAGCAAGCATGAAGCGACAGTGGGAAGAAAAACTCCCCATTAACGGGAAGGAAAACCTCTGGCAGAACCAGAACCGGGCTCAGTATGAACGGTCATCTGCCTCGACCGACTGGGGTTACAGAAGACAGAGCAGAGACACAACAAGAGAGACAAAAAAGCACAGAAGCACACATTGATCTAGTAATCTGTTCTACATTAGATGGTAATAGCGGGTGAGCCGTCTTCTTTGGATGATGTCACAGTTAACAGAACGCCAGACCAGGTGTACCTACTATGAAGGAAAAGAGAGAGAGCAAAAAGTTAAAAGCTGAAATGACAACAGTCATTTCAATGTAATACAATGCAAAACTGGAGAACAGTAGAAATCAGTAGAGTGAGAAAATTAGACCCTGATGTCCTCCAGCAGCCTAAGCCTATCACAGCACAACTATAGAGATAGCTCAGGGTAACATGAGCCACTCTATCTATAAGCTTTGTCAAAAAGGAAAGTTTTAAGATTAGTCTTAAAAATAGACAGGGTGTCTGCTTCACGGACCAAAACTGGGAGTTGGTTCCACAGGAGAGGAGCCTGATAGCTAAAGGATCTGCCTCCCATTCTACTTTTAGAGACTCTAGGAACCACCAGCAGACCTGCAGTCTGAGAGCGAAGTGCTCTGTTAGGAACATACGGGGTAATCAGAGCTCTGATATATGATGGAGCTTGATTATTAAGGGCTTTATACGTTAGAAGGAGAATTTTAAATTCTATTCTTGTCATTCTTGTCTAGTCAATGGGCCAGAGGCGGACAGATCGCCTGTCGATCGCAGAGCAACAGAGACTTACGGGACAAACAAGCATGCATGCACACGTTGACTCCTAAGGGAAATTTAGAGTAACCGATTGACCTAACGTTATGTTTTTGGACAGCTGGAGTACCATGAGAGAAGCCAGGCTTGGACAGGGAGAACATGCAAACTCCATTTCAACATTTTCCTTAATGAAATGAGTCCAATTTTAACATTTTTGTTAAGCTTCAGGACATAACTAACTGTTTTCTGGGCTCTTCACCAGTCAAAGCTGTATGAGAGAGAGGTAAAAACTAACAAACAAAAAACCCATTAGAAATATCACCTGGACTTCAACCAGTGGCTGGTGGGAGACACCAAGGAAGAGCTTAGCTGGTGTGTTGAGACAGAAATAAAGCTTTTCGCTCATCTGACTACACGCTATGTTTGACAAACACCCCACACAGTAAATCACAGGAAACACTCCACCCCCATGATGAAGCATAAATCATCATCAGTATATTCTGTGCAACATGATACTCTCACTGGCAACACATTCAATTTACATCTGCAAGAATTTTCAGCTGTGTGAAAGAAAGTTTTACGGACTTTTGAAAGGACATTGCCGGTCTGTACATGCATGGAACAAGGAAATGTGTCATTAACATTTTGGACGACAAAGAATCCGTCAAGAATTTAAGAATCAGGACTTTTTTGAAGAAAAATAAATATTTGTTTTGTTGTCTGTTGTTTGTCCAGTAAAGTGGGTTGAGGGACGGAGTTGTTCTGGCTTATGTCTTATTGTAAAAAGGATGATTTTTGGTTTTTTTTTATTATTTTGTTCTCACTGCATATAGTTGCACATTTTATTTATGAATTTTCACAATAAAAAGAGAAAAGAATAGGCATGATGGGGGCAGCATTGTGCTGAGGAGGCTGCTGCAGAGCATAAAGTCCTGGAAGATTTGTAAAGGTGTGCAAGTCAAGCTCAAGTTTCTTCTCAACCACACAGAACACGGTCATGTAAAAGAGAAGGTAGAGTTAAAATGTAAAAATAAAAATACTTGTTTACTTGATATAATCCTCTCTTAAGTGCCATCCAGGAGCAGACAAGCCCCTCATACTTGAGTGAAACTCTTCAGCCACAGATAATTGGAACCAAGAATGAAGCGAAATAAAAGCATTAACTGTCTTAACCCTAACCCTTTCTGAATCATCTCTAATGCTGATGTGTCTGAACTGCAGAAGGAGGAGAACTCTGGAGGCAGAATAAGTACAGAAATGTTATCAAATAAACAACAAAGTACATGTTTTCCTTTTTTTATGCATGATCCTTATAAGTCTTTGCCACTGTAACTATGCTTGTGTGTCTTTTATGAAGAGGTGAATTTTTAGAAAGCTGGAGGAAATAAAATCGTTGCAAAGTTTTAGGTCAATGTGAAATGAATTCGCCATTAAAACTCAGACCTATTTTCAGCCTTGAGTAAACCTTGTTGTATAAGAGCTGGAGATGAAGCAGTAATGAATAAATGCAACAGGATGAGGTAACAGACTTCTGCAGGGTCAGTGAGCTAAGACCTGCAGAGACGGAGCTGGTCTGGGCTTTCTATCTCACTGGGACAGGAATAAAGCCAATATCCGTGTATGACCTCTCAGCTTCCATCTTTGCAGAGTCTGCACTCTTCCTGTTTTATCAATACCATTCCCCACCTTTAATTTCCTGTCTGTCATTTGTCCTCCATTCTTTAATTTAACCTCTCTAAATTCATTTTCATATGTCATTGAACTTTGGTCTGGCCAGAATGTTCTCTTTGCAGCAATGCTCTTTTTTATTTGCATTTTATTCTTCTGTTGTTTTGTTTTTTCCCCTTTCTTTGCTTTTATTTTTTGTTGCTGCTAAATCCTGGGTGTACATCTGTCTCTTTCATTGTTTGAATATTCCCCAGATTTCCACAAAATCTGTTTAAACTCGGCAACTCTTCCTCCTTCAATTACCCTTACACAGCACTCTGATATATATTTAGCATTTCTTTACACCTCTGTGGTGGTAAAACTAAAGGCCGATGCTATTACCTAGTTCTCTTTTAGATTTAAATGAGGGAAGGACCCACCTTTCTTATTCAGGATGTTTCTGATCATTGACCAGCAGAATCTTATAGCTAGTTCTGTCAAGTTTTCCACTGATGCTGGTATATTCCCATGAAAAATAAAGCTTAACCAACCACTTCGACAAGGTTCTGATAATGGGGGACAGGGGAGTGACCCAACAACCATATATATTTATATTCATATCTTGTCCACTGACAGCTTTGGGATCTAAACACAGCGGAAAATGCTGAGGCGCCTTTCACCTTTTCTAGATGTGCTGCGAAAAGAGCTGAAAACCTCGAACCTTTCGCTGCATCCAATGATTCTAATATAAGCAAAAAGTGATAATAAAAGTGGTTCTGTGCTTGGTATAAACCAGATATGATCTGTATAGCCTCTGCATTCAGAGATTAGAATCGGCCTCTGGGTGTAAGATCTGTGAGAGGAATAATACTGCAGCAACATCAAAAGATGTGTTTTATTTCTCAGCCTGGGCTGACAGGCACCTACTTTTACATTGTTTATTTTTTATTTTTAGGATATTACTGGCATAACTGTGAGCACTGACACCGGGTATACTGCTAAAGCAACACTGCAGTGGTTTAAGTGGAAACATTTAAATGTGTTTGAATGGGCTAGTCAAAGTCCAGACCTCAATCCGACTGAAACTCTGAGGTTAAACTGGAAGAGGACTGTTCACAAGTGAAAACCATCCAGCATAAAGCGGTTTAACCTTCAGAAATGGGCAGAAATCCCACAGGCCAGATGTGGCGAGCTCCTAGAAACAGATCCAAAGCCACTTTCAAGTGACTCTACAAAGTACTGAGCTTAGGAGGGAGGGGTGAAGAGTTATAAATGCTGAAGTTTTCTGTTATTGTCTCATTTTGGTGTTTTCTTCACAATAAAAAAACATGTTGACATTGTCCCTGAATAAAATAAGCTCTTAAACAATCAAGTTTAATTCCAGGTTGTGAGCTGAAACATAAAACATGCCAAGGGGAGTGAATACTTTTGCAGGCAACTGTGTGCATGATAAGATATTTAAAATTGGTTATTGCTGAATTTAGATGAAGCTGTGAGAACTGCAGTCTCGGTTTTACGCTATTAGCAGCCGTGGCAGGCACCTGTAGTGGTTATCCTGTTCCTTTAGCACATCTGCTTTAAAGTCTGTTGTGCTTTCAGAAATGATATTCCACATTACATGGTCGGGACCTCTGGTTATGTGAACTGCCTTTGCCTCTCCAACATCTCAAGTCTTACTCTTCTCAGATCCCTCTAGCTCCAACAGCGATGGCCCATCCAAACTCCCCTAAATCCCCTTTCCTCGATTCAATTCAATTCAATTTTATTTATATAGTGCCAATTCATGATACACGTCATCTCAAGGCTCTTTCCAAAGTCAGATTCCATCAGATCCTCCAGGTTGGTCAGAAAGTTTCCTCTCTAAGGAAACCCAGCAGGTTGCATCAAGTCTCTCCAAGCAGCATTCACTCCTCCTGAAAGAGCGTAGAGCCACAGTGGACAGTCTGCATTGTTGATGGCTTTGCAGCAATCCCTCATACTGAGCATGCATGAAGCAACAGTGGAGAGGAAAACTCCCCTTTAACAGGGAGGAAAACCTCCAGCAGAACCAGAACCAGGCTCAGTGTGAACGCTCATCTGCCTCGACCCACTGGGGGTTAGAGAAGACAGAGCAGAGACACAGAAAGCACAGAAGTTCACATTGATCCAGGAGTACTTTCTATGTTATATGGTAACAGTGGATTATCTGCCTCCTCTGATGATGTCACAGCTAACTGAACACCAGACCAGGTGTACCTTCTATGGAGAGGAAAATGACAGAGATGCGAGTCGTCTTTACCACGTCCAGGAAGCCAAATGCACTGAGTCACTGCTAAGTGATCGGTTGAGCTGCTGCTTGTGTTGACAAGCAATGGAGCAAACATACCTGATAAAATAGCTGCTGAGTACATGGATATATGCCCCACAAATATATGAGGAAACGATTGAGTGAAATCACGGCGCTTTCATATTTTCATCAACTACTGAAACAGACTTGAGGGCCTACTTGTGCAGCGGATACAGGATCCTTTAATAATATAAACTCTAATATAAGCTCTAAAAGTCTCTGGCTCTTTACCTTGAATGTGTATTGTTCTGGTGATCATATGTCGCTGAGCCTAACACTGGTGGTGCTTTGAAGCTGCTTATAAACCTGATAAGTAAACGCAGGTCCTTCCCCCTGATTCGGTCCTGATGTAAAATGGAAGAAGCTGGTATCTCATGACCAGTCACGGTTATGAAAACGTGTGATGAATGTGCAAATGAAAAAAAAACCTGCCCCTGCAACATTAATAACAGCATAACTGCTCTTATAGCCAGAAGGTGGTGAACGCCGCGGGTACAACCTGGAGGATTTATCCCCTGAGGGAATGTTCCAGACATTTCCATTTCTATAAAGGACACCTAACGTGCTTCCCCTTAAACCAGTTAGGATAATGCTGCTATTTGATCTGGTAACCTACCTCAAGTTGTTAGACTAGTTTAAAACTGCTCAATTCTTGTACAAAGTAGAGAATAAGTTGTTGCCAGTACACATTCAGGGTCTGTGTTTGATCAGGGACGGTGCTTATGATCTTAGAGGGTATGAAATGTTTAGAAAACCAAAAGCAAGAACAAATGTTAAACAACGTTGTATTTCTTTTGTTGGGGTTGATGTATGGAACAAACTAGATCAGGATCTAAAAGATGGTAGAACAATAATAAGGTTTAAAAACATATTTAAGAATAATGTGATTAAACATTATGAATCATGTGAATGTAATTAATAGCAGTAAGATATTGGGTGTATTATCATTATTGTAGAATAATAAATTTTTCTTTTTCTTTTCCTAAAATCATATTTTGGCATGTATTATTAAAGGTAGCCATCTCTTTTTTCTTTTCTAGTCCAATGTAAATTGGTGTTGGAGGGTGGGCATTATAAGCTCATTGCTTCTGCCAATACATCATATTTCAGACTATTTTTTTTCTATTTATGTTACAAGAACATATATTGTCATTTATTGTATACTTGTGTGTCTGAAATAAATAAATAAATAAGTGAATTCTTGGTTGTACAAGTCTGGCAGTAATCAGGCACGGACATAGACATTGAACAAAAAAAAGGGGTAACTAGATTTCTTTTCATCAAATAGCAATGCTTTATATATTTACTCAATTTATCTTTGTCTGATATTAAAACTAATTTAATGATCTAAAACATTTAAGTGTGAAGAACAAAAAGTGGAAACCTGTAAGGGGGCTACTACTTTTTTACAGCACTGTGTCGACCAGGGGTCTGCAAGCTGCAACTCCAGAGCCAAAATGGCTGTTTGGACCCTAAAAATTATAAAGAACTAACTAATGTTTGAACATATAAATGCAAAAAGAATTTAAGTTTTAGCAATATTCCCACAGAATAATTGCATTCAACTTGCATCATATGAACTGGGGAATATTTTTTATAGAAATTGTTCTTCTCATTAGATAAGAAACTATGTGCCTTTGTTTTACATTTTCCACAAAAATCAAGATCCCATAGAAGAAACTCCATCCATCCTCTCTTTGCCAAAGTTTTATGTTTTTCTTTATTTTAAAACTTAGCAATAGAAATTAAACAACATTTCTTTGTAAATGACAACAAATTTCTTATGGTAGAAAATTGTAAATTCTCTTTTTTCAAAAGGTCCCGTAACATTTGAGGCTCTAAATGAGTTTTGTTATGCTGGACTGAGGGCAAACATGTTTTTATCAGATTGTAAAGGTAGCAGACCACCGGTAGTAGAAGACGTGACCATGATGTGTGGCATCATGGGTGCTAGCCCGGCCTTCAGCTTCCTTTGGTTTGCAGAAGAGCTGTAAGGCTGTGATGAAGTAGACCATGAATCTCTTAGAACAGCTGAGAAGTCAGTTTATGAAGTCAAAATGCTGGAAGGTTGCTCTGCGAATCACTGCGTTCATTTTCTGAAACCAAAATGAAAAACCAGGTTTAGAAACAGATAACTCTCAAAACTGGGAAAGCCTTCAGATCAGCTGTGTGACATTTTTTTATTAGCTTATTCTCTCAGTTTTGCTAAGTTTTGGCAAAAGCTTTGCATAAGCCCTGCCCTTTAAACAGAAAGAATGAACTACAACCCAAACGTTGTGCTTCAAAATATTTCCAACTGAAATATTTGAAATCAGCCCCAGGAGATGATGAAACGCCAGACACTTGTCTGCGTGATAAATTGATAAATACTATAAACAACTGTGATAAATGAAGTAAATATCGCTGCATTTTTTATTTGTTAGAGAGATATGTGATGATATCTTAGCCTCGATCATCATGATTGTTGGCGGTCAGATGAAGGATTGACTTTGACGTTTTTGTTGAATCGTGGTATTTTATTGTCAATGCCTGCAGCCCGTACATATTTGATATCATCACCAAAGCAGAGAGGATAAATATGCACCTGTTTATATACTTATGTAGCTTTTCTGTCACCACATTCTTTTCCTAATTACATTTCAGCTTTTCTCTTCAGTTGTGCTGTCTCTTCAAACTCATCTATCGTGTTTTTCTCTCAGTCTCTCTTCACAATCTTTCTCCTCCTGCCTGCAGACAGCTCATTGATTCCTCTCACTTGACTCCAAGTCTCCTTTATGAACAACAATCCATCAAACGTGTCATTCCTCTGAGGGCCTCTCCTTCCCCCCCATCTCAGTTATTGTCTTTTTGTTATCATCATCATCAGCTTTTTCTTTGTAATATTCAGTATTTCCTTCCGCTAATCTTTCCCTCCCCACCCTGACAAATTTGCATCTAAATGAAAGATTTGGACGGGGACTAGCAGATGAGATAGGATTTCAATTAAGGTCTTTTTAATTAATGGAGGTAGAGAACACGAGGAGCTTGGAGGAAATTCGCACTGCTCTGATTACCAGCTGAAATGGTGAATCTGGTGGAACCTCAGGTGATCGGTCGTGCCAGCAGGGTGAATAGTGACGTACGGTTGAGGTGCACCGACATGTTGTAAGTAAGTCTAAACTATTATCGCCATCCTGACATATAAAGGTAAGTGCTTTAAGCTTGACAGGCTGTATCTTTGTCTGAGGCTCTTAATAGGTGAAGGGAAGTGGTTCTTGAGTTGTTGGCCAGTGCAATGACAGCTTGTCTGGGTAGCTCACAAGACTCAAAACAAACAGAAGTTTTCCACTTTAAATCGCTTGCTTAGCAGATCTTTGGCTACTCGGTAAAAGGAAAAAGAAACAGTAACAGAGAGACATGAAGTGTTTTTTTTAAGCACTGAGAATATGGTGACTAGCTAAGAGTCCTGGACTGCGCAGGAGCTGATCTACTTTAAAATGTATTGTTCACATCCTTTTGGATAAGATACATTTGGAAATTATTTAAAAGTTATTCTCCCCTCTTTTTTTAAATAACTTTGATATGTGGTTGCTCATTTGTTTTTGGACATGTCTGGTTGTTTGTGGGGTTGGCAGACAGAAGGGCTCGCCCAGGAGGCCATTGATGCAGAAAACGCTGGTGATGTGTGACGTTTCTCAAGTTTCTCAGAGGTTTTTGTCAGAATCCCCGGGAGTTTGATTACTTATTTTGCATTATTTGTTGTCATTTCAACTTTTAACTTTTTGTTCTCTGTCATTTTCCTCTCCATAGAAGGTACACCTGGTCTGGCGTTCTGTTAGCTGTGACATCATCAGGGGATGCAGATCATCCACTATTACCATCTAACATAGAAAGTACTCCTGGATCAATGTGAGCTTCTGTGCTTTCTGTATCTCTGCTCTGTCTTCTCTAACCCCCAGTGGGTCGAGGCAGATGAGCGTTCACACTGAGCCTGGTTCTGGTTCTGCTGGAGGTTTTCCTCCCTGTTAAAGGGGAGTTTTCCTCTCCACTGTCGCTTCATGCATGCTCAGTATGAGGGATTGCTGCAAAGCCATCAACAATGCAGACAACTGTCCACTGTGGCTCTACGCTCTTTCAGGAGGAGTGAATGCTGCTTGGAGAGACTTGATGCAACCTGCTGGGTTTCCTTAGATATTATGACCTCGCCAGCCAGATTGATAATGTGTAGCACTCTAGTTCTGCACATTATTAGCGTGTAACAAAAGTAATTTAGTTATTATACTTTAATTATTAAAGTATGTCTGATTCTGATTCTGATTATCAATCTGGGAATGCTCCATTTAAATCTGTTTTTGGGAAAGGAAGGAACTCTCTTCATTGGGCGAAGCAACACCTAGTGCTCGCCTACCAAAGGTTGGTTTTAGCCAATCAGGGTATCAAATTATCAGCTGTGGGCTCAACCGCTCATGATTTGTTTGCACCGGTATGTCCCGCCTTAAGCCTCAATACTGCAACATGGTTAGCCTGTTTTTAGTTCAGTTTAGTTGGAGTGGTACAAGATAAATTCTTGTGTGCTTGTGAACGCACAAATACCGCCAGAATTCATTTTGCAGGCAAGGTTATAGATATCAGACTTTTTGTTATCATCAAAACAAATCAAAACAAATTAAATTGAATTGAAGCGTTCTGTTTTGCATCTTTAGTGTTGTTTATCCTTAGATCCTTGTTTCTGGCATTGGTTTTCTGTTTAGTATTTATGTTAATAGTGAATTCTCGCATCTGTTAGATGCAGTTCCTGTTTGCTCTGTTCCTTAGGACTTCAGTAGTTCTGTTAGATCTGTATTTCCTGCTTGCTCTTCCTAAATGCAGTTAGGTTTTACCCTCTTATCTGGCCATTCTCATATTTCCCTGTTAGAGTAAGTTCTCCCTCTGCTCCTGCCAGCTCACTACCTGCATAATCTACTCCACCTGCTGCTCCTTCCATCTCCTCCCTTTATGTTCAGTTAGCTCAGCCACATCCAGTTGTCAGGACCTCCATCATACTACCCTGTTCTGGTCACATCCATGCCGCTCTCCTGGTTCCTGTCATCCTTGTATGTTGTAACCTTTCTTTATTTAAAGGAGCTATAACTAAGATATTTACTGTATAATCAACCTAAATCATTCTCATTTCTCACCCAGGATGGAAGTAACATTCCCTATAAACAATCGGTCCTCTCCATCAACAATGTCTTAGTCACATTTTTCTCCTTTCACACCTAGAGGTACGGTCTGGACCTACTTTGGTTCAGAGTGTAGCCCGAGTTTACTTCCTGGTTCCTGAGCCAATCACACGAGAGTTGCCAGGATTCCCAAAACAGAGCGCAGCGTTTTGTATATTATGTTGGCAAAAGAGCAGCAGCCTGCAGACATGGACATCAGGAAGAGAAGTGGACCAGAAATAGAACAGAATACATCATATATCTATCCTGTGGAAGTAAAAATTCAGTGTAGCTTCACTGCCACAGGACCGTTGGTTAAACGGCTGGTCTCTGTGAAAGGCATTGTGTATGTGTTGTTACAACTTTAACCACTAGGTGTCATTATTACTCATTGTTCCTTTAAATAAATCATCACCATAAAACATGCGTCTCCCGAGCTCTTGTCTGCTCTTCGGTCCAAAAACGATGTCAGTTTTGTTGTACCTTCGTCCTGGAACCAAAGTCAAATTCCTTGAAGCGACTTGGCGGTGAACCTGATTCCGATTTTCTGGTCTTTCATGTGTGATTTTCAGCACACGATATTGTGTGTTGTCTCACTTTAGGAGCTGGATGTATCACTACTCTGCGAGTGCGCAGTAGTTATGGCATGCCGTCATCACTGTAGGTTTTTGACACAACCAGGCAGGGAGGGACTGAGCAAAGTAGCTCTGACCAGATCTATTCGGCAGACTTTCTCTTGGTCTTCCTCCTGACAGGCTAGGGTCAGGTTCATGAAATCAATCCAGCAAATGGGGCAATATTTGCTGGGGTACTCAGGGTCAGACGGGCAGGAGGCCAGAGCCAGGGAATCCAGTAAAGAACCAAAGTGGTGCAGGACGGTCTGGGCAGGTAGCTGGGCAAAACAGACTGGTTAGTCTCACCTCAATACTGTGGCAAGGCTTTTCAGAAGGCCTGAAAGTCTTGCCGCACAGGTTATCACACAATCTGACGACGTGCAGGAGGAGGCCCATCCTTAAATAGCAGCAGCAGCTGATCAGGAAGATGCTGTCCAGGTGTGAAGGTCACGGCTCAGTTGGAGGTGACAGTTTTAAATCGTCATGTTAGGACTTATTACAGATTTTTATAGATTTAGTTAAGATGTTCATTTTATAAAAAAATCACTATAAAAAAATACACTAGCATCAGCACAAGCACTGACTAATATTTTCAGATTAAAATAATATAAATTATTTGTTAAGAATTCATTAACTTGACCTGAATTTTTAGGTTTTCAGACTTGGTGATGCTGTGTTTATCATTCATTCTGGCAGCAGCATGGTGGAGTGAGAAGCAGCATCATCAGAGGATAGCCTCTGCTCAAACCCATTTAAAGGACGACCATTTAGAGGTTTTCCAACCTAGTCCCAGCAGCAGGAGGATCACATCTCACTGCGGTAAATATATATCCCTGCTGAGCCAGGAGCATCGTTGGATGTCTCAGGCTGAGCTGAAGCATGTTGTGAAGAGAAGTGGCGGCCGGGTCTCCCAAACGGACCATAGATGAGCAGCAGAACACAGATATGCAACATGGGCTTTAATGCCTAGCCTGTTGCTACTGTTGCAGTTGGAAACTTGTGATTGTATGTTTCCGATTTCACAAAAATTCTAAGTAGTGGTTTCACCTTTTTTAATTAGTAGGTTTAAACTGGAAAGCAGTTCTCTACGTCCTGCAACCATGCAGGATGCAAAGCACCTCTTTATGTACCTGTGGTTTAATAAAGTCAGATCTGAAACCACGCATGGTCTAAATTTAAAGCCTTGCACACCAGGTTACGGCGGTTGGTAGCGTCCTGCGCTTATCTTCAGTCGTCCACACTGTAAAACAAAAAGCCTGTGAATGTAGCGGCTTCCTCACATTCAGATCCAGATCTCTCAGGGGAGCCGAGTTTGACATCAGAGCGGAGACAAGAAAAAGAAAAGCTGATCATGAGAAACTGTTGTCAGCAGTTACAGAAGAAAATATCTCAGTAATCTCATTTTTAATCCAATCAGATTTCACCAGTGTTGAAATGTCAAGCGTAACTTTACAAAGCCCTTGAGATGGAGCATTTTTCAAAGTGTGCTGAGGGATTTCATTGGGTTCATACCAAGGATCGTCATCATGTCAGCCTCTTGCCATCAAATTAGAGCAGCAATATTGTTGGTAAACTACAGGAAAGTGTCTGTGGGTGGGGATAGTATAAATGTTCTGCTCAATAATAAAATGTATTATCGGGTGTGTAGTGATATTAGAAATTAGCCTAGACGCTGTAAAACACACATTCTTTTATTATGCATAGACTGGACCTGCATTAAAAAGCATTGACTGATTTGTCAAGGGTGAGATGTCACTTTGCATTAGTAAAGAACAGCTAAAGCTTTGAAGAATGTAAAACATGGTGCACTATTAGCGCACAGCTTCAGTCGCTTCAGCTAAAAACCACTAATCAGGCCCGAAATCTGGGAGTAGTAATGGACTCAGACCTGAACCTTCAAAAGCATCTAAAGACAATTATAAGGTCGGCTTTCTATCACCTGAAGAACATTTCTAGAATTAAAGGACAAATGTCTCAGCAGGATCTGGAAAAACTAATCCATGCGTTTATTTTTAGTCGAATAGATTACTGCAACGGTGTTTTCACAGGTCTGCCTAAAAAGTGGATCAGACAGCTGCAGCTGATCCAGAACGCTGCTGCCCGCGTCCTCACTAAGACTAAGAAAGTAGAGAACATCACCCCAGTTCTAAAGTCCTTACACTGGCTCCCTGGATCTCAGGGAATAGACTTTAAAATACTTCTGTTAGTCTATAAATCCCTAAATGGCTTAGCACCTAAATACATCACAGACTTTTTATCAGTGTATAAACCCTTCAGACCACTCAGGTCTTCTGGCTCCAGCCTTCTCTGCATACCTAGAACCAGAACTAAACAAGGAGAAGCAGCGTTTAGTTCCTACGCTCCACTTATCTGGAACAAACTTCCAGAAAATTGTAAAGGTGCGGAAAGCCTGAGTTCCTTTAAATCAAGAATAAAAACACATTTGTTTAAGATTGCCTTCAACTGTTCTAGTTAACTGAATCACCACTTTTTTGTTCTTTTTTCTATCTACATTTTATTCCTACTTGCTTTTATTCTGTTTTATTTTGCTATATTTTAATCATGTAAAGCACTTTGCATTGTCTTTGTACTGAATTGTGCTATATAAATAAATTTGCCTTGCCTTGCCTTGCCTTGCCTTACCAGTGGTGAAACCATGAAACTGTGGTGAACCTTCAGGACTGGACGATTTATCAGAATTACTCCAACAGATCATCCACGACTGACCCAGGAGGTCTTAAAAGAACCCCGAGCAACCTCTGAAGCACGATGATCTCACTTTCTTCAGATGAGGACAGCGTTCATGATTCAGTCAGAACAAAAAGAGACTGGGCAAAAACTGCAGCATTGAGACAAAAACACTGCTGAACAAAAACAACACATAGGCCTGTCAATATTATCCGTCAAAATGACATCTCAATGATCCCCAAGACTTTTGTTAAAATATTCTGTGGACTGACGACAGGACAGTGAACTTTTCAGTCTGATCTTCTTTCTGGTTTCCAGTGCAGGACAGATAAGATAGATGAAATATTCAGTTTTAAGATTTTTTATTTTCTGGATGACCAGCATTGCTATTTGACCACAGAGCATTTCTGTTTATGTATTTTGTTTTTGGACTTGTGCCTCTAAGCCATTGAGATGGCGTGCTTTTTAAAAAAATTCAGGAATTAAACCCATCTGCGCTACAGAAGAAAAACAAATTGATTTTCTCCTCTTTGATGTGCGGCACTAAATGCTGTGCAACCTCTCATCGTTTTAGCTTCCAGTGTTGCCATTTTTAAAATGAACTTTCATGAAGTGTTTCTCTGTAGAGGAAAGTGGTGATTATTTTTGATTAATCTATGATCGTCTTGCAAATACAAAGCATACATATTTTTAGCTATTCACAACAAATCTACCGGGGATTCGGTTTCTCTCTCTTTCTAATAATCCACGTTATCTTTTCCAGAGGGAATAACTTTCAGTGTCAAATGGTTAGGTATAAGGAAACCGGGAAAGAAACTTTGGGAAAGCAAGATTAAGAACCAAGGTGTGTTAGCTGATCATGTCAACTGATCACACCGTCCCATAATGAGTGATTTAATCAATCCACTGCCATCTTGCTACGACTTTACTTATAGAAAGGTTGTGCAAAACCAAAGATGATATGTGAAGAGAAAGTAATAGCCTTTGTCACACTGGGAAAGTTTCACAACATCAGATTGGTCTGCATGGAGCGAGGAGACTGTTGTGAAAGTGGCAACAAATGGTGACCTGAGCCTGAAACTCATTTTCACTGAGGGTTTTCGTTGTTTCCCAGCCAATATTCTTGATATTGGAAACATTTCACAGCTCACGTCTCTCAGCTTTCAGCGAGAGAACCTCACTATTGGTGAAGGCAAAGATGAGATAGTGGTTGCTCCTGGACAACTCATTGAGAGTGAAGGCAAGTGCATAAAAAGACTTCTGATGCTGACAAAGACAAATCGGATGTGTTGAGGGCTCTAATTCATGAGTTTGAATGCAGATAGAAATCCTGTAAATCATGTGATCAGTTTTGGATTTCTGATCCCACAGCTTGGTCTCTTGACCCGGTGAATGTAGCGAAGACAAGCAATCTTAACAGCTACACCAACACTCAGAAGGTCCTTAACTTGTTCCTTAAACTGCCCTTGAGCGGCGCTCTTTGTAGAAAAAGGATTTCCATATAAAAAACTAGTACAGGTCTTGCCTATCATACTCGCGCCTCTCATCTCTAATGTCCAAGTTCACCACCTTTGCCCCAAATCCAGGTGTTGAGCTGTGGACGCAGACAGCTGATCACAGGCTGAGCCAGGCAGAAAGGAGCAGGCCTTGTACATCCACATGCTCTGCTGTTTGTGAAAAACAGCAAGACAGTGAGAAAGAGAGCGAGGACGATGACATTCATTAGGATAACAGATGCATCAGTGATTTAAAATAGTAATTCTAGTCATGTACTGTGACTTTATGAATTTCTATGCCAGTAGCTCACTCTGGCTGCATGCAAAGGTTCTCCGATTTAATTATTGCACCCTGATGGATTTTATTTTTGTGTTTAACACTTTGTTTTTACTTTGTTTTGTTATTAGATGAAGCACTTTGTGTATATTTACTATAACAAGACCACTTGAGCAGAAGGACGATATTGTGCATGCAAAGCAACGAGTGAACAATGAGAAGCGATGGAGCCAAGCAAGTCAGCAACATTGAATAGAGGAGCGAAAAGAAAGTTAAATTAACTCTAACCCTGTAGATCGGGTTGGTTGATTGTAGGACGGTATCTCAGAGTAATTGTGCCAATTGTCTCCATCTTGTTTTTGATTATTCCTCAGTAATGCCAGCGCAATATTTTTTATGTCTGCTGGTCACTGTCGATGCAAAGTTCTTGTCAGGCTCAAAAAGTAAAACATCACCAAAGGCAGCCTGCACAGAGGTAGGTAGCCAGTGGGGTACAGGAGTGGTAGCCCCCAGGACAACGAAGCACAGCGTGAGACACAGTGGTTCCCAACCCTGGTCCTCAACAAGGACAGTCCGGCATGTTTGAGATCAGATTCTGTTCCACCTCCCAAATGATTGGATGATTGCATGACCTCCTCTGCATGCTATCAAGTCCTGCAGAAGCCTCTTAATCATCCATTCATTAAAGTCAGGTGTGTAGCAACAAGGGGGTGCCTAAAACATGCAGGGCAGGGGTACACTGTACAAATGCACATTTGGTCTGCTGTGAGAACCAACGCAGAGTAAAGTTTCGGTTGCCAGCTAAATATTTTTATTCTCCCCTTTAACAGGGAGGAAAACCTCCAGCAGAACCAGAACCAGGCTCAGTGTGAACGCTCATCTGCCTCGACCCACTGGGGGTTAGAGAAGACAGAGCAGAGACACAGAAAGCACAGAAGCTCACATTGACCCAGGAGTACTTTCTATATTAGATGGTAATAGTGGATGATCTGCCTCCCCTGATGATGTCACAGCTAACAGAACGCCAGACCAGGTGTACGTACTATGAAGAGAAAAATGACAGCAAACAAAAAGTTAAAAGCTGAAATAACAACAAGCAATGCTGTTTTGAAGGCTACATACCGTAGCTGGGGACTTGGCCAGATCCGGCCACT
Source organism: Fundulus diaphanus (assembly GCA_037039145.1). NCBI lineage: Eukaryota > Metazoa > Chordata > Actinopteri > Cyprinodontiformes > Fundulidae > Fundulus > Fundulus diaphanus. The sequence continues at coordinate 52,072,590 of CM073129.1, forward strand.
AGGGGCGCAATAGCGTCAATCAGGCCGAGTGCCACTGCGCATAAGAAAGAGAAGTAGAGACTGACGACGGTGAGACGCGAGTATCGCAGGCAGCAGGTTGTGTTTGCAACCCCGTTTACACTACCCCTTTTTAACCAAGCCGAGCTCGGTAACTGAGATAACTATCGAGTGTAAATGGAACGCAAACTGAACTGAACCGAGCCAGACACAACCGGACCACGCTAAATGCAGACCAGTTCCATGTGTGAGCTCGGCCTGGTTTTTCAGTGGCCCGGTTTTCAGATGACAAAGAGCGCATGAGCAGACCGCGTCATCTCCGTGCGGTCAGCTGACATTTCAGACATTCATAAAAATACTAGCTTACCTACCGTGACACATCGTTTCCAGTGATGATTCTGCTTAGCAGTGTGATGAACCTCAGCGTCTGTCGTTGTTTCCTGCGTCTGTAAGCCCTTATTCGACGTTTGTTTGTCTTATCCACTTCCCAAAAGCCGACTGTCAAGTAAATCCACCAAAAGTTGCTGTCTTCGCCTGACTCTCCTCAAACAACGACGTATCACCAAGCTTAACTGCCTGAATGCTACGGGCGCCGCAATTTTTATTCCTCCTTCAATCCCAGAGAGCAGTAGTACCGCAGATCGTCACTAGGAGGCGAGGAAACCAAGGAACCGAGATAGCGTGATGTGTAAACGGTCATCAGAACCAAGCTCGGCTTGGTTAACTGATCCGAGTTCGGCATGGATCGGTTTAACAAGGTTAGTGTAAATGGGGCTAATGTATTCGTCGCTCTGCCGCTTGTGGTTCAGTGTGCGTCCAGAGCAGTGGCGGCTGGCCAGTAGGGGGCGCTCGGGCACCGCCCCCTTTAAATCGTTTAGATAATAAATGATTTCTGAACTGCAAAGTACTTAAAAATGTATTTATTCATACTGTGTGTCCAATAGACATGTTAGAACTTATTAAAATAGTAAATACATAATTCTATTTAATTGCTCACATTGTGCACACTTCCTCCTTTCCTATGTGCAGGGCGCCGGTCTAATGAGCACTTCGCTCTCAGACCTGCAGTCTGAGAGCGAAGTGCTCTGTTAGGAACATACGGGGTAATCAGAGCTCTGATATATGATGGAGCTTGGTTATTAAGGGCTTTATACGTTAGAAGAAGAATTTTAAATTCTATTCTTGATTTAACAGGAAGCCAATGAAGGGAAGCTAAAATTAAATTAAAGATGCTTTTCAACTCTGAAAAGAATCAAGACTTTTCTGAGAAACTCAATGACTCAGGATAGGCTGAATGCATTGGCCATGTTGTCAATGGAGAAAAGACTAGTCACAGAGATGACTGACTTTAACAAGAATATAACTGAGAAATTTGCTGGGCAGAAGAAAAGGAGGGCAAAATTCATGTTCAAATAGTGCTATTTTTTAAGATTTGTTTTGTTTGTTTTTCATTTGTTTGCTTGTGTGCGCCCCCCTCAGTTTTTTTGCACCAGCCGCCACTGGTCCAGAGAAATGTAAGTTATGTTGTTTATTTGCTGTTTAGGCCGGCTGGGTGAGCTTATATCCGGTGCTACAGTTCATATTTCTAGCGGTGCTAACTGCTAGTTACTTCGGAGGGTTTAAGTGGTCATTTATGTTATATTTATGCTATTGACCATTTCCTTTGTTGTCAGTTAAGTACAGGACATATATTGCTATTATTTCATTTGTGTGCTATTGTTAAGTATATTGATTATTGTTATTGTTTGGGTAATTCCAGAACCACACTGGATTAAAGTGCCATAAAGGGACTGACTGTTAGACTTAGACTTAGACTTAGACTTTCTTTATTGTCATTTTGTATGCACAGAGTGCACACAGAACGAAATTTCGTTTTCACACAGCTCAGAAAGATTTTAATAACTCTACAGGATACCTTGCAGTGAATTACAGTACAGGATAAAAAGTGCAGTGATAAATTGCAGTCACTTACAGGATAAATTTCAATAGATTTCCGGATAAAGTGCAGCAGTGAACAGTAGGCAGTTGAAATATAACCAATGTAAAACAAATATAAACAAATATGCAGTAAGGTGCATCAGTGATTTACCAGTAGACAGTTGTGCAGCGAGGTGCAGCAGTGATTTACCAGTAGACAGTTGTGCAGCGAGGTGCAGCAGTGATTTAAAAGTAGGCAGTTGCATTGTAAACAGTTTTGCAGTACGTTTCCGGGTAAGGTGCAGCAGCGATTTTGCAGGATACGATACAAATGTGCAAATGTGCAAATCAGCTAGTCGAGTGTGGTACACAGTCCGTTTTTATACTTCAGCAGTTCAGCAGTTCAACAGTCTGATGGCAGCAGGGAAAAAGCTTTTGCAGAACCTAGTGGACCTGCAGCGGATGCTGCGGAACCTCTTTCCAGAGGGCAGCAGGGAGAATAGTCTATGGTGGGGGTGTGAGGGGTCCCTGATGATGTTACGGGCTCGAGACACACAGCGCTGCGATGAAATGTCTTTAATGGAGGGAAGAGGAGCCCCGATGATCCCTTCTGCTGTCCTCACCACTCTCCTCACGTTCTTCCAGTCGGAGGCACTGCAGCCTCCACACCACACAGAGAGACAGCTGGTCAGAATACTCTCTATGGTGCTTCTGTAGAAGGTCGTGAGGATGGGCGGGGGCAGGCGGGCTCTCCTCATCCTCCGCAGAAAGTACAGACGCTTCTGTGCCCTCTTCACCAGTGACATGGTGTTCACAGTCCAGGTGAGGTTGTCTGTGATGTGCACCCCCAGGAACTTGGTGCTGCTGACCACCTCCACCGCTGAGTTGTTGATGAGCAGTGGAGCATGGTGAGGCCGGTTTTTCCTGAAGTCGACGATGATCTCCTTCGTCTTCTCCATGTTCAGGATCAGGCTGTTGTCTCTGCACCAGCCCACCAGCTGCTCCACCTCCTCTCTGTAGTCCTGGTCGTTGTCGTCTCTGATCAGGCCCACCACCGTTGTGTCGTCTGCAAACTTCACGATGTGATTGGTGGTGAACCTGGGGACGCAGTCGTGTGTCATCAGGGTGAACAGCAGGGGGCTCAGGACGCAGCCCTGAGGGGAGCCCGTGCTGAGGGTGATGACATCAGAGGTGTTCTGTCCGACCCGGACTGACTGAGGTCTGTTGGTGAGGAAGTCTAGCAGCCATTTTCGTAGGGGTGTGTTGAAGCCCAGATGTTGTCATCATTATTATAAGTCTTGGGGGACAGACGCACACTTCGTGATTACAAATCAGAGAAGCCAGTCTAATACATTTGAACCGCCACAACAAATGCAAATTGGAGAACAGTAGGAGAACTCAGCAGAGTGAGAGAAAAAGGCCCTGATGTCCTCCAGCAGCCTAAGCCTATAGCAGCATAACAATAGAGGCAGCTCAGGGTAACATGAGCCACTCTAACTAGAAGCTTTGTCAAAAAGGAAAGTTCTAAGATTAGTCTTAAAAGTAGACGGGGTGTCTGCCTCACGGACCAAAACTGGGAGTTGGTTCCACAGGAGAGGAGCCTGATAGCTAAAGGATCTGCCTCCCATTCTACTTTTAGAGACTCTAGGAACCACCAGCAGACCTGCAGTCTGAGAGCGAAGTGCTCTGTTAGGAACATACGGAGTAATCAGAGCTCTGATATATGATGGAGCTTGATTATTAAGGGCTTTATGCGTTAGAAGAAGAATTTTAAATTCTATTCTTGATTTAACAGGAAGCCAATGAAGGGAAGCTAAAATTGGAGAAATATGATACCTCTTGTTGATTTTCATCAGAACTCTTGCTGCAGCATTTTGGATCAGCTGAAGGCTTTGAACTGCATTTTGTGGACTTCCTGATAGTAAAGAATTACAATAGTCCAGCCTTGAAGTAACAAATGCATGGACTAGTTTTTCAGCATCACCCCTGGACAGAATGTTTCTAATTTTGGCGATATTCCGGAGGTGAAAAAAGGGAAACTCTGGAAACCTGTTTAATATGGGTTTTAAATGACTTGTCTTGGTCAAAAATAACGCATTGGGTCTGCTGTGATACCCAAAGTAAAGTTTTGGTTGACATCTAAAAAAAAATGTATTTAAAATATCTAGTATTATAAAGAATTCATGCTACAGTTAGCACATGCATGGAGGGGCCGAAAAAAGTTGTTTTTATTTTTTTCTGACATCACTCCCAAACAAACAGTTAACATGTAGACTGCATCTAATGGTTTTCACAGAGACTTTGTGTCACCCATTGCTGCAGTAGTAGAGTAGGAGTAGACAGCATCTAAAATAGATGGTCCTTTGTGTTCTGTGCTAATGCAAACAGAACATCATGAGTTACTAATTAGGTATTCCTAGAAACTCTAATCAATTACAAAGATTAAATATAAAAGTGAAAAATGGAGATTAATAATGGGGATCTTTTTTATGTATATTAATTGTTACTGTTGCCAGCAGTAATAAATGGATTGTATTTATCACTGAATAACTCGACTAAAGTCTGGATTTCTCAAATTGTTTTTTATCAAATTATGCTACTGCAGTGAAAGCTGAATCCATGTGAAGGTTTTTAGCACAGGTTTACAAGGGGCGCCAACATGTTTGAACGCTCCTGTATTAGAATTTCAGCATGAAAGGGTCAATCAGGATTTGTGAGTAAGGTCAAATGTGGCTATATTTGTTTAAATGGACATTTATTAAAGCAAAAGCAAACAAAAGACCTACACTTACTCACTAAATTCAAGCTTCAGTAAGATCCTGCTTTATGTTTAGAAGCACATTGGTGATCCAGACCCGTGGCTCTCTCATAAGTCAGCCGTCCCTGCTTTTTCTCGTCCATCTCATTAGCTCTCCTATCATGCTCCTGTTTGTCCTGTTTGTCTCTCCACCTCACGGCTTACTCTGTGTCCCCTCGCCCTTATCGTCTCTTGTCAGTCACGGCGGTCTCCGTGAGCCCTGCTTGGTATTCCCCTCAGTCACGACTGTCGGCTCGCACTCCATCACACGTTTGAACGCAGACACACAAGCCGCTCTAGCTTGTGCTAATGACGCGGCCGATCTCACAGAGACTGCAAATTAGATGAGCAAATAAACGGAGGCCTCCAGTCACAAGCTCGCCCCTTCAAACAGACACAGCTGATGGCTGCGTGTCCTTGGGGGCCCGGCGGAACGCAGTGAAGGACACGTGCTCTGGTCAATGTCACGGTCACATTTTGGAAAATGGATCTGTTCTTTCCTGTTACACCACAAAAGCAAGTCCAGCTTTCAGACTATATATTCTGAACATTATGGCCTTCGAGTTTTGGAGCGCTCTAAAGAGGAATGCAGCTCATTAGCAGTATTCTAAATGTTACCATCAAATCCACATATTAATGCTCTGTTGAATATTAAATCAACCTCAAGGTCCTCGGCAAACATGTTTGGGTTGAATTGCCGAATAACAATGATTGAATATGATTTGAAAACAAAAACATGTTTCGTTCTACTCCATAACTCCATAGACTCGGGGGGAATGAAACCATCCATAAGTTGTGTGGTCTGAAGCCAGAAAACACGGAGCAACATTACCGCAAATAAACCGAGAGGCTGTTTGTGAGTTAATGTTTAGGAGTTTATGACTTTGTAAGATCAGCATCTGATTAGTTTAATGTACACTGCTCAAAAAATTAAAGGAACATTTTTAAAAAGATGAGATGAAAATAGAAAAAAAAACATGCTGGAAGTCCATGTCGATAGGAGAGGAGTAAGGCGTTTGAACCAAAAGGTGCCACATCATTTGATGCAAATGAAAATGATCAACCCACAGAGGGCTTAATCCGAAGGCACCGAGAAACTGAAGCAGCAGGCTGGTCCAATTTGCTGAAATGTCATTACGGCAACTCAAACCCCTGATGAGCTCCTGTTTAAATATAATTACTGTTTAAATAATAATATGAATTATCTTGCTGTAGTGAAAAGTTGGTCCCTGACCTCCACTCACATTGTCAGATAGTTTACCCGTAATATGAAAGCCAAATGTAGTTCACCTGAACGACTCAATAAAATACCTGGGGAGGGGGAGGGGGGGGGGGTTGTATTACAAAACATGGAGGTTAAACTCAGAGAGGCAATCTTCTAAATAATAATAATAATCAGGCTGCACAGTGGCGCAGTGGGTAGCACTGTTGCCTTGCAGCAAGAAGGTCCTGGGGTTGAGTCTACCCTGGATCTTTCTGCATGGAGTTTGCATGTTCTCCCTGTGCATGCGTGGGTTCCCTCCGGGTAAACATGGCTGTTAGGTTAATTGGCCTCTCTAAATTCTCCTTGTGAGTGTGTGCATGAATGGTTGTTTGTCTCTATGTTGCCCTGTGACCTACTGGTGACCTGTCCAGGGTGAACCCCGCCTCTCACCCATTGACAGCTGGAGATAGGCACCAGCAACCCTCATGACCCCAATAGGGATAAGCGTGTCAGAAAATGGATGGATAATAATAATACATTTTATTTAAAATCACCTGCCACTGTGCCGAAAAAGCAGAAAAATAAAGATAAAACAACAAACAATAAAAGTAAGAATGAACATCACTTGAACTGGCAGAGGCTGTCGTTGCTGCGGCTGTCTGAACGGGACCTGGTGTGGAGGCGGGAAGGAGGATCAGTGAAGTGAACGGATGAAGAGGATCTGAGGGTACGGAAAGGAGTAGCGATGTGAAGAAGATGGGGAAGATGGGGAAGGTGGGGGACGGCCTTGAATGTGTTCAGAAGGATTTTGAATTAGATTCTGAATCTAACCAGGAGCCAGTGGAGCTGCTGTAAGACGGGATGATGTGATGACATGAGGAGGTTTTGGAGTGTCTGCCTCTCTGTCAGCCATTTTTCACTTTTCTACTTCCAAGCATCTCCGATCTCTCTGAAATCATCTGTGAATCTAAATCCTGCTGTTGCAGTCCCAACAACCCTGGTCAAGTCTCGCCTTCGGGCTCTTCTCCTCTTCATAACTGCCGTCATTTACTCATTACCACTGGGTAATGTTTAGTGTGTCTCAGAGAATAAGACACACTAGAATAAACACAGAGAATAAACTTTAAAATACTTCTGTTAGTCTATAAATCCCTGAATTAGCACCTAAATACATCACAGACTTCTTATCAGTGCATAAACCCTCCAGACCACTCAGGTCTTCTGGCTCCAGCCTGCTCTGCAGAACCAGAACCAGAACCAGACATGGAGAAGCAGCATTTAGTTCCTATGCTCCACTGATCTGGAACTTCCAGAAAACTGTAAACCAGCCAAAACACCGAGTTCCTTTAAATCAACACCGACAACTCACCTGTTTAGAACTGCTTTTTAATGTTAGCTAAAACATATTTAGATTAAGTTTCTAGTCCATCTCTGCTGCCACTATTCCACTGAAGTGTGCTTTCCTCTGTTCCTGTACAGCACTTTGAACTGTCTTTTACTGAAATGTGCTTTACAAATAAATTCCCTTTGCCTTAGTTGGGATCTGCACCAATTCTTAATGTGAGCCAGTGTAAAAAAAAGTATTTTTGCAAATGTACGTGGAGACAAACTGCAACAGTACATCCATAGCAGCCTTTGACAGCTGTGGGTATTCATCCTCAACTGAGAACCCTTCCAGATGTTAGGGGACATTAGGAAATCAAATGCTGTATTTAGGATTCTGACATTTGGCAGTTCAGCCTGTTCTTTTTCCAGGTTGTCCGTCAGGTTACCTACCCTGTTGGTAGTGGATGTCACTCTGAAGCTGTTTCCTCTGACAAAGACTTATTGAAATGTGCTTGAAGGGCTTTAAAGTGATGGAAGTCCACATTGTTTTAAGGCTGATTTAATTTTCCTCTGAAAACATATCTGACCTGCCAGTCTCAACTCAATCCGGTGCTCCAGCTTTGCCCTAAATGCGTAGATTCCATCATTTAACAATTTGATTTCATCTGGCGCGACAGCTGAAGCCCATTCTGTCTTTCAAATATCCAAGACAAATATGCGAGCTGTGTTCACCAGTCAGGGTGGGTGAGGTGGCCACTGGGGCTCATGCGTTCTAGAAAATAAATGCACTTGGTTCCACACAGATTGCAGAGCACAGCCACTAGGTAAAAACGGCAGACTTATGTTTGGGAACAGCAGCCTTTCATCATGCTACGGTTCCGGTTCGTCACACAGATTGGAAAACAGTCAGAAGTTATATATGTGAATGGAGTGAAGGAGGACGTGAAGGTAGTAGAAGTCAGAGAAGGCAACTAAAAAGACAGAGTTAGATGAGACGGTTGGCTCATTGTGGCGACCCCTGATTGGCAAAAGAAGAGGAAAAATACCAGCTAAAAAAATTTAAAAATATTCCACCACATAAGATGGTATTTGATTTTTGGTTGGAAGTCCCGTTTGCTTAATTAAGATTGTCTTTTGACAGCCTCACTCAGGCTCCATGGGAGACAAAAAAATCAACTTCAGCAGAGAACAAATGTTGCTTTTATCAAGCATCTCAACAGTTTTACAGCCTTCAGGCTTCCATGCGCCTCACAACACATTGAGGACACCTAAGTTAGTTTCAGATGATACATCCATACAGAGCTGGATTTTTGGCACCTAGAGGTGTATGTATATAACCTGACAAAAGCCAGCTGTATGTTGCTCCGCCTAGCTCCACTCACATACATCTGGGACACCGCCGGTAGAGAGTGATTTCTCCAACCAAATTTATGGTCTGGCCAATCAGGACGCAGGGCTGGAGTTTCATAGATGTGACGTAGTGGAGACGCGACCATGACGTGAGACTGTTTTGATAGCAATGGTGGCTCGTCGAGGAAGCAAGCGTTAGCATTGATGCTGCTATTTCTTCCGTGTTGTCCAATATACCTAATATTGTTTCATTAAAAGAACATCAGAGAACGCCTCTGAAGGCTTTTGTTGGTGGAAACGATGTTTTCGCCCTTCTCCCGACCGGATTTGGCAAGTTTTGTTTTCCGGGGCCAGCGGACGTGCAGACGCAGACGCGCCCCGGAGCGGTTAGCGGTTAGCGCTAACTATGTTAGGAGGCCTTTAGTCCTCAACGCGGTCGGCCCGGAATCGACTCCGACCCGCGGCGCTTTGCCGCCTGTCTTCCCCCCTCTTCCTGTCAGCTCACTGTCAATAAAACGCATGCCACTAGAGCCGCAAACACATTATTTTTTTTTATTTTTTTTTCCTGCGTCGCTATCATCAGCGTCACGGGTTAGCTTCGGTGTGAGTGGTTGAAATAGCACGTCAATAAAGATGACAGACAAGTGGCTTATCCAATCATATGCAAGAATTTTTGATAAGGCCCAGCCTTCTGTAAATGCAATTCCTATGGAGGTGTCCCAGATGTATGTGAGTGGAGCTAGGCGGAGCGACATACAGCTGGCTTTTGTCAGGTTATTATGTGTATATATATATATATATATATATATATATATATATATATATATATATATATATATATACAGTATATATACAGTATATATACGGCCAACATTAAACTCAAATTACCTCCAGTATTACTTTTTACCATTTCAATTCTTAAAACCTGAGGTGCTATGGACAGTAGCACAAGTTAGGGAGTTTGTCTTGGGACTGACGGGTTGCTGGTTTGATCCCACGCTCTGACCATCTCATGGGCAAGACTCTTCACCCAACTTGTGATGTCGTACATCAGTGGCACTGTTTTTCACAGCTTCTTGCATGTGATGGTACAGTGTAACTCCAGGGTACTTAATTTAACAACGTGATTCAGCCTTAATTTGTGAAATACAGTGATAACAGATTCAAAAGCATAAAATTAACCCAACCATCTGTTGGGTTTCTGCATTGTTCTCACAAGTAAAAACTCAGCTTCAGAATCAATCTCGGTCCAAAATGGTGATCTGCACCACGTAATCTACTTTCAGCAGTTATCCCTGGTTATTGTAACCATAAGCTGCAGACAATACGGCTAAAGTTGGTCCCTCTGCATTTACACCTGTTGGCTGCTATGCCAGCCTTGAGTAAGAGAGACCCATCCAAGATGGCGGCGGCACAGAATGCGTTCCAACACGTAATGAGGCGTCTATGGTCTGGCGTCTACTGTGCTGTCTGTGTCAACCTAACATTGCTTGGCTCTGCTCCAGCCACATGATTGGTCCTCTGTGGCGCAACTCTTATCATAACTGGCTGTTCATCTTATCTGTATTAAGAGTCTATATTGACCCTTTCCCATTTTTTCGTGGTATATATTTCGTTTTATCGCCCAGCTCTAGTTTAACCTTAACATGTGTCACTACCATCATAAGTTTGAATCTCTGGTGAAAAGACAGGTTCTGCAAACACAGCTAACGTTTTGCCAGCAAAAGCAGACTGGTTGTCTGGAGTATAGATATTTCCCATTTTTATCATGCAGCAAGGGATAAAGCAGCACAAGGAAAAGAGAAAAAACATACATTAGGAATAAACTAAGAGGGTCAGAGACAGAAGAGACAAAAGGGTGTAAGGTGTAAGGAGATAAAAGAAGCAGATGAAAGTGAGAAACAGCTATGAGGAGGTGAGAAAACAAGATGCAGTGGACCTAATAGTGAAGCCCAACTGAGAAAAATCTGAAAGAATGGGAGAGAGGGTTAAATGGCATCCATTAAAAAGCATTTACCCCCAGATTTCTACTGTCTGGACTTTTTTCCCCACTTCAACGCTTTCAGACCATCAAACAAGTATTAATGGGTGGTGCAGGGGCAAAAAAAGTGCAACCCACGTATTGAAGCCGGAGTCCTCCACACGGTTGCCTCTGCTTCAAGTCCCAACTCAGAGACCTTTGCCACATGTTATTCCCCTTCTCTCTTTACCTATTTCCTGCCCGGTAACAGTCAAATAAAGGCCATTAGAGCAACAAAAAATAAATAAACAAATGTTATTTTCAAATTAAGATAACCTGACTAGGTACTGAAACCTATTTTCAAGCGATGAGTTTATTTATTAAGGGATCAATCTGTCCAACTAACCTGCAATACAACTGAGCAAAAGAGAACAGGCCAGAATTCCTCCACAGTGATGTGAAGACCGATCAAACCCTCTGATGATGGAAACCCTTGATGACAGCCGTAATTAGATTTACATGGATAGTTGGTTTGAACGGCCATTAACTTTAATAGATGAAAACATCATTTTGCCTTTACTCAGGTTATCCTTTTCTGATTTTAACATTTGTTTGACAATTAACTAATTTAAGTGTGATAAAAAAGCAACAAAGGAAGGAATGTGCTGGTGTTTTAACCTCGCTGATTGTATCTGTCCACTTCAGAATCATGGTTCTGCCCTTTTGCTGTTTCCTTTGTCTCACACGGATCAATAAACATGACTAGTTTAAGCAAAGGGTCTCCAAACTGCTCAGGGTAAACTACAACGTGTTTTGACAATTTTTCCTCTCTCTTTCAGAAACGGCGGCTCCTAAACACACAGAATCTGTCACGGCGTATCATTATCCTGTCACACAACAGGGTGTGAATACGACCGAGGCTCCTGCTGGGTGCGAGATGGAGACAGTCTGACAGGATTACAGACGGTGTGATGAACATGTTCTGACAGAATATTTTACCCAGACTTGTCTTGCCACCAACCAGGGAGTCAGGTGTTGATTTCCTCTTTCGAATAACTCTTCTAACTCTCTCAGCATATTCCGTGCATGACCAACGTAGCGTGTTCTCCAGCTGAGCCTTCTGCAAGATATTCCAAATGTAAATTACCTCAATGGGATGGAAAAACCAGGCTCCCCTTAAAACAGATTGTGTATTCCTTCTCTCTTTTATTTCTGTTTCACCACAAAAATATTTGACATGAAAGTAGGCATACAGTGGTCGAACCTGTTACCAACACTGTTACTCAATCAATCAACCAACCAATCTTTATTTCTAAAGTACATTTTAAAACCCGCATGGGTGATCAAAGTGCTGTACATTAAAACAAGAAAAGGTTAAAAAAACAAGTTAAAAACATACAAAACTTACACACACAACATCAAAAGCTAAAAATCAGGTTCACAGCAGTATTTTAAAATGCCATACACGACAAGATCACAGTGTGTTAAAAGCCAGGAAATAAAAGTGCGTTTTTAAAAGAGATTTAAAAACAGGAAAAGAGGAGGCCTGTCTGATTCTCAGTGGTAAGTTACCCCATAACTTAGGAGCAGCAACTGCTCTGTCATGCCCTGTTACTTCAGGTCAGCACTGATATTTCCCCCCACAGTTTCATCCAATATTTGTCAAAATTGGTTAAAAATGCATGGGAGCACATAATGCACAACTGGAGGCTGAGATTAGATGGTTGAATCAGGGTCAGAATGATGGCAAAATTACGACCGAAGACAAAAGGAAAGATATCTCAGTTTAATTATGCAGCTTTGAAAAGTTCTCATTGCCATCCACGACATCGCTTTCTTTCTCACTGAGCATTCTGTTGAACGACTGCAGGAACATTTTGGTAATGGAGGAGAGCTTTGAAGTTCAGGGTTCAGAAGTCTGCAGACTGTCTCAGCAACCACAGGTCCAGAGGCTGCAGTCCTGACAGGACTATGCAGGGTTTTCTTTTACCACAGATGCCCGTCTGATGAAACTGGAATTTGAATCGTGGTCCCCCGTATCAAAGATGAGGACTTAGCCTTGAAGGGACAAAACCTGGAAGATTTAAAGTTTTCTGTCAATCTAACAAACATTTTTGGGAAATGAAGAAAGAATAACTGGACAAAACCCACACTTTCACAAGAAGAATGTGCCAACTAAACAAAAAAGCTCTGTTTGAGGTCTGACCAAGGATCTTAAACCTGTCATGGCGCTGAGGATTGCTGTGTGTACGTTACTTACTTTATTTTCTGTGTTCTTCTGAAGGTCAGTCTATCGGATTCCTCCCACAATCTTCTCTGATTAAAAAAAAACCTTTGCTGACCAAAACGAGGTCCTGATACAACATGCTCATCTTGTTTCGATGGCCACTCACTGGCAGCTAATCCCCTCTGGTTCACCTTTCTGTCTACACTCAGTGAAATTCAGCTCAAGCCTTTCCTGGAAACCAACTCATCTCACCTCCACTGAGTCGCAAGACGGACCTCCAAAAGCCATGAACCTCCACTGCTCCCTCTAGAGCCAAAATCATTCCTCAGAAGAAAATCTGCCATATGACCTGCAAATCTGTGATAAAAAAATGCACCAAATATTAGATAATTGTCCTCTGTCAGTGTATATGAATATTAATTCAGCTGAGTTGTATGGGGCAATTTAAAGCAATAGTTATCTCAAGGCACAACGCATAGAGAAACCTGTCCAGTTCAGATTTAATCCAGACTGATTTAATCACAAATCCAATTTAATCTATCTCTGTTTAATTAATTACACGCAAATTCGGCTTCAACTTCAGTTACATCCAGTTAATTTCCGTCCAGTTATAATATACTCAGATGAACCAATCTCTGCTCCAATGCGCTGTCTCACCCTAAACAAGCACAGGGCGAAGGTCGTTGGCCTTCCCTGGTTAGAGATAAGAAAAGGGACACAGAGCCAGGCCTACTTCTAATGTAGAAGATCAAATTAAAAGAAAGAACACAAATTAAATAGCTGCAGCAATTAGTTTTGTTTTATTTTAGCCTTTTTACGAGCTAATTGGAATGCAAATCTATTGCAGAATGGCCTGGACAACTGGCAACACATGCATGGGAAAGTGAGGAATGATGCTTGGCCACCCCGGCTCATTACTTTCAAGATGGTTCAAGAAAACTAAAGGCTCCCTGTGAAATAAGTAAAATGTAATGTTTTATCCCTATAGTCTCTCACAGGGGGCCTGCTTCACGGACAAAAGATGAGATCTGACTCCAAAGGAGAGGAGCCTGATAACAGAGATGCTCACAGGTCCATTTTTCCAGGTCTGAGTCAAGCTTCAAGACTTTAGGGCCCAATTTGAGGTCAAAGCTGCCATCTCAGTGCGACTCGAGAGAGTTTTAAACTGGAGGCGCCATCTCCACCTGATGACTTAAAGATCTGAATCTCTCACGGACTGTCTGGTTAGACATCCAAGCAAATTCCACAATTCTGCAACTAAATTGTTGCAAAGTGTTGTAGACTGCTATCTTATTGACTTGGAGATGAGTCCATTAGCTGCTAAGGACTACATGTTCACTTCAGCCCCTCAGGGGGTGCTGTTGTTGGGCGGTGTAATCAACTCTTTGTTAAAAAAAATAAAATAAATTAACAAATGGGAAAGATTAGAGTTTGTCTTGTTGTGTCTGCATGTTATGTATAATTATGGTCAATGTGAGCCGGTGTCTCACACACCAGATGACAATAAAGCTTCTTGATCCTTCATGTAAAGCTGGAAGTTGAGGGAACTGGGAGGTATCATATCACCTGAATGTAGCCCCAGGTGGCAGGTGAACTACAGAGGTGGCATCTTTCAATCGGTCAGCACTTATTTTAAGTGCAGTTTTGTATTTGCTCAATGCATGTCCTCAAAAGTGTACTGACTGTAGGATTATTTCAACAACACCGTATAAAGCAGCTGTTTTATTGTGATAAGCTGGATGCGAGGTCGCTGATGTGACCTCAGCATTAACACATGTTGTACAAAGACTCTGTCTAGACCCGCTGTAAGTGCTTCCACTTTGTAAAGCAGACTGCTCTGTCAATCTAGGTTTGGCCTATCTTTGTAATTAACTTTCCTTCGGCCTCTGTAGCACACACACCCTCTCTCTCACACACACAGCTCTTCTTCTCCTGAGACGGAGACCGGAGAAGATAATGGAGGCTGGAGGATCACAAATTAAAGCTGAAACTCGATGCACACAAACCCGCACACATACTCATTGATTTGTTCTGAGTCACACTGATAGCGCTTAGTTTAGTGCGACCCTCCAAGCTCAGGCTGCTCTGACGAACATGCTCAGGTGTGACCGGCAGGACATGGAGGAGAGAGGGAACCCTGAGAAACAGGTTTATGTCATAGCATTTGAACACTGAATGCTGTCAGAAATTCTAATCCATTAAACGTGTGTTAGTTTCTGCAATAAAAATAGATTTCAGTTGTAATTAGGTTGTGCTGAATTTCAGGTTTAGAGAAAATCAGCACAGCCTGTTCAGCTGATTTTTCACTTCCTATTCTGAGAGCAGTGCTGTGTTTGAATTTCCCTTTTTAGCTTCTTTTCAGCCCATGTCCATTTAAAGCAAACAGACTCTCATCCTGGGGCTGTTTTATCCTTATTACGAAACATAAAAATACATTCTGTAATTTTATTTTGAATCCAACAGTTTGAATTTGTTGATTTTGTTCTATGTGGGATGTAATGCACTGAAACCGAGGACCCAGAATTCAGCCAGACAAAAGCAGAGATAGTAAAGAAAACAGTTTATTGAAATGAGAACTGCTGGAGATTGAAACTGAAACAGAGTCCGATCAGGACAGCTGGAAGGATCTTAATCGTGGACCGGGCAGGTGTTCGGTGGGAAACAGGCACATGTCAGAACCGTGATGGCAGAATCAAGCAGGAGGATTAACAGAGTTCGAAATCCATGAGCTGGTCCAGAGTCAGAGCCAGGAGATCAGAAATCCAGGAACAGTCCAAATCAGAATCCGAGGGCAGAGTCAGGGCACAGATACAGGTCAGCAATCCAGAGAGCACAGCTATCAGGTCTGACGGGCTAGGCAGGCTCAGAGGCTCAGAAACAGGTCAGGAAACAGGCTAGCAGGCTTGCAGGATTCAGGATGCTGGACTAAAGTCACCGGTGGCTTGTAATAATCTGGCACCAGTGACTGGTCTGAGGGCTGGGTATATAGTAAGAGATGCAGGTGGATCTGATGAGAGTTGATGAGAACGGGGCGGAGCTGCACATGTGTGTAAGATGATAATCAGACCAGCACTAGTGCCAAGAGCATGACATGAGATTCTCAAGGCTCCATTCTCAGATCACTTGTATTCCCACCTACAGTGACCACCCCACCCAAGCTACCGGCATTTTTTAAGTTTTGTTGCCTCACATCCTGGACTTAAAATGGATTCTTTGAGTTTACACCATTTCATTTCAAGATCATGGATAAAATATATTATTATTATTATTATTATTATTATCATTATTATTATTTGCAAAGTAAACTACAAATAGGACTTTGGTGTGCATCACCGCTCACCCTCCTAAAGTCAGTATTTTGTATAAACAAATATATCAGCCACTCCAGGAGCAATTGTCCTTGGATCCGTCTCTATGAACTCACCACATCTGGCCTCTTGGATTTTTGCCTATTCCTCAAGACTACACCTCTTCAGCTCCAACCATGTTGGATGTTTTTTACTTGTAAACTGTGATCTTCAAGTCTAGCCACAAATTCTCTCAATTTGATTCAGGTCTGGTTTTTGATTAGGCCATTCCAACAGATTTAAACCTTTCCCCTTAAACCAGTTGAGTGTTGCTTTAGCAGTGTGATGCTGAAAGGTGAACCTCCAATCCAGTTTCAAATCACATGCAGACTGACACCGGCTGTGCTCCAGTACATTCCTGTATTTAGCACCATCCATCTTTCTCAGAACACCTTCCTCCGGATGTTTGAGGAGTGGCCCACGTGCCTTTGGGCAAATTCAACACCTGCCTTGTTAGTTTTAACACCAAGTAATGGCTTTTTTTCTGGCCTCTCTTCCATGAAGCCCAGCTCTGTGGAGCGTACAGTTTATTGTGGTCCTACGGTCAGATCCTCCTGTCTCTGCTGTGGACCTCTGCAGCTCCTTCAGGGTGACCTTTGGTCTCCTCTCTGATTAACGCGCTCTCTTAGCAGGTTTCCTTCTGAAGATGAAGGATCTGATGGGGCTCTGGGGGAGCATTGAAGATTTGGAATTTTTTTTTTTTATAACCCCACCCTGACTTGTTCTTCTCAACATCTCTGTCCCTGACTTGTCTGGAGCTCCTTGGTCTTCCTGGTGTGAGGCTTCCTGCTTATTGACGCTGCAGCTTCCGGGGTCTTTCAGAGAAGGCGTGTTTATACTGACAGACACACAATAGGAAAAAAGCAAGCCACTGCACATGCTTCCCTAAACTCAGATTGTAGAATATTACAGCATCTCTTCCTTTAGCCATAGTGATAACACACTGCTTTATATTTTTGTTACCCCTACAGTCACTGAGTTTGGATATAACATCAGTGAGTGGACTTTCCTCTTAAGCCTAATGCAGATAAGATAAAAGTTGACTGTGTTTTGGCCTGAAATGTGACAAAGGTTTAAAACCAGCACTCAACTGGAGTGTCTGTAAATCAGCCTAAAAGCATGGTGACTACTATGGGATGTCTGTCAAAACAGTCCCCGCATAAACAGCTGCACACTTTCAAATTTGGTGGGAAAATTGCCAGAGGCTGCGTGTTTCTGGCTCAGTCCATCACAGAGACTTCAGTTCACACTTTCATAACTTACAGAATGTGGCAATGCTGTGGGCCTTGGTCTTAAAATAACTTTTAACTAGCTTTAATTTTAAAATCCAGCTGAAAATAGAATAAATTTAAAAAATGCTGGTGAAGACCAGAAAGACTGTTCACATCATGTCAATTTTCAACTCTCTGCATTGGCTGCGGGTAAATTAGGATTGATTTTAAGGTATTTTTTACTCGTACTTTTAACTCTTAAGGATATGTGCCTCTTCACGGTTGCTTCCCTATCTCTTCATTTTTGTTTATTAGTATTTTCCCCTGCTGATGCCCTTACAGTCCGCTGTCTTAGACTTAGACTTAGACTTTCTTTATTGTCATTTTGTATACACAGAGTGCACACAGAACGAAATTTCGTTTTCACACAGCTCAGAAAGATTGCAGTAACTCTACAGGATACCTTGCGGTGAATTACAGTACAGGATAAAGTGCAGTGATGTGCAGTCTGGACCTGGTTGTGATGTTAATCATTTAATAAAGGAAGTGTACAACTGTGGGAATGTCTTGTTTTCCTCCTTTTGTTGTGCAAATCTGCCCCTTGTACTACAAGGCGACCACATCCACCATTCTATTTTCATAGTTTGTCAGGACAACGGGGGAAAACAGCTTATTAAAAATTTCTTTTTTAATGTATTTCTTACCTTTAACATATTTTAATGAATTTAGCATGAAGCACTTTAAATTTCCTTGGAAATGAGTGGTGCTTTGCAGATAAAACAAACTGAATTAAATGTGTTATTTCTACCCATTTGAGCAACACTGACAATTGCTTTTATCATAATTCTCTGGTGCTGGGGTCCATTAAATGAATTAGGTTTTATTTGGGGCTGCTTTTTACATGTCACCAATAATTGTAACAGATTTATTGAGCATTTGATCTGTTTAAAACACTGAAGTATCAGCATCTGATATATAAGAGGCTTCTGTGCTTTAAACTGGCCTCTGAGCTCTTTTTGTTTGCTGATACCACCTAAATCAACCTTTGCTTTATGTTTTCTCATTGTTTAAAATAAAAAAAAGTAATCATTAGATTTTTGCTCACAGCTGGATGTTGCTTCTCTCTGGGAACGGTGGACGGAGCTGCGGGACACAGATGGTGATCTCTGAACCAATAAGCTCTCCATGGATCCTGCCGCAGAGGCCGCTTCCACGTCAGATATCTGCTCTGTCATTCTGTGACAAATTATAGGCTCCTTTCAGACTGGATTAGTCTCCGTAGGGGAGGCTGGATCATTTCATTTCTGCGGGTCGGGATGTTGATCCTGCCTGGATTGGCTCAGTCTGTGTTTTCTACCAACAACCAACAGGATATTTCAGCCTCAAACACACGCTGTGTGAAAGCAAACTGAAAGTGGGAAAAAAACAAACTCTGACTGTACTTGCTTGACTGGTTAGAAAGTCTGGCACAGATGAGTCAGTGATGTAGGCTTTTGAGGAACAATACGTTTTTTTCTTTGTGTGCTCATAAAAACATGAACACGCTGAGCTCTAAACGGCTGTTATGTACATAGACTACATGCACCTTTTGACTATGCTCTCTTTGCTCGCACCGAAGTTCCTTCATTCGTCATGTCTCATTATCTTAAACAGCTGGATGTATCTGAAAACAATAATTAAGATGGAACCCCAGCAGCAGCTGAAGAGAACCTTTCCAGCCACAGCTCCACTGGACGGAGCTGTGAGCGGCTGCAGCTGTGCTCCCAGTGTCACATATTTGGCCTTTTATGAAGAATAACATGCGCTAAACGCGCCGGCCAAAGTGTCACATTATTTCTGCTCTCTGACATACGCGGCGCTAAAACATTGTGGATGTCCGCTCTCTCTCAAGTGGGAGCGTGGTTTAATTTGGTGTGACAGAGGGAGGCGCTGGGATGAACACCAAAAGCGGCTCGGTAAAAGCTAAAATTCTTCATGACCTTTTAAGGGCGATTTCCTGGAAAAGTCATTTTTCTCTTCCTGTACTCCACAATGTTCTCCCTGCTTTTATCAAAGTTGGCTAATGTGATGTGAAGACCATCTTTCTTTTAGACTTTTTTTTTTAGCATCTATCAGGTTTTTACTGGCAGTAACCACTGCTTTCTCAGAGGTATGTTTTTTTTATATAATATAACACATTTACTCATTTCTAACACAATTTTATGTAACAAACATTGATTAAAAGAAGATGAAAGTGGGTGTGCTTCAGTGGCACAGTGGTTAGTGCACACGACCCATGTATGGAGGCGTTAGTCCTTGATGCAGCTGACCTGACCCAGGTTCAAATCCAACCTGTGGTCCTTTGTCACATGTCTCTCCCCCTTTCCTGTCAGCCAACTATACACAAAAACAAGCCACTAGTGCTGTAAAAAAATGATAAAAGTGTCCTGCTTTAATAAGCTTATGTAGTTGTCCTGTCCAGATTATCAGACTGTATGGAGATGCAGTTGGTAGTTCTGTTGCTTTTTGTGCATGCTGGGGTTCTCTCCGAGTACCCATATATGCTCCATCCAAAAATCTTAATGTCAGGCAAATGTTTTTCTTCCATTTCCCTTAGGTTTGTGTGTTGGTGTGGGCCCTGTTGTTTCTCCTGAGTGTCTCTGTGCTGCTCTGTCGTAGTCCAGCCCCGCCTATTGGCCAATGACTGCTGGGGATCAGCACCAGCACCACTGTGACACTGCAGGGAGAAAAAGGATGGATGGATGGATCTCCAGACTATCGTGTCTGTGAACCACTTGGAAAACCACCCGCACTTCTAAATAGTTTTTTTAGCTGTCATGATTTGTCTTTGGATGAACCCGGACACAGCACACACACACAGAGCTAGTCCTTAAAGTAAGTTTATTGAACAGGTTGGAAAGTGAATGACGAGAGGAACCAGAGTCTTTTATGGACGGAGATGAAGGATGCAGAAGCTGGCCGGCAGGAGGCGTGTTGAGAGACTGACCAGGGAGGAACACCGGAGCTGAAGACTTGAGACCGGGGTGGAGCACTTGAGACCAGAATATCCGAACCGGGAGCTTGAGACCGTGGAACCGCTGCTGGAACGTGGAACTGCTGCAGAACGTGAGACCGTGGAACTGAACTTGAGACCGTGGAATTGCTGGAGAACTTGAGACCGTGGAACTGAACTTGAGACCGTGGAACTGCTGGAGAACTTGAGACCGTGGAACTGAACTTGAGACCGTGGAACTACTGGAGAACTTGAGAGCGTGGAACTGAGTTGCAGAACTTGAGAGCGTGGAACCGAGTTGCAGAACTTGAGAGCGTCTGATGGAGCAGAGCTGAGCTGAGTCTGAGAGAAGTGACTTGAACAAAAACCAAGTAGAAGCAACGTTCTTCAGGCTGACTGCAACAAAACAGAGCTGACATCGAATACTGGCTGGGACTGAGCAGGAGTGAACACTACGGACCGGCGACGATAGCAGAATGAGGTGATTTTTAAATAAGGGTGGAACCAGGTGAGAGCAGTGAGGGTTGATTGCAGCCTGACAGGTGGAACCAATTATTCTGAGCAGGGAAGGGAGAGAGGCAGCGAGGCTCAGACTGCAGCCTACAAGCTGCATCCTGACATTAGCATGGATTGTGCCCTGCATAACTCAAAAAGGGAAGAATTAATTACTCAAAAAGCAACACAGAAAGATAGATTAATGCACTCAAAACTAGTGATCTTAATTTTTGGAGACATGTCCTCTGGTATGGACAAACTAATACTGAAGTGTATTCAATTCAATTCAATTCAATTCAATACAATTCAATTTTATTTATATAGTGCCAATTTATGAAACATGTCATCTCAAGGCACTTTACAAAGTCAAATTCAATCATATTATACAGATTGGGTCAGATTATACAGATTGGTCAAGAATTTCCTATATAAGGAAACCAGTTGATTGCTTCAAAGTCCCGACAAGCAGCATTCACTCCTGGAGAAGCGTAGAGCTACAGGGAGAGTCGTCTGCATTGTACATGGCTTTGCTGCAATCCCTCATACTGAGCAAGCATGAAGCGACAGCGGAAAGAAAAACTCCCCATTAACGGGAAGGAAAACCTCCAGCAGAACCAGGCTCAGTGTGAACGCTCATCTGCCTCGACCGACTGGGGGTTACAGAAGACAGAGCAGAGACACAGAAAGCTCAGAAGCTCACATTGATCCAGTAATCTGTTCTACATTAGATGGTAATAGCGGGTGATCTGTCTTCACTGGATGATGTCACGGCTAACAGAACGCCAGACCAGATGTACCTTCTATGAAGAAAAAAGAGAGAGAGCAAAAAGTTAAAAGCTGAAATGATGAAAAGCAATGCAAACTGGAGAACAGTAGAAATCAGTAGAGTGAGAAAAATAGGCCCTGATGTCCTCCAGCAGCTTAAGCCTATAGCAGCAAAACTATAGAGGTAGCTCAGAGTAACATAAGCCACTCTAACTTTAAGCTTTGTCAAAAAGGAAAGTTTTAAGATTAGTCTTAAAAATAGACAGGGTGTCTGCCTCACGGACCAAAACTGGGAGTTGGTTCCACAGGAGAGGAGCCTGATAGCTAAAGGATCTGCCTCCCATTCTACTTTTAGAGACTCTAGGAACCACCAGCAGACCTGCAGTCTGAGAGTGAAGTGCTCTGTTAGGAACATACGGGGTAATCAGAGCTCTGATATATGATGGAGCTTGATTATTAAGGGCTTTATACGTTAGAAGAAGAATTTTAAATTCTATTCTTGATTTAACAGGAAGCCAATGAAGGGAAGCTAAAATTGGAGAAATATGATCCCTCTTGTTGATTTTCATCAGGACTCTTGCTGCAGCATTTTGGATCAGCTGAAGACTTTGGACTGCATTTTATGGACTTCCTGATAGTAAAGAATTATAATAGTCCAGCCTTGAAGTAACAAATGCATGGACTAGTTTTTCAGCATCACCCCTGGACAGAATGTTTCTAATTTTGGCGATATTCCTGAAGTGAAAAAAGGAAACTCTGGAAACCTGTTTAATATGGGATTTAAATGACATGTCTTGGTCAAAAATAACACCAAGATTTTTTACTTTACTACCAGAGGCCAAGTTAATGCCATCCAGATTAAGTGATTTATTAAGAAGTTTATTTTTCAAGGACTCTAGTCCAAAGATTACAACTTCTGTCTTGTCGGAATTTAAATGCAGGAAATTTAAAGTCATCCAGCTTTTGATGTCATCAAGACATGACTGCAGTCGAAGTAATTGATTGGATTCATCAGGATTTATGGATAAATATAGCTGAGTGTCATCAGCATAACAGTGGAAATTAATCCAAAGCTGTCTGATAATTTTGCCAATCGGAAGCATATATATAGTAAAGAGAATTGGTCCAAGGACTGAACCCTGTGGTACTCCACAGGTGACCCTAGAGTTTGAAGAAGATTTATTATTAACATGAACAAACTGGAATCTGTCCAATAACTGGATTCTGTACACTGTGATCGCACACTGTCTTGTCCTGCATTGTTTACATTGTTTACATTTCAATTGTTTACTATAAATCACTGCTGCACCTTATCCTGTAATTTACTGCAATTTACTGTAATTTTTCAAGCTGTATGAAAACGAAATTTCGTTCTGTACGCACTCTGTGCATACAAAATGACAAATAAAGTTGTCTAAGTCTAAGATAAGATTTAAACCAGCCTAATGCTTTTCCCTTAATCCCTACAGTATGCTCAAGTCTTTGTAGGAGAATATTGTGATGAACTGTATCAAATGCAGCACTGAGATCTAACAGGACAAGTTGTTTCCAACATTTTAAAGCCTCTTACTTTCTTCCAAGAGTGACGGCAATTTCTGCCCAGGAATTGTTAACAATTTGTTGATCATGGTGATCTTTATGGGCCCAATCATAAAGATGTCTATATTTACGACCCTCCACCAGAAGGAGCACATGCTAGTTCACTATGGAGCTAAACCAGTGACAGCTTGCAGTTATATTGAAAAAGAAATGTGGCATTGAAATGTCAAACATTGTTAGAAAGTAAAAACTTATGATGATACCCTCATTTTATGCTGCAGCTTTTTTTCAATGAGAGATGTTTTCAGTGTCACTGCAGAGTTCCTTCAGCTACGATGTCTCTGCAATCATTAGCTGTATAACCTAAAGAAGATTATATTAATGACAATAATACCCTTTCTTATGGTCGAGCTGCGGTACTTGAACCGAAACCTTTCATAAGTTTACTGCAGGTAGAGGATGAGGCGTACCGGAAAAACAGAAGGCCCATGAAGGCAAAACTTGACGCTTGCACAGCTTGCAGCTTGCACTCTCATTAAAAAAAAACGTGGCATAAAATTAGAATATCATGGGATGCTTTACATTCTAACAATGTTTGGTATTTCAATGTTTGACTTTTCAATGTTGGATTTTCCATTGTTTAATTTTTCAGTGTTTGATTTTATAATGTCAAATGTTTTCTTCAATATCACTGCAAGCTGTCACTGGTTTAGCTCCATAGTCCACCATGTTTTTCCGCACGGGACTGTCCGTGTAGTTAGGAATTTTCCTAGGCGCGCGGAAAGGAAACCTTTGGCGGCTCGGAGGAGCGTGGTAGCCAAAATGATGTACTATGGCTGCGCAGACCTCGCGGAAGCGTCAATAATAAACCAGGTATTGTTGGTGCCGCCTTTTTAGGCAGTCTTTGTAAGCACGTATAGGTGGAGTTTCAATAATCATTCCGTCCAATTGTGGCGTGGCAGAAGAATTAGGCCGTTTTTAGCATTTGTATGAGTGTCGTGTGTACAGAGATCGTAATTAAAATGCTGTCATGTAGATGTATTTACTAAAACAGAATAGCAATCATGTTTTCAATGGATCTATGCTGTGTAAACCGGGCCTAAGTATAGGATGTAGAGAGATTCTGATACCATATTCTCAGCAAAATATAACATGTGTTGCATTAGTTATTGTTTTTAATTAAAAACAATGTTTCACTGTGCATTATATTTAAACTAAGAAACAAAACAAAACTTTTAAATATGAAAAAAAAAACATTTGAGAGTTAATTGGGTTTTCATCTGTTTGAACCAAAGATGCCTCGTGCAACCTTGCACCTTTTGCATGCACAGTGTGTGCAAGCTTCTGTGTGAAGATTCTGCAAGATAAGGCATAAGCGTGATGGATTTCATACTGTATCCTTTCTGCAAGGTCCACAATTGAAGTAGCTGACAGTGTACAGAGTATTTAACACAGCAATCCGCATTGTCATGTGCATTAAAAGTGTGGCAGCATAAATTAAAAGTTAGCATAGCAAAACCTTTTCTTTTGGAGCAGCTATGGTTAATTATCTTCAAAACTAGGCTTGTGAGGTTGAAAGATAAAATAACATGTGTCTGGTTTACATTTTGCAACTTTGTATTTTTACTTTTTACTCTTTAAATGTAGCCATGCACAACTTCTTGATATAATGTTGTATGGGTTCATTAGCATGGCTTAGAGAGTTAAACATTACAGAAGAGAAATGTATTGTCCCACAGTGGGGAAATCAGGGTGTGACAGTGGCACAAACAACCAGACAGAAGACACAATTTCATGGTTAGAAGAGAAACAATATCTCACAAAGAAAAATAATCCATCAGTTTGTATTTAAAGGCAGTGTTGCATATGGACATGAAGAGCAGACCACACTGTGACTTGTTTTTGTTCTTCAGTAAAATACTGCTTGAAGTTGTTATGGAAATATATAATCTGTTTTTTTATTAATCATGTATTTTTATTAAGCAGTAAGAGTTATCATGGCCTCTCCGAACTCTTCCCACGCCCGAGTTTTTGCCTCGGCGACCAGCCGAACCGCCTGCCGCTTCGACTGCCGGTACACATCAGCTGCTTCCGGAGTCCCACAGGCCAAAAAAGCCCGGTAGGACTCCTTCTTCAGCTTGACGGCTTCCCTCACCGCTGGTGTCCACCAGCGGGTTCGAGGGTTGCCGCCACGACATGCACCGACAACCTTGCGGCCACAGCTCCGACTAGCCGCCTCAACAATAGAGGCGTGGAACATGGTCCATTCAGACTTAATGTCCCCCGCCTCCCTCGGGACGTGTTTAAAGTTCTCCCGGAGGTGGGAGTTAAAGCTCCGTCTAGTGGGGGACTCCGCCAGACGTTCCCAGCAAACCCTCACACTACGTTTGGGCCTGCCCGGTCGGACCGGCTTCCTCCCCCGCCATCGGAGCCAACTCACCACCAGGTAGTGGTCGGTGGAGAGCTCCGCCCCTCTCTTCACCCGAGTGTCCAAGACATGCGGCCGCAGATCAGATGAAACGACAACAAAGTCGATCATTGAACTGCGACCTAGGGTGTCCTGCTGTGGCGTGCACAGACATTTTAGGGGGCAGGTGCTCAGGAGGGGGTGGGAGGGCACTTTTTAGCGTGCGCAAGGAGGTGGCTCATTTCGGGGCATTGTTTCAGTGGTTTTTAATGGCTCAGGTTTTCAAAAGATCATTTCAAAACCGACCTCAGTAAAATCTTAATAATATTCAGGGCAGTCAAACTTTTTTACAGTAGCAGGCTACACACTATCAGGTAGGAGGGTGCACTTATATATAGATATATATCTATATATATATATATATATATATATACTTCAGACTAAACAGTGGCTCTGTGACTACTGTAACGAACAAACAAATAGCAATAGCGTAGTCGGTGTTGCCAAATTAGGCAGGTTTCCAACCAATTAGGGTTTTGAACACATTGAGCTGGAAAAAAATAGCTTATGGGCAGATTGTAAAAAATTTCCGAAGCTTTTCATAACATTTGTTGGGCTTTTAGAAAGAATTACTAACAAAATATATCAAAATAGTCATTATTTATTTTTTAAATAAGTTGAATCTGTCGATCTGACATCATCAATGAATAATAGTTATAATGAATAATATTGATTGTTATAATAAAACAAGAAAAGACTAATGGTTAATCAAGTGTTTGGTCAATGTAAACGCCCAAGAGGGGTTGAGTTCTACTTAAAAATATTTCATGACTACGTGTAAGAGAAATGTTTAATTGAGCTATACTGAGAGAAATTAAGTTTATATTAAGGTACATTTACAACTCATGTTGGGAAGCTATTTATAATTTATTTTTTCTGGGTGAAATATCCTGATTATTAAAGAGATCTTGTGTGTTATTTGGTTGTCTGATTGTACATTTTGTTTGGAGCCCATATGGGCAGTTTTTTTTCTTTGCTTCAGCTCAGTTGTGTGCTAATGGCATGTTCTTATGTGTTTAATAGTTCTGTGCTTTTAACATGAGAGAGTTTGAGATTTGGCCTTTGGACTAACAGTGACATAGGGTAACCTGTAGTGCTGTGTCTTAACTCAAAAGTCCAGCAATTAAATAAGGCTGGCAGTCAATTAAATAACTGACTAAAGTAACAATTCTGACTAGAACAGGTTCTGTAATTACAGCAGCTATGAGAACAAGGAGCAGTGTTGCCAACTCAGCGACTTTGTCGCTATATTTAGCGACTTTTCAGACCCCTCCAGCGACTTTTTTTCAAAAAAGCGACTAGCGACAAATCTAGCGACTTTTCTGGTGTCACTGGCGAATTTTGGAGACTCTTACGTGAAAGCACGTATCGTTCCTACTCTTGTCCTCCAGCGGCAGGTACTGCCGTGGGGCACCTCCCCCCTCCCAACCCCGTCCTCCCGCTCCCGCAGGAGTCCCTCTCAGCGCTGCAGTCAGAGCCACAGCATGTTTACCCTCAGCGTCCATCCCGCTCTACCGACACCAACGGTGACCACACCACAGCCGAACTGCGGGGCGACTGAAGGCTATGACTCGGTGTCCCGCCCCTCTCCAGCTGTGGTTGGCTAGCATGTTGCCTTCAGTCGTTGATTTGATTGGTTAAATTGTATGATTGACACATCAAAGATAGTACTAAAAGGTCGATGGCCACTCCGAGGTTAAAAAAAAGAAAAAAAAAAAAGAAGACGGCTTCCAGTCCAGGGTCTGCTCCGCGCTCAACCAGAAGGCACAAATATCGCTCCATTATATAATCGGGGAAATGTAGGCGGCGGCAAGAGCTGCTATAGACGGCGATTTGCTGTCGTTGACCGGCTACTTTTGACTGCCCTGAATATTAATCATTAAAAAAAAAAAAAAAAAAAAAAAAAGAGTTTCAAAAGGGCATTTTCGTTGATAAAGGGCAAACTTCCTAGTGCTTTAGCACCACCTAGTGTCTATGTATGCACGCCCCTGGTGTCCTGGTGCCAAGAGCACATATGGACACCCTTATGCTTGAACATGGTGTTTGTGATGGACAATCCATGACGAGCACAGAAGTCCAACAACAAAACACCACTCGAGTTCAGATCAGGTGGGCCATTCCTCCCAACCACGCCCCTCCAGGTCCCACTGTCATTGCCCACGTGAGCGTTGAAGTCCCCCAGCAGAACGAGGGAGTCCCCAGGAGGGGCACTCTCCAGTACCCCTTCCAAGGACTCCAAAAAGGGTGGGTAATCTGAACTGCTGTTTGGCGCATAAGCGCAAACAACAGTCAGAACCCGTCCCCCCACACGAATGTGGAGGGAGGCCACCCTCTCGTTCACCGGGGAAAACCCCAACATGCAGGCACCGAGATGGGGGGCAACCAGTATGCCCACCCCAGCTCGGCGCCTCTCACCAGGGGCAACTCCAGAGTGGAAGAATGTCCAGCCCCTCTCAAGGAAACTGGTTCCAGAGCCAGAGCGGTGCGTCGAAGTGAGTCCGACTATCTCTAGTCGGAACCTCTCAACCTCGCGCACTAGCTCAGGCTCTTTCCCCACCAGAGAGGTGACATTCCACGTCCCAAGAGCCAGCTTCTGCAGCCGAGGATCGGAACGCCAAGCCCCCCGCCCTCTACTGCTACCCGTTGCACAATGCACCCGACCCCTTTGGAGAGGTCATGGAGAAAGACTTCCGTAAGGCTTCTAAGTGATTCTGGTCCACTATCCGGCGTCTCGGAGGGGGAAGCAGTGCAGTACCAACACTGTTTACAGTGGGGGTGGTGTGCTGCTGACCTCGACTCGGGACGTCGTGTTTCGGTGGGCGGAATACTTCGAAGACCTCCTTAATCCCACCAACACGTCTTCCATTGAGGAAGCAGAGCCTGAGGACTCTGGGTCGGGTTCTCCCATCTCTGGTGCTGAGGTTGCCAAGGTTGTTAAAAAGCTCCTCGGTGGCAGAGCCCCGGGGGTGGATGAGATTCGCCCTGAGTACCTTAAGGCTCTGGATGTTGTGGGGCTGTGTTGGTTAACGCGGCTCTGCAGCATTGCGTGGACATCGGGGTAGTTCCCCTGGATTGGCAGACTGGGGTGGTGGTCCCCCTATTTAAAAAGGGGGACTGGAGGGTGTGTTCCGACTACAGAGGAATCACACTCTTAAGCCTCCCTGGTAAGGTCTATTCAGGGGTTCTGGAAAGGAGGGTCCGTCGGATAGTTGAATCTCGGATTCAGGAAGAGTAGTGTGGTTTTCGTCCTGGCCGTGGAACACTGGACCACCTCTACGCCCTAAGCAGGATTCTGGAGGGGGCATGGGAGTTTGCCCAACCAGTCTACATGTGCTTTGTGGATCTGGAGAAGGCATTCGACCGTGTCCCCCGAGGGATCCTGTGGGGGGTACTCCGGGAGTATGGAGTACCGGACCCTTTAATAAGGGCTGTCAGGTCTCTGTACGACCGGTGTCAGAGTCTGGTCCGCATTGCCGGCAGTAAGTCGGACTCGTTTCCAGTGAGAGTTGGACTCCGCCAAGGTTGCCCTTTGTCACCGATTCTGTTCATAACTTTTATGAACAGAATTTCTAGGCGCAGCCGAGGTGTTGAGGGGATCCGTTTTGGTGGCCTTAGGATTGCGTCTCTGCTATTCGCGGATGACGTGGTCCTATTGGCTTCATCAGGGCGTGATCTACAACTCTCACTGGAGCGGTTCGCAGCCGAGTGCGAAGCGGCCGGGATGAAAATCAGTGCCCCAAATCCGAGACCATGGTCTTGAACCGGAAAAGGGTAGAGTGCCTTCTCCGGGTTTGGGAGGATGTGCTGCCCCTAGTGGAGGAGTTCAAGTATCTTGGGGTCTTGTTCACGAATGAGGGGAAGATGGAGCGGGAGATCGACAGGCGGATTGGTGCAGCGTCTGCTGTGAAGCGGGCGCTGTACCGATCCGTTGTGGTGAAGAGAGAGCTGAGCCAAAAGGCGAAGCTCTCGATTTACCAGTCGATCTACGTTCCTACCCTCATCTATGGTCACGAGCTTTGGGTCGTGACCGAAAGAACGAGATCCCGGATACAAGCGGCTGAAATGAGTTTTCTCCGTAGTGTGTCTGGGCTCTCCCTTAGAGATAGGGTGAGGAGCTCAGTCATCCGGGGAGGACTCAGAGTAGAGCCGCTGCTCCTCCACGTCGAGAGGAGCCAGTTGAGGTGGCTCGGGCATCTGGTTAGGATGCCTCCTGGACGCCTCCCTGGTGAGGTGTTCCGGGCACGTCCCACCGGGAGGAGGCCCAGAGGGAGACCCAGGACACGCTGGAGGGACTATGTCTCCCGGCTGGCCTGGGAACGCCTTGGGATTCCTCCGGAGGAGCTGGCCCAAGTGGCCGGGTAGAGGGACGTCTGGGCCTCCCTACTGAAGCTGCTGCCCCCGCGACCCGACCCCGGATAAGCGGAAGAAGACGGACGGACGGACGGAGTAAGAGTTACCTAAGTTGTAACTACTATTAAACTTTGTAGCCTGGAGTGCACGTAGTATGGAATTTGCAGGGTCACGACAGGCTATAAATTCACCCAACCTTCTTGTGGGATACCAGGGCAAGTAAGAGTCACATGATGTTTTATGGTTGGTAAGCTTCACAAAGGTTTATGGTCTAAATGCTTTACATCGTTTTGGGATGTTTATCTTGGTAAACTCCTAGAAACATCTGGCAAACGTATCAAGAAGCCAACTCCTTGTTTGACACTGGAATGTGGATCTGTTTTGTTTGTGGGGAAACAAACACAGATAGAGTGAGTGTGTATGCAGCCCCCCCACGTCATTCATTCACTTACTCAGTGAGGGGCCCAGGGCTGCTCCTCAGACATGCACATGCAGCCGACACGGGAAGTCAGACTCTGTTTTACTACATGGGGGCTTCAGGATAGAGCTGTAAGTGCGTGTCTCCCTTTGGAAATCCAATTTTAATTAAATATATGTATATTCCAAGTGTTTTGTCTCTGATAACTGTTTTCTTCCTCTGCTGCCAAATCTACGCACCGGGAGAGGCGGGCCTTAGTGAATGAGACAGGAAGATCGAGAGGCCGTCAAAGTGGAAGAGACAAATGTAAAAAATCGGCAACAGAGCGTCCATTCCAGATTTAATGAATTGTTTGGAGTTTGATTTCTTTTTTTGAGTAAAAGTTGTGGTAAACCCAGATCTAAATGCCAGTTAATATGCTTATATGTCAAAACTCACATAGCTGTTTCTCACAAACACACTAAAGGAAATGAACTATTCTGCCACATACGGAACTGTTCTCTATTTCTTCCAAATCAAATTGAATTATGTAACATCACATTGAAACAAAATGATGCCAAAAGGCAATTAACATAAAAACAAAAAGGGCCAAAAATAATTTCATTCCAGTCACAGCCGTCATAATTAGATTGAATCCAATACCAGATTGGATCCACTTTGATGCAATTAAAGTACAGCTTCAAACCATCCAATTCAGGCCAATTTGTTAAACACGTCTATCTAAAGAAACCAGCAAACCGCATCTAATCATTTCTTCGATGCAGTCCTTCATCAGAAGGGGGGGGGGGGGGTTGATAAGACAAGAAGTCAAATTGAAAGGGTTCTGCAGATGGATACCTTTGAAGCAGTTCTTTGCTTCAGAAAACAGGAAAAAAAATCTAGATTTTTAAAATGGAGAATTTATTTTCTGCTTCAATTATATGAGTGAATTTTGAAAGGGCTGATGATTAAATTGATAAAGCTAATTGTGTACATATAAGATTCATTTAAAAACACTTTTCAACCGTTATTTGCATTCGTTTCAATTTAACAGTCTCTTTACAACGCCCAGGGAGCTGTAGCCACTGATGTTTGGACCATGCCGACCCAAACCCCATACCAACACACAGACTACTTTAGTGCACTACGGGAATATTTATTCCATTAAACCTTTTCACATTTGCCACATTTCTGTAACAAAATGTTGTATATTTCATTAGTATTTTGTGTCTTTGTGTTTTCAGAGACGGATTCACCTGATCCCAATGGGATGCACAAGATTTCAGCAGGAAACATGTTTGAGAGTGCAGTCTGCAATGATATTGAGATATTTAAAGACCAGTTCATCTGCAGCACCGGTGGGTTCAAGACTGCCTCACCTTCCAATACAGTAACCACTGGCCTAGTGGTTAGAGCATTGTGCTTGTATCCCAGGGGTTTTGGGTTCAACTCCCACAGAGTGCTGCTCTGGCTTCCTGAGCAAGACCCTAAACCCCAGAATGTGCCACACAGTGGCAGCCTTATGCTCCTCGAGGGGATGGGTTAAATGCAGAGAACAAATTTCATTGTAATGTATGTTGCAATGACAGTAAAGATGATTACTGTATTTCTTGGACTATAAGTCATCCAAAATGTAAATTGCATCTGTCAAAAAATGTGTCATAAAGAGGATAAAAAACATGTATAACTTGCATTCATTTAGAAATTTATTTCACACAATCCAAGACTAAAAACTGACATTTAATCTGGTAAAGCAATTTACCGTATTTTTGGGACCATAAGGCGCACCGGATTATAAGGCGCACTAAATATTCTTCCCAAGTGTGTAATATCACTCCTTCACGTCCACAGCACTCGATCCGTCTCTGTTAGGAGGACAGAGTAGCTGGACTACACTGCCCTGTTTCTAACATAAGGCCAAAATGAACCTAACTTTTATATTGAATTAACTTACTAGGTTTATTGTTGCTAGCACGTACTCCAGGCTGCCTAAAGGCTCCCACATAGTCGGCGTACTGTACGCATACTGTGAGCTTGGTGGACTCCGCGCTGACTCTCCGAGGACGTTTTACCTTCATAGTCGAGCGTACTGTTGCCTACATTTCTAGTGGCAAATTCCTACAATTCCCAGACTTCCTGCCAGTGGGATGAAGCGGCGGAACGGACGGTAAAATGTGTGATTAGCTAGCTGAGCACCTAGAGTTGTTTATTTTCCAGCAGACTCCCACCTGTCAGTGAGAACAGAGAGGGACGGTGATGCTGCGTCCTGCAGACCGCCTGCTGGGAGCAGCTCAGAGTATCAAGCTCAGTGTCACATAGAAAACAGTTTGACGTGAAAACTTCTTGCCTCCGATAAGTTTATAGTGTGACACGTACCTGTATGTGAGTATGTAGGGGCCTTTACACAAATGCTCTTCTAGTTTCGACATTACGGTCAGGCAGTCTTGTAGACAGCTCAGGGGTCCTATCAGGTAGTGACACAGGCCATTTCTCAATATGCATTCTTGAGCGGTCTCGTGTGCTCGTGACACGTCATCAGCCTCAGCCCGAGCACTGTTCCAATTGCCGAGAACGCACCACATCCCCGGATGTTATTCTCGCCCCGCCCTCTTTATCGAGCATGCATCAGAGCAGACTTGTGCGTTCTTCAGACTGACCGCTTTCCCAGAATGCACCGCGGCCGCAGCTTGATTCGCAAACAGAGCTCACGTCACGAGTACGCTTCTGTTCCAATACAGATACGTGCTGCGTGCTCGCGTTCTCGTCAAGTCCGATCTTCCTGTGTTCTCGCAAAGACCGGACTTGACGAGAACGCGAGTACGGACTCACGTTCTCGTGAATTGAGAAACGGCCACAGTGTACCAGTAATGTAATGTAATATGTAATGTAATGTAATATCATCTTTATTGTCCTTGAAACATAGATTACAACGAAATTTGTTCTCTGCTTTTAACCCATCACCCTTGGGGAGCAGTGGGCTGCCATGTGCGGCGTCCGGGGAACAATCTGGGGTTAAGGGACTTGCTCAGGGACCCAGAGTGCAGGCACTGGGGATCGAACTGGGTACTTGCATCCTTCTCTGAGTGCAAGCGCGCTGCTGTAACCACTAGGCCAACACCCCCCCCCCCCCCCCCCATACTAGGCCAACCCCCCCCCCCCCCTTATAGTGCAACAAATATGGTATTCTATTACACAGTTGCATTCACAACTGGCTGAATAACGTGGAACACCTGGGAGGTTGAATGGGGCTAATAACCATAACAAGCCAGCAACTGCAACCTGGAAAGTTATTGGCAGCGCCTCTGCTAAAAGTTGTCAGAATTACGCTTAAATTAGACCATGACGATGCTGCGTGCTAAGCTAACAGTACAACACGGATGTTTGAGAGCAACATAAAGCTCACATGCAGCATCAGCGAAGTTGTAAAATGCCCAGACAACAAACCTGCAAGCTAGAGCTAGCTGTTATTAGCGTCATGGACAGCCCAATAACAGGGTTCTGTTGCGGTTGGCGCTCCTCCTTCAAGCTGCACCACGCAAGACTCACCACGCAGCGTGAATGCAGACTGAAAGAGTGAAACAACATGCAAACATGTGTTCTGTCTTTGTTGTCTATAAATTAATGCTTCAATTAATCTTTAAGCAAGAGTAGCATATAGTTTTCACCAGCCCAGATTGCCCTCTTGCGGCTATAGACACTAATGTCCTTGATTCATGTTGATCATTATGATTTACCATTTAAAAATTATATATAAGCATCTGACTAAATGTTGCAGCATTGGCCAAACTATGAAAAAAAGTGTGACTTATAGTCCGAATATTATATACTTATTATTTGAAGTACTTTCAGATTTTGTCACATTACAACCATGTAGCTCATAATTGGAAAATGAAAGCAAAGCATGGTTTTCAGATTTTTTTTTTTCAGAATACAAATCTGAAAAGTGTATAATTGCTTAAAAGTCAAATGTTATATGAGGTCACGCCCTGAAAACAAATGCACTGCAAATAAGAACGGCAGAGACACACGATCGCTACTATGCAAGATTGTTCTTTTCGGTGTTGATTGCAATCAATGCGTGTGGTGGTATAACTCTTAGTCATGCGTGGGTGTGTGTTTGTGCTTCCTCTTTTGCAAATATGGGCGGAGGTTTCACTTCCTCCTCAACCTGACAACATCCTCACGCCTGTGGGTGAAAGATGAGAGAAGAGAGGAGACTCCTTAACCAAATGTCAGTTTGAGCTTTTTGAACTGAATGCCTGGTTTATTTGGTTATTGTCATACACGTGCACTCATTAACAAGTCAGAATGACCTTGACGACATGAGTCAAATTGATGCAGTCAGTGTGAAAGTTGCAAACCAGCAGTCACATGACAGGACAATTCCTTTTAGCAAATCTGCTCAAAGATCTGATGACACAGAGAGACTCTTTCATTTCTTTTGACCAAAGCTCCTTTTTCCCGTCTTCTTAATACTTTTTTTTTTCAAATTTTGCATAAATCTGCAAATGCTTTCGCAAAAACAGATTTCTTTCTGGTGTAGACAAATCAGTTCATTCATGCGTAAGAGAGCAATTAAGCATAGCCGTGAAGATCGAGCAGTCGCATCCAATTTTAAGTCCTAATTGCCCACCGGATCTAATCTCCCTGTCCAGGCAGAAGTCAGGAGGCAATTCCAACAGAGAGAAACTGAATCTTGGACAATCATCTTGAGACAAACCAGCACAGGTCTGCTGAGACTCCTTTTTTATGCAACAGAGGGAGCGAATTAGAAAAACAAAACAAACTGCACTTAGATGTGTTGTCTTTTGACAGTAAATCAGAACTTGGGGTCAGAGGATGCAAATGAATCCTGATTGCATCTGTTGGTCAATATTTGCTGCAAAAAGAGGACAATTTGCACACCCTTCCCTACCTTGGTGTTAACATGCAGCTTCAGTGCCCTCCAGTGGCGTCTGAAATGATCACAGTGGGCATTTTAGTGGCAGGGTCCTTTCAGCAAGGCATTATTACCGGGGAAAGAAAGGGTTATTGCTTATAAAGTGTTGCTACTTCACTTTTTTTTTTTTTGCACAGTTCGCATTACACATTACAGATTATTATTTTATATTTATTAGAACCCCCACACCTTTATGTTGTTGCCCACATGGAGACGTTTACACCAATCCAGATGGTGTTTAATGTTTCTATATTTTTGACATTCATGGTGATTTTTGGAACAAAAATACCCTTGATTGCTGACAACAGGCCTGTGTCTGAGGACATTTGTGCTGCTAGATGTGACTCAGGCTTGTATCACAGATCAAAGGTCAACCTCTGATAACGGTCCGATCGGTCCGAGAGAGGGTGGATTAGAAAAAAACGTTGCAGGTTATTATGACCAAATGCTGCGATTTAGTTTCTGGTTCATATTGTTCTAAACCTCTGCAGGCAGGTGGAGGACGAATGGTTGCTCAGAAATGTGATTCTGCAAAACGTGGATGCATGTGCAAAGCTTTAGTAAACAAAGTTATCAGCAATTATGACACTTTTGCATGTGAAGACGCCGACTTGAATTTGAACGCTGGCCGACATGAAAATGTGTCTTTATGTGGGAATTATGTTAGAATGGCATGTGATATCAGCTAAAACAACTAAAAACATCTAAAATATTCAGGATATATGATAAAATGGGCCCTTTTTTAAAACTGCCAGGTGTTTGACTACGTTTTCTGTCTTTGTCTTCATTTCTCTCCATGGTATGTGGTGCCCCCTACTGTTTTTACGCTTCTCTTGACCTCCTTTTTCAAAATCTAACAGAAGAATTGAGATAAGCAATTTTTATCTGTAATGATTGGAAACGTTTTGCAATGTAATTTGATTTAATATGTAGTCCTAAAACCAAACAATGTTTTGTAAGGAATAAATAACTTCAAGAGATCCAACTGTGGCATCACCAAGAGACAACCTTAAACACTTCCAGCGTTACGTTTCACCTTTTCTCCTCAAATTCAGAGAGTGGAATAGGGGCAACATTTCATGCTTGCATTTCTCTATTAGTATCATTGCATTTTATAGTGTGTCACGTTCGTTCTTTCAGGATTTCAGCTCGGTGTGGCTGTAAAGATCGTTGTCATGTTGCAAATTCAGAGGTGAATGCGAGGATCAGACCGGCCTCTAATGAAGTCTCTAAAAAACCTCAATGAGAGAATAGCAGACAGGAGATAAAGGGAAACAATGTGATGAAGTTCTGGGACAATTAGACACAAATGCAAGAATGTGAGGCACAGACTTTAATCTAAATATATCTGTTCCTGCTTTACTTTTCCAGCTGATAAGTCAGGACTGTCTTGCAATGCATTAAGAGGAAATGTGAAGAGAATACATTTTAGAAAGATGCACTAATGTACAAAATGTACAGTTGCATTTTGGTGTTAATATTGTCAAAAGTATTTATACTGCACTGTACAATTACTGTTTTAAAGTATTGCTGCTTTCTCACACATTTTCAGTGTTTCCTCTTGATATTTTTCCAGATTAATGATTTTATTAACTTCTTTATCCCTGATTCTTAAAATCAAAGCTGTTTTACTCAATTTGCAAAAGCAAAAGTCTTACATTATACGTTAGACACTTTTTGTGCAGCCTCTTGTAAAATTCCCATTTCTTACATGAAAAACAAGGGAGGTGAAAGTGTAATAAACGGTATTATATTGCATTGTTTTCTACACTAATTTGCTACTCAAATCAGTATGGCGAGCAAAAACAGAAGTGCCGCACTTAAAATGCAACAAAGTTTAGCCAAAAGTTATTCCATGATGAAAGTGGCTAAAGAAATCAGGCAAAACCTGAAAAAAGACCTGAGAGTAGCTTCACTAGACTTTATGCTGTTTGATAGTGAGAAGCCATTCTTTAGAAACAAGGAGGGCGATGTGAGTGTTTTCAAATTACTTGAGAACTGAACAGGAAATCAGTCACAACAGCACTTATGGTGAAATGATTATTAAACTGAATTTTAATACAACTGCTGTCATTATGTACAATCACTGCCTCCCCTCTTTTCGGCTTCCAACCAACAAACGGATCTTGTTCAGAGGCATCTGACCCCAAATACTGCTGGTTTCCCATCATTGTAAATAGACCGAGGCATAATAACACAACAGCCTCATATTATTTCTATCTGCTGATTGCATGCCGTGCTAATAGCATTCATTTTCAGAACTGATTTGTTGTCTTAAGACAGTCTGAAGACCCCATAGTGCTGATTCAGACCCTGATGGGTAAATAGCTGACTGTAAAACACGGAGGGGGCTTTGTCATGCTGTGGGGTTGCATTTCAGCCACTGGTTTGGGGAATGTTATCAGAATTCAGGGAATTGTGAAGAAGACTGGGGTTTGGACAGACAAATCTACAAATAAATGTTACTCATAGGTACTGCTGAGGCCGACTGTTTGGAAATTACACGGCAAGTGCACTGAAAGCAAACAGACACGTGAGTGGAGAGCTAAATCCTGTAACAATCTTATACTCTTTGTCTTTACATAAGCAGTTATAAGTAAAAAAAAAATGCTGCACATTTATTTTGTTTTGCAAGTGTAACAAGGAGCAGGTCGTCATGGGGTTTGGTTCTTAAAAACTTCTTTTAAATAGGTTTTGTTTAAATGGAAATCGTCGCCGTTTACTTTGTGTACAAGAGAAAGTTTGATCCAGAAAATGGAAAGCGATTAAACAAGCTTTACTAAAGAAATCCCCGGGTCCCCTGCTTGGAAGGACGCGTGGGTCCGCGCATGCGCTCTGCCGCCCGTGTCCACCAGGGCGGTGATCTCGCTCCCCTCCCTCTCTCGCTCTCTCTCTGTCTCTCTCGCTCTATCTCGCTCTCCGCCGGGGTCTCTCTATCGCGCTCTCTCTCTGGGAAAAACCCGAGCAGGAGGAGAGCAGCAGAAGGGGGAGGAGGAGGAGGAGGAGGTCTCCTTCTTCTTCCGATTCAGCGACTGAGGCAGGCTATTTAAAATAATAATAACAATAATAATAACACAGTTAATTAAGTAATTAAATAACCGCACCAGACCCAGCGGTGCGGGGCAGCTGAGGGAGAAAAAAAAAAGAGAAACCTCGCACGGATGTGTCTCCGAAAGCGCAGCGGATACCGCCCTCCGGACCTGATTAATGCCAAGATTGTGAGTATGCGCTCGGCTGGTGGAGCGCGGTGGGACGCGGGGAGCGGGCTGGAGGAGGGAAGGGGGGCGCTGGTTTCAGCTTAACCTCCGCGGCCGGCGGGGCTTCTCCTCGCTCGGCGCTGCGCGGTGCAAACGGGAAGGTCGGTCTCCTTGCTTCCTTCCCTCTCCTCTCCCCTCCCTCACCTCTCCTACCCGCCCCGTCCTTTCCTCTCCCGCACCTCCTCGGGCTCTGCAGCCGGCCGGCAGCGGTTAAGTGTTCGCGGGGTAAAGCTGAAGTGAACTCTCGCTTTTTCGGCCTTTTCCGCCTCCTTTAAGCGCTCTTTCCCCCACCGGTGACTCTTGACTCCGGCGGGGGGCGGTCCGGTCCAGCGCCTCGTCTTTAACGCCTTTTATTTCTGTATCGCTGTAACATGAGAGCGCAGTAGGGTGTCATCTTGGTGGCATCCTGTCACCTTTCACGTCTTGTCGGTTACTTTGTGCCAACTTCTCTGCGGTCCACATCCACCTGGCCTTTAAAACTGCCGCTCACCGCCCACGGCACGCAGGCGTTCTTACTCTTTGATCAACTTTTAAAGGCTGCATTAGCGCTTATACCTGAACCTTACCCTGGAAGAGCAGCTAACTGGGTTAGAAGAGATGGAAGCCGTTGCCCCTAAGTGTTTGAAAGGAGTGAATCCAGATGACTGGTCGTTAGTTGTTGCACCACAAAGTGAGCTTCTTGCTGTCCACAGGAGACATTAGTATGTATGGTAGGTGACCAGCTCATAAAAAGGACAGTGTGTACACGTGTGGCTGCAGCCTGGGAGCCTTTGCTGCTTTTCAACCCAATGACATCTCCCCTTTTGATCACGTTTTGTTGGTATTTGTAGTGCTGTGACAAAGTATTCCCCCCCCCCTACAGATATCTTCTGTAGATTTTTCTACTCACTCTGCAAACAACCTGTGTCAGCGGATGTAACCTGAGGGAATAGACAATGCAGTTTTCCAATGATGGTGACGTTTATTTAAAAAAAAAAAAAGCTCATCAGACCTGCGTGAAAAACGTGTCCCCCTTGAATTTACCCAGTTTTATACCAAGCTGAGTTCTGTTTCGACGGCCGCACCCAGATTATTACTGCCAGACCCTTACAGTCATGAAATCATTAAATTAGTACCGGTCTGACAACACGAAGTAGACATAAACGTCTTATAAAGCAACAAATAATGCACTGATCTAAAGAAAGTCAACATGAGAAATAAAGTTTTTTAGTCACTGGCCCGGAACGGATTACGCAGCAATTATTAGAGGTCCAGGGCTCCAGGGAACCACAGTGAGAGCAATTATCCAGAGATGGAGAAAACACGGAACTGTGGTGAACCTGCCCAGGAGTGGCTGGCTGGCCTACCAGGATTACTTTAAGATTGCATCGACAACTCATTCTGGAGGTTGCAAAAGAACTCAGAACAACATCTAAAGCGCTGCAGACCTCACCTCTTTAGGTCAGCGATCACGATTCAAAAGTAAGAAAAAATGGTGTCCACGAGAGAGCGGCAAGGCGAAGAAGTGCTGATGGGAAAAGAACACAAATGCTCCTTGTATATTTACCAAACCAACATCTGGATCATCTTCAAGACCTTTGGGGAAATATTCAAGAGACAAAATAAAGTAGTTGGAAAATTTGCGTCCCATAACATCTGCCGTAAAACTAGTACAACATAGCTAAAGAAATCGTACCTAAAAACGTGGTGCTAGTGAGATTGTCTGGAGCAGGTTTGCTTTTTCAAGACCTGGACAGCTGACCTTAACCGATGGAACCATGAATTCTCCTCTCTACCAGAAAGTCCCGGAGGATGTCAGTATGTGACCTACACACCTGTAGGTGCACCTCCTCAATGAACAAAGCAAAATGTTTTATAGTGGCCTAGTCAAAGCACAGACTTAAATCCAATTGAGACACTTGATGCTAAAAGAGCTTCCATTGATGCTGAGTGATAAAAATTCCCTAAAGAAGTGTGTATGCTTTGGTTGTTTTTAACTGTAAAGGGCTATATTCTTAAACTACTGATTGAAAATGGCTCCACGGCAGTGTCACAGACTTATTACCAGCTACTGCTGCTGCTCGGGGCCTTCGTCGCCACGGATTGTGGCTGAGCCAGTAATTAGGTTTGGGGACAGTCAGCCCAGGTTGGTTTGGAGAGCTTTTTTTGTCTTTATTTAGTTAATCATCATCTGGATACTGCAGTTTGAATTCAGGTACTTATGTGATCTTACTCTGTTCTGATTCTAAGTGAATGTAAGTGTGACAAAATGGCAAAAAAATATAACAAATCTCTGTCTGGTTTGGCTTTAAAAGCAGCCATGAAGACGTTTGTTTCAAATCAGTCACTGAGTCAATATGCTGCTATGCTGATATGTAAACTTGCACACATTAAGTCCCATTAAGAGCACACATTAACTCTTCACAAGAAAACATTTTTTGTTTTTTTAGGCATGCACATGACATGAGAAAGTCTAACACTTTCTGCAGTCTTGGTTTAAAACACTTTGGTGCCTCTCATGAGTTACAGTTCACCCGGTGCGCCTGGGAATAAAGATTTAAAGGTGCATAGCCACGTTATTTGAAAATGTTTTTAAAATTTTGACTTCAGTAGCTCATTTTGGTTGCATACAAAGTTTTTATGAAAGATTATCACGTCCTGCTGCGTATTATTTGTTATTTTGCCGTTTTGCGCTTTGTTTTTGTGCTTTGTTTTTGCTCAGTTTCTTCGTAAATAAAGCCCTTCGTGTATATTTATAATAACAACGGAAGTACGACACTCCGCAAGCGCAGCAGGTGATAAACAAGGAAGTCGCTAATGGCTATTAGCATCTCCCAGCGGCGTGTGGAAATGATGAAGAAAGTTCCAAGATCCAGTTAAAAAAAACGCACAAAAAAAAGACACCAAGAAGGAAAAGACTGGAATAGCGCTGGGAATACAGTCTGAACGTTGGTGTTCACTGAAGCGGAAGCTAAAGCTGCCGAGGCACAGATGTGACGCAGAGTTGACTGACGTGAGCAAACGTCCTTATTAATACTGTGATAGCAATGCTCTTCTTAGCCTCCATAAGGTCTATGTAACCTTATGTTATCACGATCAAACGTTTTTTTGTTCTTTTTTATAAGCATATAACATGGCTATGTACCTTTCAGACATTAAACCTGTGGACTGCTGGATTTGGACCGACCATCTAAAGTATTGGCATCTGTGCGTCTGTCTGAGTTATAGTTGCATTAACGGCTAAATGAGCTCCTCAGAATGTCATCAAGTTCTGCTGATGCCTGGTAATGAACCTGTCATTTGGTTCAGGTTTGCTGAGCCAGGGTAACGTCTAAAACATGCTGGACTCTTGAGGGCTGGGATTGGCCATCATTAATCTAGAAGGAGTTTTAATGGACACTTACAGCTAAACTATTGTGCATCAATTTGTTTGTCTTTCAGTAATTATGATGATAAATATGAATGAAGGATTTGCAATCTCACATTTATTTCAATTCATCTGTTATTTTGTATAATTTGCCCCCAGTTTTCATTCATTTGGTTCTGATGTCCATTTGAGCCAGCTGACTCTTGGGAAGAATTAGGAGTCCTGATAAGATTAAAATAACTCTAGGCAACCTCCTGCTGGTAGATATTATGTAGTGATTTGCTACCACATTTCCTTCTACACACTAGCTATGTTTACATGCACAAAATTTCACAATTGTATTAAAATGTATCCGGATTAAATAAATGGATTGTACCGTTTATATGGGCACACAATCAATTAATTGATCATAATGTGCGTGTATATGCACCTGGCTTTATTCAGAATAGAACCACTCTGACATGCGCAGTTATCAAATTCCCCTAAAAAACCACAGAAGAAGTACTTCCGTCTTTGCTAAACAACAAAAACTGTAAATAAAGCAGTTTTATACCAGTTTGTTTGTCTTCCAAGCGCCCAGGATGGACTTGCTTCAGGTTCTAATTACGTTTGAAATGTTACTGAGTAAAAAGAATTTTGAGCAATGTTTTTGAACAGAAAGGTCGTATCGGGAGCCGTGACAGCTTCTCCTCCCGACGTATTTCTGGCACTCACCGACGTGGACATACGTCACGTTTACGTCAGGGGCACACGCGCACTCGGGTCAGTATCCCCCTAGCCGGCACAAATTGATGCATGGTTGGTATAAAAAATATCTGGCAGCTGATACAATTTGTACCTAAAAAGGTTAGGTATGAAACAACTGCTGAGCTGGGAAATGGCAAACACAATATAACCAGCACCACTCCAGATCCATGTTCCAGCTTTCCCTCTGATGTGTTGTGTCTGATGTTTTTTAGGAGAACCATGGCATACAGAGACAACGTACCTACCATGATCAGAGTATTGGTCAAAAATGTTCACCATCTTACCAATCTCGTAGCGATGTTGTAATGTTACACGTTGCTACAAGCAATCTTTGGCATTTGTGCGTGCTGTTTGCACTGATAAACCTCCTTGTGTAGATGGTGGTTTGCTCTAAGTCAGGGTAGGGTTACTGCTTCTGCAGCACCACCAGAAACAGCTTTAATGTAGGTCCCAACACCGAGTAAGAAGCTACAAATCGCATGCGATCTTTGGCAGCAGGTCCTTAAACCAAATAAGGCTACCCTGAAATAAAGGTTTAACAAATTACCCGTTGTGTTTTAAGAGAACATGTTAGCAGTATAAACCGCTGAAATGCAGATTTATCCAGTGGAAGTCAAGGTACAAGTGTCATCAGCAGGCCGTGGTTCCCTGTCAATTTTTTCCTTCTCCACCAGTTACTTATATGGCGTTTCCCATTGTGGCACGAGATCATGTTATGTCCTTATTATAAAAGAAAGAATTAGTACCAGCATAAACTAAGCACTGCTGGCGATTTGCGATGTTAACTACTACATAGGCTGTAGTTCTGGCTGAGGAGACGTTAAAAAGAATAGTTTCTATGTAAAGGCTTCCGCAATCCCACCAATCATTATGATGGGTTCTCTATGCCTGAGGAGTTGTAACCCAGATCTGGGAATGATGTCACCCTTACTTTAAATGTG
Organism: Fundulus diaphanus; assembly: GCA_037039145.1. Taxonomy (NCBI): domain Eukaryota; kingdom Metazoa; phylum Chordata; class Actinopteri; order Cyprinodontiformes; family Fundulidae; genus Fundulus; species Fundulus diaphanus. The sequence goes on from CM073129.1 coordinate 52,116,161, forward strand.
TCCCACTCCCAAGTTAGGAAATCAGTGGGATTTGCTAGTTTTGGTGCCCCTTTAAAGAACGTAGCAACAAGTTCACTGATAGATGATGCAGCACCGTGTGTGAATTTACAATATTTATACACAGATATTCCACATTTCTAATGAGCTTCTTGCTTAACCATCTAATGAATATAAACATGGTTTTCTGAAGAAGCGGTTGGACATGTATGTGTTTTTTTTCTGCTGGGAGAAGTTTTTAGAAGTAACCCTATGGACCAAAGGTGGACCAACATGGAATCCGAACCCCAAACTCTTAATAGGTGGGGTGCATGTTCTCAACCAAACTAACAGATTGAATCACACACTGTATTATTTTATCCAGTACTTTTGATATGTTTGTGACTAATTATGGTGACTTCAATATCCTTTAAAATGTGTTTATGTCCAGCCAGACACAAGACTTGCATGGAATACCTCATCTCCAGGAATTTGTGGGATTCTTGTATTAAGCCTGTTCACCACCATATAAGGTTTGGCCTTTGGTGGCTCTCTTTTAACAGGAAGAGACGCTGAAAGCAGAAACGAATGTGCTGTTGTGTTAAAACATGTTCAATCTGAGCAAATAAATCAGACTTTTCAGCTTAGCTCCGTAAAGTCCAATAAAAACTAAAGCTATCTCCGCTTGGGGGAAGGTGTTTTCAAACAACATGATTTTTCCCACCATGGAAAACGGGGTGGAAAAGTGGAAGACCTGAGAGAGTTAGTTGGAAGTAAAGCTCCATTAGGTTGGTGTGTGAGAGCGGGAGGAACTCCTGGTTGACAAAACGGCAGCAGCCATGTCCCTTCACCTCAGAAATCCCGTCTTCCTGGGTCCTTCCTGTGGCTGCTTCAGATTAGATATGCGCTCCAGTGATCTTGGTCCATGAAAAGTTAAGGAGAATAATTTAAATATAAATTGAATTTAGTTTTCAAGGTTTGGGTTATTTGTCACTGACTTTTTTCAGGGCACAACAAGTTTATTCACCCAAAGGACTGTAGCAATTCTATGTCGTCGCCATTGAAATTCAGATAATATAACTGTTTGTCTTTGTTTTTTAAATATACCTCTTTGTAATTTGGTGTTACGTATCTTCAGCGACTTCAGGAAGACTCTACAAGTTTTTTTTTTCTTGCTGCCAGTTGGTTCACACTTCCTCTTCCTGGCTCTTTCTTCATTTGTCTGTTGCCTACTTCCTCTTTCTCAAGCTGATCATCTCCTTCCCTCTTCTTCTCTGCTTTGCATTGTTTTCTGATTCACAGTTCTTATTGTTCCTATTATTTTCTTTCTGCCTGTCTGTAGAAATGCTCAAAACCGATCAAACCAGCTCTGACCTCTTCATAGTTTTTCTTCTGAGCGTTGAAAGTGATCTTGATCAGTAGATCACCAGTGTCCATATTCACAAAGAATCCTAAGACTAAAAGCAGCCAATCGGAATATTGTGATCAGAGCTCAATTGGAACGAAATTGTGATTCGAATGAGAAGGGTGGTTTATGCCGATTGATAATTGATCAACCTGCATATAAACGCTTGTCAGGCTCAAATTATTCCAAAGTGGCGAACTGACGAGAGTGCGCATGTGTGCCCGACGTAAACATGATGTATTTTGGCGTTGTTGAGTGGTGGAAATACGTTGGGAAGCAAAACTGTCAGGGCTCCCGATACAACCTTTCTGTTGGAAATAATAAAGGAGCTCTAACTTGTTTACTCATTAACGACTTAACTGTAATTAGAACCTGGTGCAAGTCCAGCCTGGTTGCTCGGACAAACAAACTCATACATCACTGCTTTGTTTACTCATTTTTCTTGCTCTGCAAAGACGGAACTTCTCTTGTGTTTTTGTTTCTTTGGGAAATTTGATAACTGCGCAAGTCAGAGTGGTTCTATTCTGAATAAAGCCAGGTGCATACACACGCACATTATGATCGGATTAATTGATTGTGTGCCCATATAAATGGTACAATCTGATTACCTTTTTTCTGTTTGTTAAGCCAAATACATTTTAATCCAGTCGTGAAATTTTGTGCATGTAAACATAGCCACTGACGTAATTTTAGGAAAAATCTCAGAATTTTCCAAATTCTAAGATTTTTCTTAGAATTTTACCTCAGTAAGAAAAAAGTTATTCACAAAGCACCTTAGGCCTTAAGAGAGCTCCTAAAGTAAAAAAAGGAGGACTTTTAGCGAGCCTAAGGGTGTCTGAGGCAGAAACAGAGAGAGCTGATTGGCTGATCCAGCACCTGAACAGTGGAGGAAATGAGCACATAAACTTTTTTACAAATCATACAATTATTAATATGTAGATAAGATAAACTTTATCATCCCCATAGAGGGAAATTAATTCGTTTCAGTGCCCTGACGAGTTAAAAGCGACTCTACCTGACGTCATTTTATTGAGCCTAATTAAATAATAGATAAACTGTTGGATAATCATAAACAAAAAATGGAGAACTTTACAAAGAATAAAAGAGGTGATAAAGTATTTTCTGTATTGCATGATAACGTCAGCAGCCTAAAAGGTCATCTAGAAGTTCGCTTGTGCGATGCCATCTCCTCGCTTTTGATTGAAGCAGCGCTTCTCACGTTCCAGGCTGGTTCGTAAAAGACGCGCAGAGAAAAAGACGCATTGATCTGCAGCAATACGCTTCAACGTTTGTGTATTTGTGCCTCGATCCAGAGACCACTGTACTCTTCAACGCTCGTCTATTCTCCTCCCAGGGCTGACCGGACAGAGGAGCTGCTGATCGGCTTTTTACATCTTTTTTTTCTCCATTTCATGTCAGTCATTTTGCCAAAAACAACCGCTTTATGCAATCAGGCGATGTCAGTAAAATGCTGACAGGTGAGTGTGGATTAATACCAAATAGATAAAGTCGTAAAATGACTGGCGAGTGAAGATAACAATAAGCAAATCAAAATGATGATGCGGATGTAAATAAGGTGTGGTCAAACATTTTGATGTAGTGTGACAATCAATAAATTTAGCAAAATTTCCTCTTAGTCCAGTAAATTCGGTTAATTTCTCTCCTTTGAAAGGAGCGCATTTGTGGTTTTTTTCTTGTACTGACTGCCAACCAATCACAGCTCTTAAAAGACAGCTTCACACCTAATAACGGGGTCAACCACACCTACTCACTAATAATTTGTTCTGTCATCTCCTCACTCAGTCGCTTTGAGCAACTTTCTGATTCACTCTTAAGCTCAGCATCCTAGGCAGGAATAGGCCAAGGTAGGAGCTCTCTGAGAGGACTGAGAACCTTTGTGAATAAGGGCACAGTCTTCTTTAAAGTCTGTCGGAGTTAGTCTTTAAGCCATTTTTTATTCATTAATTGTTCAGCCTACTTTTAGGTCCAGTACCAAACCGTGACATCATATAACAAAGTCCTTGATGTGCATCAATGTCCGGGAAAAGGACATTGATGACCTCCTGTAACTAGGTTAGGATCAAGAATGTTGAAAAGACTAAACTGAACAAGTGGATTTTCTTTGTAGTAATGGAGAAACTACAGAGAAACTTTGAGTGATAGAAAGTAACACATTTTTTTTTACCGCTCACCTTCTTTGTTGTTTATTAATAAACATCTTTTTGTTATAAATAGTATATGCGGTATTTATATGTAGTAAGGTGTCATATGGAACAAACAGGACTTTCAAGACTTTTTGAAAAGGTAGATTAGGAAACATTAAAATGTATCTATGGGGCGATGGTGGCGCAGAGGTTAGGGAGTTCGTCCTGCAATTGGCGGGTTGCCGATTCGATCCCCTGCTTTGAAAGTCTCCGTCGTTGTGTCCTTGGGCAAGACACTTCACCCACATTGCCTACTAGCGGTGGTCAGAGGGCCCGGTAGCGCTGGTGCATGGCAGCCTCGCCTCTGTCAGCATGCCCCAGGGCAGCTGTAGCTACTAGCATAGCTCACCACCGTCAGGGTGTGAATGTGTGCATGAATGGGTGAATGACTAAACTGTAGTGTAAAGCGCTTTGGAGGTCGTCAAGACTAGTTAAAGCGCTATAGAAGTACAAGCCATTTACCATCTATCAACCTTGTAAATGAGAACGCCTGACATCCTTTTGATATAAAAACACTTGGGTGTATGTCGTTAATTTCATTTTTCCTCTGATGTCATTTAATAGTCCAAAACCACAGAAACACCCAATGGTGTCTGTTTTCCATCATGAAAAGTCGAAGGCTCTCGTCAGAATCCAACATGGCTGCCACACATATAAAGCCTAGCGATTGCTGCTATAAAACTGTTTACTTACGCTTCTGTTTCTAAAACAGACACAAATCAAACCAACTTCTGATAGCATGTTGCAACAGTGCTAAGATGCATAAAAAGTTGCTTTGTTATCTGCTTGTGGTGTTAATTGTAAATTGCTTGGCCATTGGGCACAATTTGTAAATCTTGCCTGTTTTCTCACCAGCTACTGGAACACTGGTTCTTTGAGGGCGGCATTATTCTCAGATTGACGTTCTAACGTCTAATGGTACACAGCGGGCTGATTAGAAAGGCAGAGTAACGTTTATGTCGTGTACGTAGACGTAGTATATATACATTGCCTGGAACATAAACCATTTAGAACATAAGTCAAAACTTGTTACTGGCAAATCTCTTCCAGTCCTTTGAACAATTTACTAAAGAAGTACAAATACTGATTGAATAATGGATATTTTTCTCCCTCAGAGAATGTATACAATGTAAATAAATAGGAGTTGGTTTCCTTATATAGGACATTTTGACCAATCTGTATAATCTGACCCAATCTGTATAATATGATTGAACTTGATTTTGTAAAGTGCCTTGAGATGACATGTTTCATGATTTGGCGCTATATAAATAAAATTGAATTGAATTGAATTGAGTCATGGGGAAAGCTCCAGTTAGTACATCATCCTGCAGCTGGCCTTACTATATATAATACTGCACTGCTTGAATAGGAAAATCAGTTGGAGCAGACTAAAAAAGGCTAAAACGGGATGCATAAATCAGTAAGAGTCCTTTATTATTACGTAGGGGTGGTGCTACAGAGGACATTGTTCCTTTCTTACTAAATTACAGTCTTATGATTGTACTGCAGCATAGGTGGCAGCCAGGGTGGCCACATTTAGGTTTGGTTTTCAATCCCCAAATACAACCACATACATGGAGGTGTATTCAGTGACCCCTTTCAGAGCTTAAGCATAAATCCTTGTTTAATTTTTATAAGAATGTTTGATTTTCCAGCATTAGAGTTATAATAATTAATCTTTGAAACTGAATTAAGCTAAAAAGGCACTCCTTCCTAATCAAAAAACTTTCTTTTAGGTAACAATTAGTAAGAAAACGTGTGTATTGTTCTTTATGATACCATCAGAACCCTTAATAAAGTCATTTATGTATTATGTGAGTATACATTTTTCTCCTTTTTCCAATATAAAGTTATTTATACTTTATTAAATTTTACTGAGTAGTCTGTTCAGATGCTAATAATAGATCTGATTCATTATTTTAGGTCTGTGCATCCGAAAGTTGGTTTTTAAAATGTAGTCAATTACTTGCTAAACTGTGGAAGTGTCAGTTTTGACACTTTAAAATGCATTTGTCAGGTTTATTTTTACAACTAAGAGTTTTCTTCAGCGTTCATTCCTTGTCCAGATTGTAGTGATGGTGTTTGGTAGATGGTGTTTGGGTGTCGCAGCTCATGCAACACGCTCTGCTCATGGACAAAGTTTCAAGGAAAGCTAAGTTGATTTCTATAAAATTCTGTGATTCACAATTCACACATCTGTCTGAGAAACGTCGGTTTCAGTGAGCCTGAAAAGGACAGAGAAGATCAAGATGACGGCGGTAGTATCTGTAATCTTAAAGTAGGGTTTTAGTTGTCTCTCTCGTTCTCTCTCTCTCTCTTTCTGTATAGTGTTTGATTTTTAGATGGCACATCTCTTTTAGTTGTGTATTCTTTTCCTGCCAGGTAATGTGCTGGAACCCATAATAGAAAAACATGAAAGCAAACTCCTCCAGCAGTCAGTTCAGAGTTACTTCTTAGCATCATCAGTTTTCCTTATTCAAGCTAATTGGCTTGATGAGCAACAGCCTTGCTACTAATCTCTGTCTCGTGGTTTCAATGTGGAAATTCAAGTTCCTCACTTGAATGCAAACTGTCTACACGGAGGTTTCTAAGTGGCCGGCAGCTGTTTTAAAAACTTTGGTCCAGCTTTTTACGCAGTTTTCCAGAAAACGGAGAAAAAAAAAAAAAGCTTTTTGGAAAATCTTCCAGATCATGATGATGCAATCATTTCTATTAATGCAGTACTCGAATGTCCACCAATATGCTCACTTTAAATCAGGTCCTTTATTTGGAAAACAAATTGTCACACATTGTATTTGATCGCCATAGGTTTTGACTAATGGGCGTTACAGTATGGAATATTTTTTTGATTTTCAAGACTTTGATGGTATTTGCTCTTGGGCACGTTCCGGATATTTCCATTGGGCTGTTGATGCATTTCTTTTGAAGTCATTAAACCTATAAAGCCTGATACAGGTACCGTATTTTTTTGGACCATAAGGAGCATCGGGTTATAAGGGGCACTAAATATTCTTCCCAAGTGTGTAATATCACTCCTTCACGTCCACAGCTCTCTATCCATCTCTGTTAGGAGGACAGAGTAGCTGGACTACACTGCCCTGTTTCTAACATAAGGCTTAAATAAACGTAACTTTTATATTGAATTAACTTACTAGAGTACGTGCCTTACATAAATGTACTTCTAGTTTAGGCATTACAGTCAGGCAGTCTTGTAGACAGCTCAGGGGTCCGATCAGGTAGTGACACAGTGTACCGTAATGCTCCGAATATCCAGTGAGTGGAGCGGCTTCGTTGCTAACCAAAGTCGTACTTACACATTTTAACAGATTTTTGAGCGCATTGTACCACATAAAATCAGTCAGTATGCACAGTGGTAATCATAAAGGCGCACCGTCAGATTTTGAGAACATTTAAAGAGTTTAAGTCTGCTTTATAGTCCAAGAAATACGGTAATTGTCAGGAAACTTCACATTTTAAAAGAAGAAAATATTTTTTAGTTGGTTTAAAAAAATGAAAAATTTGTTTCCTAATTTATACGCTTTAACAAAAAGTTAATTTTCCTCATGTTTTCTGCATTTTTATATAGGGTGTGTAAAATATATTCATTTATGTGTTATAAAGTTCAGAAAAATACTGACTTTGTTTCAGAGGTAGAGGTCTCAGAAATATTTGTATTAAAAATGATACATTTGGAGTTATTGGGTTAATTACGTCAAACTGGAAAGACAACCTGGAACAACCCCTGAGGTTTAAATTCTGACTCGAAAAGTTGAAGGTTCTCCACCAACCCCAAACACAAAATCCAGTATGGCAGAAAAATGCATTGTTGTTACTTTTCTCATTTTGCTTCATTATAAGCAATAATATAAATGTATTTTATGTGATAGACCAACACAAAATGTTGCATAACTTTTAAGGGGCAGGAAAATTATGAAGATGGTTTTTAACATTTTTTATAATAAAGAACAAAATCCTAAAATTTTGGCAAGCATTTGCATTACATCTAAAACAACCAAATTCCTGCAGAAATCAACTGATTATTTAACATAGTCCAGCCATGTGTATTTTAAATGTATCTTTAGCATAGGTCCAGCTGTTTTGTGAAGGCTCTAGATGTTTGTTAGAGAGCATTAGTGAAAAAACAGCACCATAAGTCAGAGCTACGTTATAAAACAATATCCCAAGCTTTGAAAAAAAATCCATATAAAAAGCGGAGAACCACACAAACGTGGAAGAAGGTGTTCTGGACACATGAGCGCTGTGTGGCTAAAATGAGAACTCTACCACACCCCGAAGACACCGTTCAAACAGTAACACAAGGTGGAGGCAGCATCATGCTGTGGGGATCCTTTTCTATCACATGGAATCCCAGTTAAATATGTTCAAGTTTGTGGTGAAGATGCAAGAACAAAGTTTAAAAGGTGTAAATACTTTTGCGAGGCACTGTGAATGGAATCCACATACAACATCTTTCTCCTAGAAAATGCAGTCTTGCGTTTAGAAACGTGTCCTGCCTCCAGAGCATCTCTTAAAGCTTGAGTCTGATGGATGCTCTGATTGGGATCTGGGGAGGAGTAAAGGTCTGAAGACAAACTAAAAAAACTCTGGAATATAGCTGTTGTTTTATTAATAATTTGTCGATTCAGTCTAATGCCTGCGCTTTTTCTCCTCGTTTTAATGTAACCTCTGAAGTTCAGGGGTTTAGCTGACTAATACCGAAAGTCCATCATTGTTGGGGAGTGTGTATTTAATATGAATTGGCAAAGGGCTGACCCATTTCTATTTTGCTCAAGGTTTGTTCATATTTTCATCTCTTGTATTAAGGTAACTGATCATCTTTTAATGTAATAAACAATAGTGAAACAAGGATGAGCCAAGGCTTATTAAACAACGTTAAAAATACCTTTTGGTCCTATAGAAACACAGTGAGTCATGTTTTTTTTTTTACTGTCTTATGAATCTAAACTTTCACATAACTTAAATTAACTCTTAACCGCTTGAATTTCTTAGAAACTGGTGCAACTGATAAGCAATCATTGAAGAGTTAATGGTCTGAGTTGGGACACGCATTCACTGTGGCCTTTTACTTCTCTTCTTCTGTTTCTGTGTGTGTGTGTGTGTGTGTGTGTGTGTGTGTGTGTGTGTGTGTGTGTCTGCGCTGATGTTGTTTCTGTCTCCATTGGGATGTCGGTGAATTGTGGCTGCTCTATCTGCCGCTATGTGTGTGTGCTACTCCATATGTGGAATTTTTTTATTTTTTTTTGTCATTTTATTTTTTAAATTACTTATACGGTAAATTTGCATTGTGTGCGCTTTCGTTTGATTTTGTGCAAATGCATGTCTGCGGACACATCTGTGCGTTCTCCTGCGTGTGTGCTCACGCTTGTGTGTGCGTGTGCGTGCGTGCGTGTGTTTGTAAAGGAGAGGTCCGAGGAAGAAGGGGGGATGACATGCATGTGTCCAGCCTGCTAACATCCCTGACGACTCGCACGCTAACAGACTGCCCACCCTCACGGCATGGCGGATGTACTGGTAAATCTACTGCTCCTCTTTGTCTCTCCTCACCCGTTTTCTCTTTCGAGTTGATTTAACACCCATGAAACAAAGTTTGCATATGTACTGTTACAACGTTTCTCTCTTTTTTTGTCTTTGTTGCACTTCAAACGACAAAAAGCCATAACTGTATGAGCCCATCACACCTAATATTAGCTTGGCTTCCTTTTTGCTGCTGAAGCAGCTCTGACTGCACAAAGCATCAACTCCCGCTGTGATAGATACTCCATGGATCACAAAACCATCAGTTGCAGATTCTTTAAGTACTTGGAGCTGCAACACGGTTCCTCCATGGGCCAGACTTGTTCATGAAACCAGGCCTGTTGCAGTAATTGTTGGTAAAATGGCAACCATAAGTTGCAAATACAACTTGTAACATTGAGCACCTTTAACGGCAATATTACAAAACACAAAGGGGGTCTTTTTTGGGTTTTGCTATATTTGTGACAGCTGTTGAGCCTTTAAGAGGACAAATGGAAGAGAAAAAAATGACACGTCAGCCAACTGACGCCTACGCCGTCCGTTAATATAACCAAACAAACAAACAATCGTATGGCCTTAACGGCCGATTATTATTAAACTCAGATCCACCCGATAAAATTAATCACGCAGAGTCCAAATCCTAAAGTGTCTCTCAAAAATAGTGTTCCAGCAAAAAAATACCAAAAATAATGCATCCAAAAAATAACTCTCGTAATTCCACGTATTCGGTCAGTGTCCCGCACAAAACAAGGAAAAGTTAAAAAATCAAAAACCGTTGGGGCCCATTATAAAATCTGCTGCAGCACTCAAATTAATAAGGCATAGGTCTCACCGGCGTCTCTCCTCCTCCTGGCTTTGCGAGGCATGTCGCTCATCCGTCGTCACCAGCCGCAGATCCTCCAGGAATCCTCCCGATCACTCCGGTCAACCAAACTTAAACTTCTTTTCAGAGAATGCCGGGGATGAGATGATCTGGCCGTACTTCCGTGTCACGCTAATTTGACTCTCATCTGGAGGAGCGCCGTTCACCACCTGGCCTGAGGCGCGCTGCCAGCATTACCTATATCACACCCCGTCAACAATCAACGCATAAATAATCTCCCCCTCCCCCCAGGTCCCGTAAAACAGATGTTTTTTCATAGTGGACAATTTAGATTCTTATACATAAACAAGTCATCCTTGTTTTAATTATTGATGATCACATTAGAGTTAATCATTTATCCTTCATAAAAAAAATTGTTAATGTTAAATTACCATGACAACGTTACAGATCCCCCCAGCCGGAGGCACCGGAGACCTGTCGCCGTAATACCGTTACAAGCTGCTTGTTTTTAACCAGCCTGGGGCTTAGATCTGGGGCTCGTTCTTTGTACGTTGCTTAAAACATCCGAGATCAAATGAGACATTCAAGATAATATCATCGTGTTAATCATGATCCGGCTAATTGGGTTCTTCGAACACACCTGTTGTTTATGATTAGTATGGCTGGATTGAGTTATCTGAGATAACTGCGCGTTCATGCGTTTGTTTAAAAGGGGAAATGTATCGATAGTAGAAACATTGATCAGCAACGCTGCTATTGGCTGTTCAGCATGGCCAAAGAACGCCCACAGTTTTTCTCCTAAGCAGAACAAGAGCTTTTAATGGAAGGTTATGCTGAATTTGATTCATTAATTAAAACGACAGGGAACACCTCAAAGTCTGCTAAAGCCAGGAGAGAGGGCTGGCAAAAAGTAGCAGACAAATTAAATGCATAAGTGTCCATGTTAGATGTTTCTATCACTTTCTACAGTATGTATTTTTGCATTTTAATAATTTCATATTTACTTTGTTCTTTTATGTCAGAGCCTCCACTGGACCCACTAAAACATGGAGACGAGTAAAAGTGAAATACAAGAATATTCTACAGAATGGTAGCCTTTAATTATTACACTTTATTTTAAAAAGGCACCTTTTCCTCTTTAAAAACCACTGTTAAATGCACTCAAAAAAATAACTCTTTAGATGAACATAAAAAAGTCACTCCTCCGTGTTGAACACTTAATGTGTGGTTCCAACAAATGAATTATGTAAATAACAGCCTCACGAGAAAAACGATATCTCTCTACAATTACACTGTCGCGCTGCGCTAAAGGATCCTGTCTGTCTCGCAATGCGTGATTAATTCGAAAAGCTCTGCGAATTATTCTTGCACCTTCCGCAACAGGTTGCTGTCGTAAAAATGGACAAGACATGGCTACGGCAGACTTCCCTATCTCCTCCCCTTATAAAGCCGCGATCTAATCCCGTTTACATGAAATAAGCCTGCTCTCGAGCAGGTTTAAGTTTGCGCACATGTTGCTATGACAGCAAGTCCAGGATGAGTTTCGAAGAACCAAACAATCCAAGATCATGCCAAATCGTCAACAATTAAATCCAGCTAACTGAGTTAGCGACGTACGAAGAACGAGCCCCTGGGCTCAATGGGGTTGGTTTGTATGGCAAGCTGTGACTGCATATAATAGCGCCACTGTGTGAGTTTTTGTTCTGTATCCATACTTTCAGGTATATTTTTTTGCCTACCTGTTTGCAGGTGTCCTTACACCAGTGGTCTCAAATGCAAATCCTTGAGGGCCTGTGTCCTGCAGATTTTAGATGACCCTTGCCCTGCACACCTGAATCGAATGGCTAAACTACCTCACCAGCATGCAGTTAAGCTCTGCTAATGAGCTCATATTGGAATCAGATGTGTTGAAGCAGAGATGCATCTAAGGCTACGTTCACCCTGCAGGGAAATGCGACCCAAATCCGATCTTTTTGCCCATATGCGACCATGGCAGTGTGAACGGCCCAAAACCGATCCTTTCACCTCCCAAAACATCCGATTTGTGCCACTTCTGTATCTGATACTTCGGATGCGCATCGGATATCTTTTAAAGCATCTGCTGTCTGAACGGTCATGTCGTATTTCATACGCCTTTCACGTCACTCTCCTGTCTCTCACTACGCATTCACACACAGCAATAGCAGCTAGCGCTTCTTAAAAGACTGTTAAAAGCTTTGCTGCTTTTTTCTTACCCTATTTATTCTTACGATGCGGTCTTAATATTGTCGTTTCCCATTGTTCAACTAACCTGACAACAGCCAGATGCATATCGCTCCGCCTAGCTCCACTCACATACATCTGGGACACCGCCATAGGAATTGCCTTTACTGAAGGCTGGGCCTTATCAAAACTCCTTGCATATGATTGGATAAGCCACTTGTCTGTCATCTTTAGCGACGTGCTATTTCAACCACTCACACCGAAGCTAACCCGTGACGCTGATGAGAGCTACACAGGAAAAAAAAAAATAATAAAATTTTATGTGTTTGCGGCTCTAGTGGCACGCGTTTTATTGACATTGAGCTGACAGGAAGAGGGGGAAAGACAGGCGGCAAAGCGCCGCGGGTCGGAGTCGATCCCGGGCCGACCGCGTTGAGGACAAAAGGCCTCCTAACATAGTTAGCGCTAACCGCTAACCGCTTCGGGGCGCTTCCGCGTCCGCAGGGGACGCGCCCCGGAAAACAAAACTTGCCAAATCCGGTCGGGAGAAGGGCGAAAACATGGTTTCCACCAACAATAGCCTTCAGAGCCGTTCTCTGATGTTCTTTTAATGAAACAATATTAGGTAGATTGGACAACACGGAAGAAATAGCAGCATCAATGTTAACGCTTGCTTCCTCGACGAGCCGCCATTGCTATCAAAACAGTCTCACGTCATGGTCGCGTCTCCACTACGTCACATCTATGAAACTCCAGCCCTGCGTCCTGATTGGCCAGACCATAAAATTGGTTGGAGAAATCACTTTCTACCGGCGGTGTCCCAGATGTATGAGTGGAGCTAGGCGGAGCGATATGCATCTGGCTGTTGTCAGGTTATTGTTCAACAGCTTTCTTATAAAAACAAGTGGAGATGCTGGCTGGTATCAGCGTTTTTTGTCCAATATTTTTTTTTTAACAAAACTTTATTGATCAAGAAGCCATTACATTCACCATTACGTCTCCTGTTATCTTCGCATGCAGGTCGCTTTGTGGTGTTGAACCGTTCAGACAGAAGTATAAGTAGGATAGCGGTCGCATTTAATAGTAGTATGAACAACCACCTCAGAAAAATACGATTTCAGCAAAAAATGGGAATTGAGCATCAAAACCTGCAGTGTGAACATAGCCTAAAAGTTTCAGGATACCGGCCCTCGAGGACTGGAGTCTACCACTGCCTTACACACTTTGTAACGTCTGATTATACCTGAGTGTAGAGCTCCATTGCAAGTAGTTGCAATTTTACTATTTTAACGATGATAGTAACTTTTCTTCATCACAGCGCTAACTGCGATCTGGGACGTTTAGTTGTTTTAAATCAGGGCTCTCAACTGTCATGCTATGACCATGAGACATGCATTTCCCTGACTGCACGCGCACACACGCCACACATGGCATTCCTCACGCAAAAAACATATAACAAAGCCCATCTGGGCTGCGGATAATCCATTCACAGCACTGTCCCGTAATTCAACAAATATGCAGTAATTTGTCAAAATAATGACCAGGGTGTGTAGACAGCTCCATAAGACAACTGTATTACCAGTTTATGTGTAACAACAAGTTTGGGAATGAGTTAGGCTTTAAAGTATATTTACGAATAAACAACTCTTTCTTTGTTGTGCAGAGCTTTGCAATGGCAGTTAAATGCCTTGTTCATTTAGTAGGAAGTGAAGCTGCGGGTTCCACAGTTTGTGCTTTAATATCAGCTTGTGATCCTATGCTTTGCACATTTTCAGCATATTTTTAAAAATACTCGCAAAACCTGAGTAAGTTGTAGTTTGGTCTTTTTGGGCTTATTCAGCTCAGAGGATGTTCCTTTTTCTTTAAATGTTTTTTTTTCTCAGAAAAGTATCAGTGGGTGGTTTACAGAGCTATTAAATTTTACACAGTAATTTCATTCATCAGTTTTAAATATCCGTCCGCTGCCAGCAACTTAAGGATTCCAGCAATGAAAAAGGAGGCCTAAATGGTATCTATTCACACTTCCTATCATTTTTAGTCGGTTTTAGAGGGGGTTAGTTATTCACATGAAATCTAACACTTGGTCATATTTATGGAAAAAACTTTCCTGCATGTTGCATGGATTCCAGATGTTTTCTGTAGCATGAAGATAAAGGAGACCATTAATATTTTGTGGGTGTGTAAGAAACCATCATTAACAAGCCTAGACTGGACTCAGCTCCACTGATTTCCAGGCTCAGAATAAGCTGGAATGCTGATTTACTTCGTTTTTTGTTTTTTTTATTTGCTTTCATTGATGCAAACAAAGCTTAAATCAGCCCATATCATGTTGGCTAAAGGGGTTGGGCGTGTGTGTGTGTGTGTGTGTGTGCGTGTGTGTTTCTCTGGACACCCAGTCTGATTCATCAAGTTTCATGAAGAAAGAGAGAAGAAGCCCCGTGTGTCACAATACCTCTGACTGTTTCCTGCCTCGGTGTCTCCATCCATCTTTTCCTGTTGCTTTGGGCCGCCTCTCGTCTCTTCCTTCTCAGCTGGAGGGGAGGCATGTCGCCTGACAGAAGCAGCGTTGGTGAACGAGCAGGCAACAGCAGAGAGACCTGTTTGTTCTGTTGTTCAGTAAACCCTCGTTGGTCCAGGCTTGAATCGTCTCGTCTCTGGTGAGCTTTGCCTCTGAATAGTCTCCATGCTCTACGGCTTCTGTCCCAACTAGACCAGTTTTTGACCTTATAGCTCAACAGGTAATAGTTGGTACGCTGATGGAGTCGAATATTGTGCTGTTATTTAGTAGCCCTGTTAGTTAACTTTAGCTAAGAACTCATCTGTAGTTAAAAATGTAAATTCTCGTCTGGCTTTTTTTAATTTTTTTTAACCAAAGTCTTTAACTCCATGTGGTGGAATTTGAAATTGCAACGTCATCAAGATTTGGACACTCTTAGTTTATGCGAAATTGGTTTTTGCGGGTTGTGCAACGTCGTGTCTTCTCGCTGATACAATCAGAAGAACACAACACATATAACACATTAGACATGTTCGATGAGCTGCTATCTGATTCTGGCCGCTTGATTTTCATTTGGCAGGTTGCGTCACTGCTTTTGAAACTTTCCACAGTTGCATTGTTGTTTTCTTCAAACAAACAAAAAAAAATCCAAAAATGTGATGGCTTGTCCATGAAAACAAAACATTGTGTTTAATTTCTGTGTTCTTAATGTTAAAGCTGATCGTTCCATCCAGGAAATGACCACCAGATTGTGTAACCTCAACTTCCTATCACCAAATTGCATCTTGGAGCTCTGACAGCAGAGAACATTTGTTTAATAGGCTTCTTTCTTATTTAGACAGTATTTCTTTTTAATTTTTTACACCATCTTTCTTGTTTGACAGGAAAAAAGGAGCTTATGTGGGTCTGAGCACCCTAACTCTGTGGCCTGTTGTCTAGAGGGAACTGTGTGCCTGTTGCCCCGAGTAAAAGTCAGATAACTTTGAATGCATGTGTGAGAAAATGTAGCTTAATTGTGTGCATTTAGTCAATGTGAGCATGTGTTTAAAACGATCTCCCTGTAAGGACTGGTGATTGATTTGGAGTGGGATATGGTTTATGAGTGCAGCCCTTTGGTGAATTGTCCGTCACCTCGGTGCACCGCTAAGATGCATTTATAGAGCCACGTCTGCTTTAATGTGTGACTGAGTGTGAAAGCGAGGGGTCTGCGGGACACTTTCAGTAATGCAGTGTGTGTGTGTGTGTGTGTGTGTGTGTGTGTGTGTGTGTGTGTGTGTGTGTGTGTGTGCTTTAACGGGACATTAGCAGAGCTCTATCAGAACCTAACAAGTCAGGGCAGGAGGTTGGAGAAGATCCGTTCCTTCTTCAACTATTTATTCCTCTCTATTGCACCACATTTGGCTTTGAGTCTCTGAAACAAACATGTGCTGTGTGCAAAAAAAAAAAAAAACTAGACCAGAAAAGTAACATTCAGGCCTTGTACACACGTAGCCGGGTATTTATAAAAAACTAGTATCTCCCCCACATTGTTTTTAAAAATAACACCATGCTAGCAGGATCGTTTACAGAAAAGTTTTCATCCACACAAACCCGTGTAAATTCACCATCGACCGTTATTTTAAACATGCCATGTCAGAGTCCTTCAAAATAAAAGCGATGTTGAACATCATTGTGCCTGGGTAAAAACCGCTGACCTTCAAGTGCTTTATCTCCTCTGCATCTCATCGTATTGGAGCAGCTGGGCTTGTAAAACAAAAACAAAAAGCCCCTGAACCAGCTGTAATGTTTATAATGTTCCATGTACGCTTTTACTTTGAAGTCTCGATACCGAGGTTATAACAGGAAATGCTGTAGGGCTGAGGTAATGTCAGTTGGAAATAAACAACTGGAGATGCTGTAGGTCAGTGAATATGTCCAGTTTTACATTGATTAGACTCATATTGTTGACAATCAATCACAGGAACAACGCAGAAATCAGAACCTTTTTCACAGCTTTTATTTTTTACTCCACTGTACGGCCAAGTCTATAATGAGGGCCGAACATGTGGCGTCAACGCTGTGATGTGCCGGACCCTAAAACTCTAAAAATCTCCACTTTGGCCAGAGTTTTGACAAACGTTTGTTTTTAGGGATGTAAAACGCAGTTTACGTGTGGATGAGAGGCCTAACCGCATAAAAACGTATCCTTTTATCCAGATGTCCGGCTATGTGTGGACTGGGCCTCAGACTGAAGCAGAATAAAAGGATCCTGTCCAGCAGCTATTGGCTACTTTAAACGACTCCAACCAGTCTCACTGCTTATCAGAAATAAGAAAATGAGTGAATCTGAAGACAAATTGTTGACCTGTCCATAATGAGTGCAGTTAAAAATGTATTCATTACAGAACTAGAAATTTTATAAATCATATTTATTATAAAAATAAACTAAACTTTACTAAAGGCAATAGGCATTTTTTTTCAATTTTGATGCATTCATTTAACAGAAGGAAAAAAAGCCTAAAGCTGAACAGAGTTTAGAGCGGAGAGAAAATTCACTGATTTCAGTCACTTGGTGATTAATTTGTGCATCGCTATTTTATAATTCATTAAGTTTACATAAAGACACAATGAACTGAAACATCTCTTTGGTATCTCAATTCAATTCAATTTTATTTATATAGCGCCAATTCATGAAACATGTCATCTCGAGGCACTTTACAAAGTCAAATTCAATCAGAATATACAGATTGGGTCAGATTATACAGATTGGTCAAAAATGTCCTATATAAGGGAACCAGTTGATTGCATCAAAGTCCTGACAAGCAGCATTCACTCCTGGAGAAGCGTAGAGCTACAGGGAGAGTCGTCTGCATTGTACATGGCGTTGCAGCAATCCCTCATACTGAGCAAGCAGGAAGCGACAGTGTAATAAAGAAACTCAATTCTATGAAAATGTTACGTTTCGATAATCTTTAAGGTTTATCGATCAAAGTAGAGTTCGGCATGTCGACGAGCATTTAAATAAAATTTATTGAATTGAATATCTTTCATGGGGTGTTGTCAAACCTGAGGTTTCTAGTCCATTTAGGAAGAACTCTGGTCTATTTACCCCTTGGTGTGGTGCATTTGTGTAGCTGTGAACAGCATTAGGCCGTTTGCAGGGGATGATGTCGGTCCGCTTCCTAACGAACTCCAGAGCGGGTCGTTTATGGTGTGAATGTGATCCAACCTCGATCCGACACAGCTGCCAGGTGTTCTACACCTTCTTATAGCCACGTTTGTGTTGCATTGTGGGATGTGGTGAATTAAACACACTTAGAAACAACATTCCAAAAAATGTTAAAAAACAAAACAACTGGACTTTTTTTCCGAAGTTTGAAGACGTTTCTCTTCCCATCCAGAAAGCTAACCTCGGAGAAAAAAGTCCAGTTGTTTTGTTTTTTAACTATTTTTGCAATGATCATGACCTGGATGACTGAGAATCTTCACCTGCACTTAGAATCAACAGCTATCTTTTTGTAAACATCTTTCAAGACTTCTGAAAATCGTTTGGCTGGAATGGTACCCAGAAAGAGTAATTATATGATAAAGTTCCCCATGTCTTAAACTAGCTGGGAAGACGGCATCTGCTTCCTGTAATTACCTGTGGTGCTCCTGCCCTGGACGCCTGGCTGACCAACAAGCGGACTGCATGTTCTGCCGTATTGTTTAGGGACCGGTTTTGGTTCGCTCGGAGTTTCACCGCGGGAAAAGAAACCGAGCCCAGGGAATAAATTACAAGTTAGCAAGCAAATAAACTATACTCCCATATGGTTCCCCGGTGAGTCAGTGTCAGAGCTGCAGTCCAGAGGTCATTTCTAAGGATAGATGAAGGGATTTTGATGAATTAGACATTGAGTTCTACTTCACAAGCATTTTAAAATATTTTTGCTTTTAGTTTCAGGGTCATCTGAAATCTCTCTTCTTCCATTTTTTGTATGACATTAGTAGAAGTTTAAGCGCTATTAGACACTTCTTTTTTTGAGTGTTTGTTGGGGTTGAGTAACCATCGTCCTTCTTGAGCTTTTTGATTGTATTTTGAAGGTTAACACTAGCTACGTTTACATGGACAAAAGTAATCGGAATAAAGGTCCGCTCGGAATAAAAAAGTGTGCATGTAAACAAGCCGACTGGAATGTGATGATCGGATTAAGCTCCACCGGAATGAGAGGGATGGTTTATGCCGACTGACAAGCCGATCAACGTGCGTATAAACGCTTGTCAGGCTGAAGTTATTCCCCATGTGCCAAACGTGCCGTTGGTGAGTGGCGGAAATACGTCGGGAAGCAAAACTGTTGAGGCTCCCGATACAACCGTTCTGTTTGAAAAAATAAAAGCGCTCATAATTGTAGCTTACTCAGTAACGTTTCATTCTTAATTAGAAATTCGTGAAAGTCCAGCCTGGGCGCTCAGAAGAAAAAAATAGTGATAATTTGTTTACTATTTTTGTTGTTTAGCAAAGACTTCTTCTGTTTGTTTTTTTTTGGGGGGGGGGGGGGGGGGGGAAATTGATAACTGCGCATGTCAGAGTGTTTCTATTCTGAATAAAGCCAGGTGCATATACACGCACATTATGATCGGATTAATTGATTGTGTGCCCATATAAATGGTACGACCCAATTATTTAATCCGAATATGTTTTAATCCGATCGAGAAATCTTGTGCATGTCAACGCAGCTATTGTGAATAATAAATTCAGAAAACCTCCATCTTGTTTTTCTCTTCCTCTGTTTCTTTCTTCGCGCTCTTTCTTTTAGCCAACGTCTGCGTAGAAGATCGAGATTTGTCTCTTTTACGTCCCACAGTTGTCTTTTGATCTGGCACACAGAGCCGTCTTTGGACAGGTGGTGATCAGGTGGAGAGATTATTGAGCTGTAATGTCTCAGATTAATACTGAAAATGAGCGCTTCATTACTTAAAGAGTGCTGTTAGCTGCAGCTGTGGTTGGAACGTGTGTGAGCTGGTAGATGGAAGGATGGACATGCTGTACAAAAAAAACGGCCCCGGCTGTCGGTCTCTCTCTTCATTTGAATTTCATATTGCTTTACTGGCATGGTATGTGAGCCCATCTGTGCTGCCAAAGCTCGGAGGGACAGAGAGTTTACCAGTTCTCCAACACTAAGGTGATTACTGTTTAGTTGTCATTGTGTATTTACTCATAGGTTTTCTTATTTTTCCAAAACTAATACATATATTTTTGGAAATCTTTACTAGATTAATATTCTGCGTATGTAGCACAGTACATGAATGCTGAGTCGGCTCATTCCATCAGATCCGTCCATCCATAATCTCTGTCGTGTATGCGTGTTTCACGTTTAAAGTCTGCAGACTGTGGAAATTATATGTGCCATGAATCCAGTTTTGCAGTTGGCTAAAGTAAAGAAAAGATGCTTGAACGTTCAGTTTGAGAAAAGATGGATACATTTGGACCAAATTACAAAAATATGGAGCAACTCTCTTAGTTCATGTTCTAGGACAAAGGTTTTTTTCTATTATAGGCTTACTGTTTACCTTGGAGTCAAAATAGTTCCCATTAGGATTCGTCTGTGTGTCATTTGCAAACAAATGTGGAACATAAACAGAAAAAAGAAAGTGACAGACAAAATGAGGGTGCCCTGAGATTCCCATCGGGTCTATTTGTAGACTGTAAACGCTGCTTGGATCCCTTCCTTACATGACATGTATTCATGCGCCGCAAACGGTGCAGATGAATTTGGTTTGATCCGATGCTGGCCAAACACTTTATGCACGCTGCAGAACCGTGAATTGTGCTGAAATGAAGATTAAACACACATAAACGAAGCAATTTAAAACTCTCTAACAATCCTTTTAGATATTTTTTTTTTTAAAAACATTAAAATATGAAAATATAAACAAATTCTAAATAAAGGAGAAATGGAAAATGGTCAAAAATAATAACAGGTTCTTTTAGAATAGCTACAGAAAGATATCATTAATTTTCATTAATTGATTTCATTAAATCATGAGACTAATTAAGTCATATCAGTAAATTCACAGAGGGGCTTTCTCAGATTTACCGTGTCACAGATTATATAAACACCATCGTGTACCAAATCCTGCACATTGTATCTTTCTTCAATCTGCATTTATTTTTAAATTGAAAATGGTCAACACAAATGGACTTGGAAGGATTTTTCTTTGCTAAATGATGCCTCTGCTGGTATTTTCTCCTCTCTACCATTACACACCAAAACGGTTTTGTTGGTTTCATGCCCGACCGTTTCCAGAAATAAAATGGTGCCGCCTACCACAAGACGTTTCATACCAACCACACGTTAAATTCACGCCTGTGGGAGGACGTTTCGCCGCTTCTCACCGCCTTCTGCCATCTTCACGTTTCAAAACAAGACCGCATTAAGTAGACTAAGCGTCTAAAACAGACGGGAACCTTCATCAATCGGGATAAATTACAAGATTAAAGCAAATATATATATATAATGCAAGTTTCTCTGAGGGGTTGGTGTATTGCAGATGCTGATGGCTGTAGGGACAAAGGATCTCCTGTAGAGGTCTGCATTACAGCGGCTCTGGAGAAGCTTCTGACTGAAGACACTCTTCTTGTACGGCAGTCTGATGAAGAGGATGCTCAGGGTTATCCATAATGTTCTTCATTTTTTGAGGAATCTTTCTTTATACAATCCTCTCCAGAAGCTCTAGAGGGAAACCTTGCCTGCAAGATGAATCCTCACGGTATTTGTGCGTTCACAAACACACGCAAATCCATCTTGTTTGGGCCAATCACGTTGCAGGGTTGAGGTTTAAGGCGGGACATGTCGGCGCAACAAAAGCAAGAGCTGTTGAACCCACAGCTGAACCAACACAAACATGCCATCACTTCTGTTTTGTCAGAATCTACAATTTCGTCTTTGATAGAAGAGCAAGAAGCGCCTTGACCAGCTTACTGCTTACGTTTTAATTTGATGCCATGATTGGCTAAAACCACCACTTACTACTACTTTATTTATAAAGCACTTTAAAACAACAGCAGCTGGGACAAAGTGCTGTACAGGCAATAACCAATTAACATTTAAAATGAAAAAAAAAATAAAGATTACATTAGAAATATAAAAAAGGAATGAGCAAAAGTCTCAACATGAGTTAAAAGCCAGGGAATAAGAATGTGTCTTAAGGCGAGTTTTAAATGTGGACAATAAAGAGATACTTCTAATATGGAGCGGCAGATCGTTACATAAATCAGGAGCGGCAACACTAAAAGCTCTGTCTCCTCTGAGCTTGAGTTTAGATCTCTGTACCTCCGGGAGCAGCTGGTCTGCTGACCTGAGGCAAAGAGCAGGAGGGTGTGGGTGAAGCAGTTCAGAGAGGTAAGATGGGGCCAGACCATGTCAACTCTTAAAAACAGATAAAAATGAACTCTAAAATGCACAGGGAGCCAGCGGAGGGAAGCCAGGATAGGGATGACGTGCTCCATCCTCCCAACTCCAGCTAAAAGACGAGCAGCAGCGTTGTGGACCAGCTGAAGACGCTTAAGGGACGACAGGCTGTAGACAGCATTACACTAATGGAGTCGAGTTGTAATAAAGGCACGAATTACTGTTTCGAAATGTTGATTTAACCAATCTTTGCTAGGCGGGCACTAGATGTTGATTTGCCCACACTGCAAAAACGGGAACTAAAAGTAAATACATTTTTCCTAGAATGCGTGTATTTGTCCATCATTTGAGCATGCAAGTTTAAATGATCTGCCAATGGAATAAGATTTCTGCACTTAAAATAGAAACAGCTCATCTCCATCATGTTATTTCAAGTGCATTATATCTAATTATCCTATTTTAGGGGCCAAAAATACTCATTCCATTGGCAGATAATCTTATTTATCTGCTCAAATCAAGGTCAAATACACTAATTTTAAGAAAGTTTATCTTACTTTTAGTTCCCTTTTTGCAGTGCAATCAGCTCAGAGAGTTCTGCTGAATGTCCTTCCTTTGCCCAAACGGATTTGATGGGAGCAGTCCCACATTGATAACGTGCAGAACTACAGTGCTGCACATTGTCAATCTGCCTGGCCAGGTTATCTAGTCCTCAGACAAGTCCAGACCTTCTG
Source organism: Fundulus diaphanus (assembly GCA_037039145.1). NCBI lineage: Eukaryota > Metazoa > Chordata > Actinopteri > Cyprinodontiformes > Fundulidae > Fundulus > Fundulus diaphanus. The sequence continues at coordinate 52,138,904 of CM073129.1, forward strand.
TTTTAGCTTGTTTAAGTCACTGTCTCTGGTGCTGCTACCCCAACATGATGAGGTCAGGCTCTCCGCCACAGGCTTATAGACGATCTGCAGCATCTTCTTACACACCCTGTACAGTACAGCCTGCTTTGTCCTTTCCTGTAGACAGCTTCACCGTTGCATCCTCAATATCAGCTGACCTGTGCGTGTGTGTTTATGTGCATCCTTGAGAGATTTGAGGGGACAGAAAAGTCTAAATGCAACTATTGGAATATCAGCTGGGGTTTCTATTCAGAAGATGCAGCCGGTTTTTCTCTTTACTTACAGGTGTTCTACGTTTTTAATGAGGTTTTTATCTGTCCTTTTAGTTACCTTTTGGTGCTCACGTGAGGATTGTCGCTAAGTCATTTAAATGTCATCCAGTTTAATCAGATTAACACAGCAACCCAGATCCCATTAAATACGCTCACACTGAAAAGTCACACGGGATAAAAGAGGAAATGGTACATCTGCTTACAATAGTTGTATTTTCCTTTTGTCTGGCTTTCTGGGTCTAGTTTTTGTTTCTCTTTATTGTTTTCATCACACAATGTTTTCACACTGTTGTGTTTTTTTTAGATGGTCCGCTCTCTGTCGTTTGAAACCTTGTAATCAATGTTTCCACAGCCACCCACCAGATAAATTCACCGACTTTTTGTGCAGTCCTGCCCTCATTCTGCTTCACACACAGACACACACACACACACACACACACACAGTTTACGCGCTAAAGGTAAGGTAAGGGAGGAGACACTCCCTTACCTTCAGTTATCACTCGCCCCATCTTATATAACACAGAGATATCGTATTGCTGCTTTTGTGTAAGAGTCTGTGTGTGTGTGTGTGTGTGTGTGTGTGTGTGTGTGTGTGTGTGTGTGCGTGTGTGTGTGTGCGCGCCTGTGTGTGTTTGTGTGTGTGTGTGTGTGTATGTACTTAAACATGACTGATTATGTTTAACTTGGCCGTGTGTGTTTCTGCAGTGAGTAAACTCACACAGACTCTACATCTGTCAGCAGCTCTACCATTGGTGGTCTTTCTTTAAAGAGGACATGTCATGCAAAATCAACCTTTTTACCGTATTTTTCGCACCGGATTATAAGGCGCATTAAATATTCTTCACAAGTGTGTCATATCACACCGCATCTGCAAAAAGAGAACTAAAAGTATGTAAAATTTTCTTGAAATGAGTGTAATTTTCCTTGATTTGAGCTGATAAACATTTGCCAGTGGAATAAGATTGTTACACTTAAAGTAAGAACAATTCTTCTCCATCATCTTTTTTCAAATGCAGGATATCTAATTATCCTATTTTAGGGGTAGAAATATTCATTCCAATAGCAAATAGTCTTATTTAGCTGCTCAAATCAAGCAAAAATAATTTCAAGAAAATTTTACTTACTTTTAGTTCCCTTTTTGCAGCGCTCCCCTCCACGTCCACAGCTCTCTATCCGTCTCTGTCAGGAGGACAGAGTAGCTGGACTACACTGCCCTGTTTCTAACATAAGGCCAAAATAAACGTAACTTTTATATTGAATTAACTTACTAGGTTTATTGTTGCTAGCGTGTATTCCAGGCTGCCTTACATGAATGCACTTCTAGTTTAGACATTACAGTCAGGCAGTCTGGTAGACAGCTCAGGGGTCCTATCAGGTAGTAACACAGTGTACAGTAATGCTCTGAATATCCATTTAGCGGAGCGGCTACGTTACTCACCAAAGTCGTACTGACACATTTTAACAGATCTTTGAGCGCATTGTACCACATAAAATCAGCCAGTAAGCACAACGGTGATCATATATAAGGCGCACAACATTATAAAGCACACCGGATTATAAAGCGCACCATCAATTTTTTAAAGATTTAATGATTTTAAGTGCACCTTGTAGTCTGAAAAATACAGTAGTCCTTAAATACATTTAGTTTTGTACTTGGTGTCTCTGGGAATGCAGAAAATCTGTCCAGGTAAATATCCAGGTTATGTCCAGGTTATGCTGTGTAAATATCTGTATTCTTTTCTGGTGATATTTTTCAAGCTGTACAACTCTCTTTATTCTTCATTAGGTTTTTCGAACAATTACATCACAGAATTTGCTGCAGAGCTGCTAAACAAGGTCATGGACTTCTTACCGATTCTTACCGAAACTACAAGTGGATAAGAGAAAATGTTCAGTTTTAGGGTTTATTAACCCACACACTTCCTTACGCTGCCCCCCAGCATACTACAGAATTATCCAAGTGGGGCCGAGTGAATTGCTCTGCGACGTGGAGCAGCGCGAGGTGTAAATGCCTCCTTTAGATATAAAGGGTACCTCAGATCAGGGGTAAAAAAGGGGAGAAAGTGTGGATAAATTAACGAGGAATCCATATTAAAGCATTGCAGTTCCCCTTAAATAGACCACAGCTGAATGAGTCCAATGTGAAAAGCAAGAACTGAAAAGCATGATATGTCCAATTTAAGTAGAAACTTAAAAATAAGCTCTCCACTGTTTTGTACAGACCTTGCTTCCCTGACTTTATTTGTTTTCACAGTGTCTGTGTAGCTCACATGTTATTGTTTACCTGTAGTGGCTCCATCCATCCTTTGTCTTCCACTTAGCTGAGACTGGGTCAGGAGGGCAGGAGGGAACCCCTGACATCCGTCTCCCCAACGACATCCTCAAAAAATCAAGAATCTTTTATTGTACCCGTGTGTTACCTTGGTGACTTTTTTGAGACAGCAGGATGCACACAAATATGAGTTCAAATGTCCATGTACTTGTACACCAAGGTGAACAATATTTCTTCATGGAAGGATGTGCTCGCTTGGAGACTTCATACTTTCATGTTTCTTATCATTTCTCTTCTAATCTGTAATGATTTGACTCCTATTGCCCATATAGCGTAGAGTATTTGCTTCCAAACTGCAGTTAAATCTGTTCAAATGAACAAACTTGCCATCACTGTACATATCAGAAGGTAAGATGGTCCTCTACCCTTAGCGTATCATCAATAAAAGCTCACATTTACGAGATTCCTAATAACCTTTTTATACATCAATGCACTGCAAAAGGGAACTAATAGTAACTAAAGTTTTCTTGAAATAAAGTTTTCTCCTTGATTTAAGAAGGCAATTTAAATGATCTGTCAATGGAATAAGATTGCATTAAAATATGAACAACTCATCTCCATCATCTTATTTCAAGTGCAGTGTATCTAATTATCTTATTTTAGGGGTAAAAATACTCATTCCACTGACAGATAATCTTATTTACCGGCTCAAATCAAGGACAAACAAAGTAATTTCAAGGTAGAGAGAGGTGTGTCTTGTTACACATCTTGTTTTGGTGTACAGACAGTGCTCAACAGCCCACCAAGCGCTGACATTTAGCTTATTGCTCCTTTAAGGAGTTTTGTTTCGTAGTGCCAGTGGGTTGATAACCTGAAAAAGTAGCAATGTCCCAACCAAACCGACGGTTTGTGTTTTTTTTTTTTTTCATCTGGGGTTCTTGTGACGTTTCCGGTCGTGTCCTTTTAAAGAGGAAACTCCGGTTGATATATTTACCACCCCATTCCCCCACCCCACTGATAATTTTCTCAGATTTGAATGACACCAATCGACTGCAGCAATGATTGGTTTTGGTTTTATCAGATAAATCAGTGCTGGCTGATAGAAACCAGAAGAAGTAGAAGAGTGGCACGTTGTGGACTACGGAGACCTTTGTTTTGTCCTTCAGTGGGGTTTCTGTCTGCATTTCGCAAAGGATGCATTTTTAAACAAATATTTAAAATCATAGTTGGGAAAACCAACTGAGTCCATATTTAAAAATTCATCTGCATGCATTGGGATCTGTGTGTGTTTGTATGTGTGATCACAGCTCAATCACATGATGCATCACATTGCCTGCTCTGTTTCCATACCCACTCTCTTTCACTTCCTCTGTGTTACATCATGTCTCTATTTCTCTGCTTTGTGTCTCCAGCTCTCAGTTAGTAAAATCTCCTGTTTCCTTGTCCCTCTTTTAGACTCCAGTCTCCTTTGCCAACATCTTATCTTCTCTTTTATCTGCCAGAGTGTTACCTTCACTCTTTATCCACTGCCCCTTCGTTTTATCTTCCTTTCAATGACAGTATCTCTTCCCTCCCAATCACTAGTGTTTGAGTGTAAAAATAGACAAACTAAACTGAAACTTTGTTCTTTCAACCTTTTAAATCAGGTTAAAAAGCAAAAAAAAAAAAAACTTCCCTCGGGTCATTCAGGTGTACTTTTGATAATTAATTTTGCTCAGTTCACATTTTAATTTTTACATCGAGCATGGCCTTTCCTAATCGTTTTGTGTCTTATACGTTTTCATGAAAATTTCAACCCATCTATTTTGCTTTGTCTCCAAAGATTGTAGGAAGCCAGAGTCTAAGGCAGGGATGTTGTCAAGTGTCGCTTTCCTGCAACCCTCGATGGCTGTTGTTGAGAGTGGCACAGCCAGTTGTCTTAGGTTTAGGAGGAATTTCTTTTTCACACAGGACCAGCTTAGTTGGGAAAAGACACAATTTTGTGTTTACTTTGCGTGATTCCAAATGTCCTCATGCTTTTAAACGATCTGAAACATGTTACGTGAAAAAAAATAAGCAAAAACCGAAGAAATTTGTAAAGGAGCAAATACAAGCAGAGTGGCTTGTCCAGGGAGAAAACCAGGACATGCTTCTCTCCAACATTCAGCAGGTTGTCATGGGGCTTCCCAAGGTTCAGAGAAGAAATATATACCACCCAGCTACTTGCTGGTCTGTCCCAGGGCATACTCCCTGCAAGATATTTCTGGACAGACTCCCCAGGGAGGCTTCCATTGGGGGCGGTCTTATCACAAACATGAAACCGCATGAAGCCGAAGGAGCCGTAGCAGGCGTAATACTTATGCCATGCCAGTAAGAAGTGTTTGTGTGCAGACCAACAAGGTGGTTTGATGCAGTAAAGGAGCTAAATGTGTTAGTGTTAGGGGTGGAAAATGACACTGGTGTCGTTTCACCTTGTCACCAGAGGGGGCAGACGTCTGCAAAAATCCTGGAACTTACACTTTGCTCCTTTAAATCTTTTTTAAAGATTTTATGATTCTAGTCGCCTTTATTTGCTGTCTTGCAGACATGAAAGAGGCAAAGAAAAGGCTGAAGAGAATCATCTCTATATTTTGACTCAAGGAGACAGTCTTGAGTCCAGTTTGAGCTTAAATACATTTTTTAAATACTTTTCCTACTCTGTTAGATTCATCTGTCACTGCTTCAGCACAAAATGCAAATTTTTGTTTTTTTTCCTTCCCTGGTCTGATTTGACTTTTGTGTCAGTCATTGGTTTCCAGATTACAAGATTTTCTGCTGTGACAATGTGTATGTGGGGGGGAATAAAATGTTATAATTTTAGGGGGCTGAATGCTACAGTCCATTCATACTGTAAGTGTATTAAAAGTGAAAATCACAGTGGCTCTCCGTCTCTGTGCAGTACACAGGTCCGATTCCAGCCGAGCGGGGGGTTGAGCTGGCCATGGGGGGAGGTCGCAGCGAGACCTCGGCCCTGAGCGGGGCAGGAGAGGCCCGGGGCTTGACCACTACCCAGAATTCCCAGCGGCCCAACGCCTGCTGCTTTTGCTGGTGCTGCTGCTGCAGCTGCTCATGGTAAGAAACCAGCACACACGACCGCAAACAAACCAACATGTGCTTGTGTCGTAAAACCCAGAGGTAGGAGACAGATGCAGCCACGGCTCCACAAGTGCTGAACAGAAACTGCTCAGTCGCTGGTGAAATATGCTCATCAGCAGTGCGTCGATTTGTCCGCAGGATCAAGAATCTGCACTTGGAGGCGATAATTCAGTTAAAGAAGTTTTTATTGCAAACCTAGCTGTCAGATTTGGAAAAACAAAAACACTGATTCAGAGTTTTATTCCCACTTGATTAGATTATTAAAATGCTGCACATGTAAAAACAAGAACTTCATGAACTGAAGTTTATTTTCAGAGGGGCTCTGGCTGCAGTTTTCTAGTCCAGTTCCCATTTTGGATTTTCTAAGAACAAGAGTTACTAGCATGCAGATTTATAGCAGCATGAGAGTTGAAGCAATATAAAGATAAAAATCTGTATCAGCAATTGTCCCTTGATTTAAACCAACATGCACTTGTGTCATAAAACACTGAGGAAGGAGAGATCAACTCAAACGAGGCTGGTTCTTTGAAGGAAAACCTGGGTTTTTATGTCACAAAGCAGCAAAGTGAGAAGCAGACGTACCTTCAAACAAGATCCAAAGCTGTGCCACATGTAGCTAAAATTAGCCTCTTAGCTGGGGTGTGTTAGGGTCTCAGAAACAGCTTTTATTAGAGCGCAGAGGCATTTTTATGTCTAATTAGACGAGCTATTGGTGCAACCCTAGTTGTATTCAGAGTGCTGATTAGACTAGAGTGACCTGGTCTGCTTTGAGTTCAGTGATCATTTCTGGTAGCACTCCTGGCCAGCATCAAGAAAGTCCTGGGTTCAAATCCCGGTCTAGGGTCTGTCTGCAGGGCACTCTGGCCCTGACCCTCCCATAGTCCAAATGTGTCTGTCCAGTCTGACCCCAGCGCCCCTGCATGATTCCGGGTATGTGAGTACAGCTCAGAAACAGTTGATGGATGAAGTAATCATTCTCTTTCTGATTACAAAACCAAGTTCAGCTTGCAGTGAATTACTTGCATTACCATCCTTCTGCTTATCTGAGATTGGGTCGCCGGGGTTGAAGGTTCAGGTGGAAAGCCCAGACGTCCCTCTGCCCGGCGGCACACTCCTGCGTATTCAGGGGGATTCCTAGACGTTCCCACAGAGTTCCTCCAGTTCTGGGTCTTTGCTGGGATCACGACCAGAAAACCTCCAAAGGGAGGCGACTGAGTCCAAAGCTCCATTCGGTCACTTGGATCCAGGATGGCTGCGGTCCTTTCCTCTTAAACGCTGCCTTAAGAATTTCCACAGAGTGCTTTTGAAACATAAACTATTGCAATAATCTAAATATATATTCTTTTTTTTTGGTATTGCATGTAGTTTTAAATGTTTTATAAATTTGTTTTATTTTTGTTTTACAATAGTTACTTATTTTTGTTTCCGGTCTATTTTGAAGCTTACTGACTTCCCGCTTGTCTGATAAATTTTTGTGTAATCACATTACAGAGCAAAAAGGTAATGAAAAGTAAGTAAAAATTTCTTGAGATTTGTGTATTTTTCCCTTTATTTGAGCAGGTAAATAAGACTATTTGCCAATGGAATTAGTATATTTACCCATAAAATAAGATAATTAGATATCCTGCAATTGATATAAGATGAATTGTTCCTATTATTAGTGTAAAAATCTTATTCCGTTGGCAAAAAGTTTTATTTACCTTCCAAAATCAAGGAAAAATACACAAATTTCAAGAAGATTTTACTTCCCTTGAGTTTCCTTTTTGCAGCGTAGATAAAGGAAACCTGGCTGCATCAATCATTAACAAACCCTTTTTTTGGATGTTGTGGTTTTTAAACTTCCCTAACTGACCTCAGAACAAAAACCTGCTAATTACTATATGATGAAGGTGGATTGTTGTGTTTTTTTGCCCTGTTTGTGTATTTATTTGTTTATTTACCTGCTACATCAGAGTCTTTCCTGTATTCCCACCACCTAACAGAGGTTAGCGCTCCAAAGCTGTTTGTGTCAGATGTGTCTTTGCTGGACGGCAGCGTGTCTAATGGTTGTGAAGACAAAGACAGCTTCCTGAGCCCTGCTGTAGGTGATCATCTGCGTTAATCTCTGCTGGCATCAGGAGAAGGTGCAGATTAGCTGTAATAGAGGCATCATTTTTACGAGTCATTAAAATGAATGCAATAAGTACAAGAAGTGGTTTGACGCGTGATATGGTCAGCGGCAGCGCTCTCTCTTCTCTTTAATAAAATAATTCCCATGGCTGTGATCCACCATGCAAACATGGTTTTGACACAAAATACGCTCCATAAATTTTAAACTTTCAGTTTAATGATAAATCCCGACCCATTGGCTCTCAAACAATAGTTTGGAAATCCCTCGAACAGTGCCAGCGTTTAATATCTTAAAGAAGCTATACCTGAATTTATTTTGTCTGGTTTAGAAAAATGTATCGTGAGTCAAAAGATAGTTTGATAATAACAGCTGACTAATTGATTGCACGATTGAGCAAGTCCAAGCTTTTTTTTTTAGTAGGAATTAGCAGCGACCTCGGGACAACCCGGGACGACTTTTCTCTGCCGATTTCACAACGAGGCGCAGAACAGCTCCTCCTCTTGTTCACATAGGAAAATATAATTTACCTGAGACATAGTCCTTCATGTCAAAGAAAAAACGAAGAAAGGTTCCGGCATGAAGCCTGGTTTCCTCCGGAGGATTGTGCACGAGCTGGAAGCGCGTGTTTAGACTCGTGCATGTCGGCTGGGAGGAGACCAGGAGGTAGAGGAGGGTTTCTCATGGAAAACAGCTGGGGGCGGGGCTTACAGACGTCCTGTGACGTGTGCTGCTGCCTTTCTTGGCCGGGTCACCCTTGTGAAACAGGTCTTTATCTTAAAGGCTCTTTCGTCTGGTTAAATAAAGGTTGAATAAAACCAGCACAGGTTGAAATGTCCCATCCTGATTGGATAGCGAAGGTTATTTTAGGTTCTCTGTCACATGTCAGCTAAATGATGCACTGCAAAAGGGAACTAAAAGTAAGTAAAAACTATTACAAGACTATTTGTCAATGGAATGAGTATTTTTACCCCTAAACTAAGATAATTATATATCCTGCACTTGAAATAAGATGATGGAGATGAATTGTTCCTATTTTAAGTGCAAAAATATTATTCCATTGGCAAAAAGTGTTATTTACCTTCTAAAATCAAGGAAAAATACACAAATTTCAAGAAGATTTTGCTTACCTTTAGTTCCCTTGTTGCAGTGTGGGCTTGCCTTCTGATCTACTCCGTTATCTTTTCTTTACTTCATTAGATGTTTCTAAAGCCCCGTTAACAAAACGCTTCAAGGTGGGATTAAGGTGCCCTTTTTGCCAAGTTTTGTGAAATCACAGATGCAGTGAGGGGGTTGGAGGTCGGCCCACCTCGGTTACACCGTTGCCTCGCCAAGCGAGGTAGTCCCAGACCCGCATTGGCTTCGTTGCTGCAGGGACTGCTGCAGTGGTGGCGTACGGTTTATGCAAGAGTGCATAAGACTCAGATTTCCGCTCTGACAGGAGGAGTTAGAAAGGGAGATATTTCCTTAAAATTTCAGGAATTTCACCAATAATAAGGTCGGTGCACTGAATTTGTCCACCATTATTGTTTTGTAAAGAACCTATGATGAGACATCCGTGGCAGATTTTACACAAAGTGCTTCCTCCAACGCCGCCCGACCCCTCCTGTCCCTCCTCGGCCGGTCTTTGGAAACGTACGGCAGAAAAGTTTTTGTGAAAGAGACTTAAGTTTGTTCATTTTGGTTCCGGGTTTCCCTACTACAGAAATGCTGATGGGAGTTAGCTCTTAACAGCGAAGCAAAAAGAGCCTGGGACTCCAGCCCTAAGGCAAATCTCCCCAACGGGATCGTTGCAGACCAGCGTCGGCCCAAAGATGGGAACAAGGAGATTTTAAGTTCATTCCAGGAGGTTCCTTCTCTGCCTAAGCTCCCTCACATGATCCTCTGCTGTAGAGTTACGGTGCATTTTGAAACCCCGCCTATTTAAATATAAAGGAAGAAAAATCAGATCCACAGTAGCCATGAGGTTATTATGTCTCAGTAGTTCCCAAAGGTATACTCACTGTCAATTACACCCGGTGAAAGTAGAGACACTTGTAACTACCGCTTTCCGCTGCTGTTAACATAACTGGGGCTGGCGCTGTCATTAAGTGGGATAATAACCTCGTTGGATGTGACCGTGCATGTGTTTGTAGTTCTAAAAGCAATTACATGGTGGTAAGCTGTAGCTGAGTGTTGTGTAAGCCTGCAGGTGTGTGTGTGTGAGTGTTTGATAAAAGCCGTTTCATCATGTCAGTCTCACCGTCAGGAATGAAGAGGAGAGACGGAAGAGGAGAAGGAGAAAGAGGATATCCCAGGAGACCAAGATGGAAGCCAAACTTGAAACTTGGTGAGAGTGGATTACCATATAAATACTGATTGGGTTCAGTTCATAGATTTTTTTTTTATTACATTTCTGTCTGTTTGTATGACACAGGGGAAAGCTTTCGGCGAGGATTGTTGGTGTTTAGAAGTAAAAAGGAAAACCCAGAACTTCCAAATTTTAGAAGAAGTAAAAGAAAATAAAAAAATCCCTGGGTTTCTGCAGCCTCCCAGCTGTTGCCGACTCATTACTTCCTTTTTTTACTGCTTTCAATGAGCATTTTAGATGTTGATGCTGACTAATATAACAGTAAACGTCAGCGATGCCTTACGCTGAGCAGGAGCGCCTGCAAATAAACTGTAAATCAGTGGTTCCCCAATCGTTTAGCTTCTGACGCCTAAACAAAGACAGACCTGTTTGGACCTGGGTTAATGCAAGGGAAAGCATATTAACCCTGCAAACTTTAAAAAAAAAAAGAAACACTATTACTGTATTTTTGGGATTTTAAGGCACCCTTAAATTTTCTCAAAAGTTGACGGTGCGCCTTATATATGATCATCGTTGTGATTACTGGCTGATTTTATGTGGTACAATGCGCTCAAAAATCTGTTAAAATGTGTAAGTATGACTTTGGTTAGCAATGAAGCCGCTCCGCTCAATGGATATTAGGAGCATTACGGTACGCTGTGTCACTACCTGATAGGACCCCTGAGCTGTCTACAAGACTGCCTGACTGTAATGTCTAAACTAGAAGTGCATTCATGTAAGGCAGCCTGGAGTACGCGCTAGCAACAATAAACCTAGTAAGTTAATTCAATATAAAAGTTACGTTTATTTTAGCCTTATGTTAGAAACAGGGCAGTGTAGTCCAGCTACTCTGTCCTCCTGACAGAGACGGATAGAGAGCTGTGGACGTGGAGGGGCACGCTGCAAAAAGGGAACTAAAAGAATGGTTTGAGCAGCTAAATAAGACTATTTGTCAATGGAATGAGTATTTTTACCCCTAAAATAAGATAATTAGAATTACTGCACTTGAAATAAGATGACGGAGATTAATTGTTCTTATTTTAAGTGCAAAAATCTTATTGGCAAATAAAGGAAAAATACACTCATTTCAAGAAAATTGTACTTACTTTTAGTTCCTTTTTTGCATTGCGGTGTGATATTACACTCTTGGGAAGAATATTTAGTGCACCTTATGGTCCGAAGAATACGGTACACAGCTTGTATTCATTTTTGACTACAGTTTTCTTTTGTCTAATAATAATTAAAGGTTAAGGAAGTAATCTCTAAAGATGAATAATAAGAGGTCCTTAATCGGGTTAGCTGACATTACACGGTTCTCTACTAGGTTGATCATAAATGTATGTTATCATTAATCTAGTAGAAAACAGGGATGACAGCTAACCAGAAATGTGCTCATTAGAATTTGAACTATGGATGTTAGTAGAAAATGTTAAAAGCGCAGCTGCTTGTGAGATAAGATGAGTTTTTAATTTCTGCTAAAACACTTGTTTTTGTTTTTCTTCTTCTAACCCACTGCTCCGTCGTCTCATTGCTGTTCCACATTATGCTCCCTGTGGTACCAGAAAAACGTCACCTCACAAACAGAAATGTCCCCCTCTTCGCCCCACAGCCCCAAACCCTCGGTGGAGGAGGTCCAGATGTGGTCTCAGTCGTTCGACAAGCTGATGAGGAACCCCGCTGGTCGCAATGTTTTCCGGGAGTTCCTGCGAACCGAGTACAGCGAGGAGAACATGTTGTTCTGGCTGGCCTGTGAAGACCTCAAGCAAGAAACCAACAAGAGTGCCATTGAAGAAAAAGCTCGGTCCATCTACGAAGACTATATTTCTATATTATCACCAAAAGAGGTACGCTTTGCTCCTGAAAAGCCCTCGGATGGCTCAGCTAGATGTTAGTTTTTACTCATTTGTTCTCCAGTGCTCTGAAAGGAACGTCTTAAATCAGTGACAAGGATTCCTGCAAGTTTTACACATGTCTCTCACCCTGCACAGCTGATCAAATGGCTAAACTACCTCACTGGCATGCAGTCAGGCTCTGCAGGGCTCTGCTAATAAGCTCATACCAGAGTCCGGGGTGTCGGAGCAGAGACGCGGCCAAAAGTTGCAGGACTCCGGCCCTCGACGCCCGGAGTGGGAGAGCGCTGCCTGCGACGCTCTCCTGCTTCGTGCTTAAACGCTTTCTAGCGTTGGATGTTCTGCACACGCTCAGTCGTCTCTCAGACCTGATTGACCCGATGATTATTGGTTGTTAGATGAAGCGCTGCGCCTTTTCTGCCTGTGAGGAGTGGGAGGAGGGTGGCTCTGTGTGCTCAGCAGCGGCCGGGAGCCGGAGGCGTCTCCTGTCAGGTGCCATCGCTGGCCTGTCAGAAGGTGTCGACATGTTCGTTCGGACATGTATGCCAACGCATGTGTTTGTACAGTGTGTTTACAGGAAGCTATAAACTGCTCCTCTCATCACCCTCTGGCACTAAAGTCCTTTTATAGACGCACACATACCAACACGCACTAAAATAAGAGACATGCAACCAGGCGAGTTTGGCACAGAGGAGGCATGCCAGGCTGTCTGTCTGCACATCTGACCTTGGTACGATGCCTATCTCTCTTCTAGTTGTGTGTGTGTGTGTGTGTGTGTGTGTGTGTGTGCGTGTGTGTGTGTGTGTGTGTGTGTGTGTGTGTGTGTGTGTTAGAGGGACACAGAGTCTTCCCTAAATAAGAGCAGAGGGGAAGCATAAGAGAAAGCCTGTCTTTCTATAAATATCTGCTGGTGCCTGCAGGGCCTGTGTGTGTGTGTGTGTGTGTGTGTGTGTGTGTGTGTGTGTGTGTGTGTGTGTGTGTGTGTGTGTGTGTGTGTGTGTGTGTGTGTGTGTGTGTGTGTGTGTGTGTGTGTGTTCTCCCTGTATTTCTGCCTCTATGCGATCTGATTAATGATAAAATGTCAGGCCTAAACCTATACGGCCGGCTGTCATTGGATAAAAGCTGATCACACACAGCGATTTGCTCCCTTCCAGATTTCCTCTGTTTTCACTGCGCTACCCAACTTAAATGTTTCATTTATTAAGGGAAAAAGCTTTCTAAATCATCCTGGCCCTATGTGATAAAATAAGTGTAACGGTTGGGTGCACCGCCCTTGGCTTCAATAACTGCCCTCAGCCATTCACTTTTGGACATTTTTCTAAGGATTTCTTAGCAGGAACGGACGTTTTAAAATCACGCCGCAGCATCGCAATGGAATCTAAGCCCAGACTTTGACTGGGCCACTCCTAACCCTGTCATTTTGGCTTTTTTTGTTTTTCATGAGCCATTTGGAGCTTGGCTTGCTTTGGAACATTACTCTGCTCCATAACCCAGGGGTTGTTGAGCTTAGGGTGTAACAAACCCGATTTAAGAGCATAACCCCCCCCAAAACTGACAATTTTTAAAAAAATTATGGTCAAGAGACACTGAGGGGCGGGGCTAAGTGTGGGGATGAGCAGAGGGCCGTGGTCAGGACGAGGGAAAGAGACAGCTAGCTTAATTTAAAATACTGAAACATGTATAGTAACCAGTACGACGCTGTAGGTTTCGCCTCGGATTGGTCTTTTGAGGTGGCAGATTATCATCATCGATCAAAGATTTGTATTTTATCGAAATGCTTCTTTTCCATATCGTCCAGCCCTAGGTTTACAGGAAAATGCCTAAATTTGCATAGCAACATAAAGATGGCCCCCTTTAGGCCCAATAATAGACCAGTTCATTGTTATTGTTTTGATTCGGGTTTTTCGAGCATGCGCGCTTGACTGGTAGGCAAAAGGCGAACACAATGGCGGACGAAAACAAAGAAACTGACGAGTTCTCGATGTATTTTTCTTCTTTAGATAACGTATCACAAGATCGTTTTAAGACTAAGTTGATGGTTGGAGTGAGTCTGTGAAATGCTGCCAAGTGTTCCGTACGGCGACATATACAGCTGCCTTATAAACACGGCAGGCCAGTACACACGAGAGAGCATGGAAGCCATGAAATAACTGGACGGCTACAATTATTTTATATCGGGACATAGACACCAGCCCCCGCGACCCCATGAGGGATTAAGCGGGTCAGAAAATGGATGGATGGATGTTCAGACATGTTTGTGTAACATACGAAAGCGGAGTCGGACACAGACAGCGCCTCAGCAGAGAGGAAGACCCGCCACCGGTAGGTTAAAAAAAAAAAACATTGTTCACAAAGGATTATTTTGGTGTTTTTGTCTTATTAATCCTTTTCACAGACTCATGCCAGAGGGTTTGCATACATTGTACATGTACGTATATTATTACGAAACGGAACGTTTACGTCTGGACTTAAGTATATATCCTATTTTTTTATTTATATAATTATTTAAGTAGAACAATGACTAGTGCAAAATTACGTTGTATTTACCGGAGATGAAGTGTAGACTGCAAATTCTGTCGTGGTATGATGGCTCCCCCACTCGATTGGGATTGTCTGCCTGCATCCTTTTCATTGAAAATATCCATTTCTTTCGTTTTTCTTCGTCCTTCGGTAAACGAAAGAAACGTACATCCGATGATTTGGAATGCCTCTGTGTGCAACCGGGAGCACAACAAGTCGTAGGCATTGTTTAGATTCCAGAAATAAACTAAAAGTACGCTCTAATTCACCCGTTTTGTCACGCTGGTAGACAAAGACAGTACTCTTTTTGCCTACCAGCGTGACCCGGATGTAGCGCGGATGTAGCTCGTGACGTCACACGTGATCTGGTCTATATAGTTTATTTGTGAAAAAATGTTGATTTGGGGTTCTCCTTTAAGATTTTGCTCACAGACCGCAGAAAGGTGGGTTTCATTGATTATGGCAAAGTCTCCAGGTCCTGAAACAACAAAAGCATAACCAGACCGTCGCACTACCACCAGCTCGTGTGACTGTGGTTGGATGTTGTTTGTCCGTCTTGTTGTTTCAGTTTAACTCCCCATCCCAAAATTTCACCTTCTATCCCGTTAGTCCACAGATTATTTTCCCAAAAGTCTTGACGATCATCAATATTTTTGGCCAATGTGAGACTGACCTTTATCTTATTTTTTATTTTGGTTTTTACCTTGGAAGCCACCCATGGAGACAATATTGGTCCAATCTGTTATTGTTGAGTCATGAACTGTTCCATGTTTTCTTTATTTCTGCATATTGACTCTCACTATGGGTCACTGGAATCCCAGCTGTTTAATAAAGGTGGGCGATATTTTATCACGATATATTGTGGTAATAATGTGACGATAAAACTAATGATAAAAGACTATTTACAGCTTCTTGCTGTCGTTTTTTTAAGTAACTGTGTGTGACTGCATGTCAGCTATAGCCCCAATAACATAAACATATTTAATAAAGTAACATTAAAATTTAAAATATGTTTCATCAGTGTGGTTTTTTATTACCAAACCGCACACAGTAAATGTATTTAATTATATTTTTGAATTTATTGCTAGTTATTGAACCCAACAGTGGGGAAAACGCAAAAATAACAAACCTGACAATACTGACAGTTTTTGGGGTTCTCAGACGTCACTAATTTGAATTTATTATTGTCAAGATAAACCCAAATTCTTATCATGTTAAGACATTTTTCACAATAACGATAAAACGATACGATAAAGGCCCACCCATACATCAATCTGTATAATCTGACCCAATCTGTATAATATGATTGAACTTGATTTTGTAAAGTGCCTTGAGATGACATGTTTCATGATTTGGCGCTATATAAATAAAATTGAATTGAATTGAATTGAATACTGTTAAATATCTTTAGACTGAGGCACGATGTGATGCTTTTTCAGATGTTTTCTTCTGCTTCATGTTGTCAGACAGGTTTGATTGGTCTGCAGATCAGGGCTGGTGTGGCCAGTAAGAAAGAAAGGCTTTGATAGAGTTGATTTAAATTACCTTAATTAATGAATCATTTTAAAACTGCACTTAGTTTACTCCCTCAAGTTGTCTTTGTATGATATCAAAATTTGTTGGATGGCCAGAAACATTTAGGTGACAAAAAAAAATCAAAAACATGATTAAAAACTTGTGATTAAAAGATTAACTTAATTTGCTTCCTTTAAGCACATTTTATGGATTGTTTTTGCAAATTTAAAAAAGACAATGGCATTTTTAAAGTGAATTTGTGGATCATATATATTTATCTGTGCTGTTGTTTAATGAAATGACAGCTTAAAAAGTCTGGAAGCAGACAGTAAGCTGAAAAAGGAAGATGTAGCTGACATTGTGAGAAATATCATTAGTTTTATTTAACAATTGTTACGCTAGCAGTCACTAGTTATACAAATCCAGTGTATGCCCAGCAACATGGCTGATAGGAAGTTAATGGATGTTACCTGATGCACTCTCAGATATCTGAATGAGGCGGATTATACGGATGGAGAATGGATCAAGTTCAGACATATTGCGCTGATCAGTGATGTGATATCAAGTTAGCATCATGATCCTTGTTTTGTTAAGGAAATACTGTTAATGCAGTTGTTATGCAATAGTGTTAAATCTGCCCTATATGGCACTTCAACTGCAGGGAAGGTTTAGAGGTTTTCTATAAGGTGGAAACTCTACTATAATTAAATTGCTGTTGGCTGTGGGTAGAATACTAACTTCTTAGAGCTACTCCACAGAACCCCGTTCCAATAGACAAATGAGCAGATAAGGAAAGAGATGAACAGATGGCCATAAATCCATTTCTGCATTTCAATCTTTTAACACCTTTCAAAAAAGGTTTGACTATTGTTTCCTTTTTATAAATCTTCCTCACAGTTTCTAAAAGATATTTTGTGGAAAGCAAGCGACAAAGCAGCCGTTCCTTAAAAAACAAAATCTTAAGGCATCCTGCTGTGTATTCAAACAAAGCACCTCCAGTGTTAGCTCTGAGCTTCCAGCATCACAGAGCGGGTTTATTTCCCACCTGTGGGCTGGAAACCAGACGGCAGATGTATGCAGGCAACAGCGCCACCTATGGGCCGATCAGAAAAGGAAACCTTCCTGCTCGTCTTTCGCTGAGAAGCATTTGAAACAGAAATATCTCTGTTGCAGACAGATGACTCCATTGACTTCCTGATTCCTGTACATAACTGATCTGAAACACATTCTTCTCCTATACGGCATTTTAATGATAGAAATGAGATGATTTATTGCTGATTCTTCTGTCGGCACTCACTTGAACTCGTCTCCTTCCAGGTCAGTCTGGATGCTCGGGTTCGGGAGGTGATAAACAGGAAGATGCAGGACCCCACGCCGCACACGTTCGAAGACGCCCAGCTGCAGATCTACACGCTGATGCACAGGGACTCCTACCCACGCTTCCTCTCCTCCAACATCTACAAGACCCTCGTTCAGGGCGGGTCCCGCACCTCCTCGGAGTCCTAGTCCGCGTCCACGTCCACGCTGCCGTGCCGAAGCGTTTCACCTCCTCTGTCGCAGACACTCCTCTCTCAGCTCATTTCTCTCTCCTCAGATCATTTCGCTTTCTAGTTACTGCCGTCCGCTTGAAGACTTCCTCCACTTTGCGTTCTGTTGTCTTTCTTTCTTTAACCTCTTCAATCTTCCTGCAAAAAAACCTTAAAAATAACAAAATAATTAGGATAAACTGAATGTCCTGCACATCCAAGTCGAGGAAAATAGAATCAGTAAACATTTATGGCCATAGATTAAATTATCAAGATTTTATTTTTATAAAACACAGTTAAATTATCGTCACTCATGTTTACAGGTCAAGCCCATCCCCCCAAACTTCTTCCTGCTTGTCTTGTTTCCTCTCCTTTCTCACCTCTGCAGTAACCAACCAGAGAGGGAAGCGTTCCTGGATATTTAAGTATTTATGAGTAATGATCTGCTGTGAAATGTACTTGACTACTTTGTGAGAGCCTGACGCATTTCAAGAGGAGAAACATTCATCTGTGCCATGAACTCTTAGGGGATTTTCACAAACGACGCCCTGCCTTTTTCATTACACTCCAGTCACCTTAAAGAGCCAATCAGAGGTGGACTTCCCGGACCTGCGACCTTCTTTTCCCCTCCAGCAGTGGCCTCTTCCTGAGGAAGGATGGAAAGGTCAGAGAAACAGATGGATTCTGTATCATTCCTTCTTTCTGCCGTCTTTCCACCGTTCAGCTGGGAAAAACCCAGGGTGCTCCCTCCATCTCCCGATTTAAAAAAAAAAAAAAAAGCAAAAACTCTTAGTTGTTTCCTGGATCAGTTGTTACCCTCCTGTCATAAACCAACAGATGAAGGAAGGCCGACGTTCCTTCCAACTACTGATTTACAAAAAGACGCAGAGTCTATTTTCTAAGAAAAAAAAAGTATATGGAACAGTTTTATTATATTTTGTTTTGCTGTTTTTATTTCTCCTACTGAGTCCCTTACGTGGATATTATGACTTTTTGCAAGCAGAGGAGAGTTCCTCTGTGACTGTACTGATCTCTGCCCAACATACAGATGGACATCACCGCAATAAAGCACTGGAGTCCGAACCGCAGGCACACACTGACCATGTTTGAGTCACTCTACTTACAGGGATTGTTCAGTCACAAGCGTGGTCGGTGTACAGCTATCAGTAAGACTTGATGAAAAAGCCAAAGAGTTAAAGAAGAGGGGGGGAGGGGGGGGGGAAAGATGTCTGCTCCAAAACATTTTTACCTTTTCCGGCTACAGTCAGTCTCTCAACTCAGGTTTTCCTACTTTAGCTGTGAGTGTGTTCGAGCTGAAAGGCACCAGATGACTGACTCATTTCTCACAAGACCAAACCAACTTCCTAAACAATTTTCAGGAACAGACGAGACGCGGAGGATCGCTGGCATTACCAGCATCAACTAGACACAAGCTGTTTTTTAAAAAAGAAATATCTTTCATTCCATACAGTGGTCTTAATGCCAGAATTAGTACTGAAATAACTTTTTTCCTTTCTAAAATAGAGCAAACATTTCACATATCCTAAATTGTGTTTTTATGTATCACTGGGCAACCTAGAATGGTCCAATTAAAACATTTTAAGTATTCTAGACTCTGAACTACAGATGCACAAATTAAGTCCACGTTCAATCAGTCAATTAACCAATTAGTTGTATATCCCTTTCCACATTTACCATAATGTTGACCAAAGTGCTTAACAAAAATCAATACATAAAAACACAGGGAGATAAAAGCAAAGTAGATGAAACAAAGTGGATAGAATTCATTTTAACCAGAAGATTCCTTAAAAGCTATATAATATCCTTTTACTTCAGCGTGGAACTGGAAGTTGTAGATTGGAGCGTAACTTCAGCGTCGGCACGGAGGTGTCTTGTCCAAACTGTGCCAAGTTTTGGCTTTTTACTTCTTATTCTCCTCGACAAAGTGATGCCGACAGCAACAGGACATCTCTTTGTGACAAAATGGGAAAAATGTCATGCTTAGATATCACACAATCTGGGGCCACTCTTAATGAAAAATGGTCTAATATTAAAACATTTAAGCTGGTAATCAGAATATTTGAAAATTTTGCACATTAACAAACAGGAGCTTTCTCAGTCAGTCATGTTAACATGACCAGATGAGATATGCAGTCCCTGGTAGGTTAATGGTATAAAACTAAATTGATGCTTTATTTTCTTTATCTTTTTAAAGCATAGTAGCTACAAAACGTTTAATGTCATGACCCATTTGTGTCAGAAGCTGGAATTTCCATCTTACATAAATCCTAAGAAAACAAATTGGAAAGTCGGCCTTTTCTCACCAACCCTGATTTCAATATTCAATATGATGGCCACAGGTATTAATGTCGTGCCTGCATTTATACGAAAAACTGTTTGTGTAAATTTAGTAGATTGTTGGATATAAAATTGAGCAAATTAAGTAATTTGGCAAAAATGTATTATAATTGAGCATAACTCACTCGCTGGTGGCGATAAAGTGCTTCCAGAACGATTCTTAGTATGTGCTCAATAAGAACTCCACAAGAACTCCATTACTGGGATACATATTGCTGTATTCAGGCTGGAAGTTGTTTGAGGCAAATTTGTGACAACAGTCTAAAAAGGAATAAACACAGTAGCTGCAGAAATGCACTCATCTGACAATTTGTTTTCTATTAAAGTGGCCATCACCATGCACCTTTGGTAGTGAACATTTCTACTGTGTTTGCATGCCAGAAATGCCGAAAACTGCTGAAAAAATCAGATCTAAACCTGGAGGCAAATACTTATAATTAGTTACATAATCTTGTATATCTTTATTGCGAGCTATGTTCTATTGCCAGCATTGCCCTTTGAAATTCTGTAAACCATAAAGAATTGAAACAGAAATTCAAAACCGTTTAAATCATAGAGTTTCATTTTCAAATATTTGACTTTCCACTGCAGTGGGATCGTTTCTCTGCAGATGTCCAGCAGGTAAAATCCAGCGGGGATGATCTGGAAGTCCCTGCTTCCAGCTTAGCATCACTTCCCTGTTTTTATACATTTATTTCCAAGGAAGGAAGATTCTGCATCGGTGCCAAAATCTTTCCATCGTCCTAACTTATTTGGACTACAGATGTTATCAAAGAGGAGATTTAATTGGTCAATAAACAACAAATGTTTTGTATTTAAAAAAACAGTCCCAGTAAGTATAGTAATTCAAATATTTACACAGACCTCCACACACACTCTCACACCAGGGTGGCCTACCTGGGCACTGCTGCTGCTGACCTCTGTGACCTCTCACCTTAGACCACGCCACTGTCTGATGCCCACTTGGACGCCTGCCCCTGATTGGCTGCAGGAGGCCGCAGGGCTGATCTGTGGTTGGTCAGTTCAGGAAGAGGGGTGGGAGAAAAATCCCAGGTGCAAAAAAAAAAAAAAAACCTTCATAGAAAGCGCTGATAGGAAATATACAGAGAAGAAATCAAGATATTTGTTCTATGGGATGGTACGCACACCCCCAGTGCTTCGTGGGAAATGTAGTGTGAGGAGAACAAATGTTTGTAGGTGCCTGTAGCGGCAAAGACAGACCATTTAAAATATATATAAAAAGAGAGATGTCTGAGTCTTTTACCAGGCTGGTCACTCAGAATGCATTTACCTTAGTATTGTTAATGTTATTTATTTTATATTTTTGTTAAAACTGTGATTTTAATTGTACATATATAAACGGAAACCCTTGAACATCCAGTGTGTAGCGGTGTCATTTGTTCGGTGTTGGATCCAAAGGGTGGTCAGTGTTTTTCTCTTTGCTCCAGATTTAATGTAGCAGAAACATCTGACATAAAATATACTGGCCTCTAATGAACAAACTAGAGAAAAAAAGTTGTAGTTTTTTTTAGATAAAAAACAAACATAAAAGCCCAAATCTGAATGTTTTACAAACAATTCAATGAACTTTTCAAAGAAAAAGAATGTTTGAATTGTTTGGTGAATGAATTTGGTCTTTTCAAACAGTAGTGGAAGAGTGATGGTGTTTTTTTTCCCTTTTACTAAGTCCAGAGTCAAATTCCTCCCCATTTTTTAAATAAGGCTTGTCAAGGAAAACATAAATGTCTCGTCTTTTTTAAGAGTGAAATACAAGTGCTTTGGTGCAACAATGCACGTTGCTAGCAAACAAATAAACTCTGTGAAAGTAACAAATACAAGCAGGTTCCAGCTGTGATCTGTGTCCATATTCACAAGATCATTAAGAGCATCTATCTTAGCCTTAAAATTCCTGCCAAGGAGTCTTAGCTCCTTCCTTACTGACTGACAGAAGGAGACCTGAAGTGTCACACACTGAGTCTGGTTCTGGTTCTGCTGGAGGTTTACTTCCTGTTAAAGGGGAGTTTTCCTCTCCACTGTCGCTTCATGCATGCTCAGTAGGAGAGATTGCTGCAAAGACACAATGTCAGCAATTGTCCACTATGGCTCCACATTCATCCAGGAGGAGTGAAAGCTGCAAGCCAATGACACAAGGCAATCCGCTGGGTTTCCTTAGAGAGGAAACTTTTAGACCAATTTTTCTGATTCAATTTAGGTGACCTTTTAAAGTGTCTTGAGAGGACGTGTTGGGAATTGCCTTTGTATAAATAAACTGAGCTGAATTGAAATCAATCATTTAAACCTAAAATTGGCTCTAAGAGCAAATCATAAAGCCAGCTGAGGTTTTCATCGGTGTAAAATGTAGATTCTGTTTCATGAGGTGATGGAAGTGAAAGTGAACATGAACTGAGCAGGGCAGAGCTGTTATAGTTAACACTTAGTGTTTATACTGCTAACATGAAGGAAACCAGCACATACTTTCACGCAACCAGTGAAACTGTCATTTGGCAGGTTGTGCGCCTGTTTTCTTTCCCACAGTTCACTGTAACCTGAACCGCTTTTGTTTGGGATTACTCAAGTGTGTGTCACACATACACAAATGCGCAAACATGCATGTATGAAGAACCAGCACAGTCGCTCGATTAGGCAGCGGACAATGGACTAGAAAAGCATCTTTAGCTTTTTTTCTTCAACAATTAGTTGAACCTTTGCAGCTACTAGCTAAACAGAATCTAAAGCTTTCTATATGTCCCTTTTCCTGCCATGCAGACCAAACAGCAGAAACAGACCACCTGACTCCATTAGTAGAGGTCCTGAGATCATGGGGGCCAATGACCCTAGCCTCTTCACGTTTGTTGTGCTTGGAAAGAGGAAGGTGCAGGCAGGGTGGTGAGGATGAAGAAAAGAGTCACTGGCAATCTGTGACAAAGAGTGAGAGGGAAGCTTTACAAGGTGGTAGGATGCTGATGGGGCAGGATAAGCAAGGATCTGATCAGGAGGCTCGGTCCGATTAGGAGACAAGCAGGGCTTAGGTAGTTTGGACAAGGATGTTGGATTCAGCGGATAAAGCATGTTGAACATGGAGCTGCCAGCGAGGAGGGAAAGAGAACGACCACCAGGTTCACAATGTCATGCAGGAGGATGTGACACTATGAGAAAGGAGCTCCAGCCTGCTGGAAGAACTTATGTTTTGTGTGCAGCATTGGCCCTCTAGTGGTTTTGTAAAGCTAGTGACCGCTTTATTCATTCGTTTCATTATCAGCGGTCAGCTATTCAACTCCACTGTCCGGCAACCTGACGATGCGCCCCTGCTCCAGCACACCTGAATCAAACCAGCGGTTAATGTGCAGGCCTCTGCAGACCTGCTGACACGCCAAGGAGGTAGGTGTCGGATCAGGGATGCATCCAAAAGGTACAGGACAGTGGCACCCGAAGACTGGAGCTGCAGACCCCCGGGCCACTCTAGAGACGTTCTAAGCATTCAATAAGCAGTAAGTGAGGGCAATTTTAACGAGGACTCACTATTTGGCAAGAATCGTGTCAATTAACTGTGTTTATAATTCGATAAGGATAGTTTTGAAGGCTGGCTAGAAAAGTCTTAAGAGTTCACGGTTCCACTTTACAACAAGGCTCCCTTATAGATGGCTAATAAATAGTTTATAAAAATATATGAATCTGTAAACGGCTCATTCATAAGTGTTTATTATGCATGAATCAAGGGTGAGCAAGAGACTAAAGTGACCGGTTTGTGCTTACAAGGTAGTAAATTAGTCTGAAATATTTAATATAAGCAACCCTAGATGAAATATACAGTTAAACATATTAGGTTCACTATTTGGAAAGAAACTGGTCCATTTTAGGATGCCCTTAATTTATGCGTAGTAAACACTTTCATGAGTTATAAAAGGTTTACAGATCAATTAATAGCATATCTATAAATTATCTGTAAGCCATCTATAAGGGGAGCCTTATTGTAAAGTGGTACCGAGTTCACTGAATAGTTGCTTCATTAAATATGAATCCATCATTCATACAAGTCTTATTGTAAAGTGGTAGCAGTTTATCTTTCATTTTCCATACCTGGGTAACACGTGGAGGATATTAGCAGTTATTACCACAAACAAGTATTGGCAGCATTCAGTTGGGAGCCTACTCATTACATAGATGTAAAAGTTCATTTGTGAGACTCTTCATTGTAAACTTTGGTTGCCGTTTGCATAACATTCATTGGCGTTCGCCTAACTTGGTTGCTCTGGATTAGTTTCTGCCCTTTGGACCTTTTTCTTTCCGTCAAAGCCGTCGAGCCTTTGGCCCGTCTGCTGTGCATGCCTTCGGTCCAGTTTTCCATCCATGCAGGAGGAAGACACCTACCAGAGCGTGGTACATCAGGCCCTGAGCCGTGTAAGTGTCTCATCGCTGGCCTCCGCCTGCGTCTCCCATGCTCATGTATGGGAAGAGCGCAGCGCTGTTTCCACAACAAACACTGCAGCAGCTCTCTGGGCTCAGCTTTCTCACCACTTCTCATCGCCTCTGTCAACATGCTCAACACCGCTGCTATCCTTCAGAAAAACACACAGTGTCACTTGGCTTTCTCCCGCAAGCGTGATTTATTTAAACTGTCATTAGCTTTATTTTAAAACAATTTTTATTGCAAGTCAGGGTTGGTGTGAAAAACTGACACCTGCATACAGCAGCAGTAGCCAAGCTTTTTATTTTATTTTACAATATGAGGATTTTGATCCTTACCATCATGGCATGATACTTTTTTTTTCTGGTTTCCATTTTTTTCTTATTTGAGGATGAAGGCATATTTTCATTAGTTTATATTATGCAACAAATACATTTATTGTTCCAATAAATGTCACTTAATTCAAAATCTAGAGTACAATTAATAAAAAGGGTGCTTTTGTAGTTTTGTTGTTGATAAACAGCAGCTCCATTTAAGCGGCTGTAGTGCTTATAATGATAATGTTGTATGTTAGAACCACACAGAGAAGTCGCCATGACTTCCATAAAACACCGACCTCAACTTCTCCACGTTGGAGAACCCGGCTCCATCCTGAGGAGGTTCTAAGACCTGATGGTTCTAAACGTTTGGATCCGAGTGGAATTGAGATGTAGATCTTACTACAGCATAATATACTACTTCCTCTTAGACACCTTAATACGATTTAAAGGGAAAAAATTACATTTTTAGACATTATATAAATTGACAAACGTAAAACATTCTGTTCTGAAGACTGTATGAACTGGTCAGTATCTCTTTGTTCAGACAAAGTATTAAGTTTTATTTTATATTATCCACACAACTGGTTACAGTTTGTATACATCAACCTAAATGTTTTTTAAGAGATTGTAGTTTTGCTGAATAATTTCAGCTCCCTTATATCTTTAGGCTGAACATTCACACGCCTTAATCCCTGCAGCCCTGATTTACAGCGCTGAGAACACGCTGCATCAAGGCGGCCCGTCCCTGTAGATGATGCATTTTATCATCTACAGAATCCCCACACTTAAATGTCTGAAAGGTCTGTGTGTCTTAAAAGAAGTAGAATAGAATTGAATAACACTTTATTGTTCCACCGTGGAGGAATTCAGGTGCATCAGAAAGAAGGGGGTACTGTATATTAAATGAAATGTGCAACGGAGTAGGGTGACCCAAAAGTGTACAAAATGTGCATTAATTGATGTGCATAAAAAAACAGAAACAGACGGTCCACAAAAAAACTGCAACTAGCAGCAGGGATGAGAACACCTGATTCTGTTTCCCTTCAAAAGATCATCAGAACCGTGTTAACGTGCATAGCATCATGAACTCATTTTTATATAAAAATCTGACGGCTTCACCACAGAATGGAAAATGGGTCATAATTTGACCTTTCAAGAGGATAATAGTCCAAAATATTTGGAGATGGTTGACCAGACAAAAATAAATAATAAAAAAATAAAAAATCACCTTCCTCTTGTGGCCTTAGGACCTGAATCCTACAGGAAAGCTGCTGGGTGAGCAGGGCAGAGCCAGAAGGACCTAAGACCCAGAGCTCTGGACCATCTAGAGCAGGGGTCACCAACATGGGGCCCCTGAGGACCACATGTGGCGCCCATGAGCCTGTTCTAAAAGAACCACAATCCACCAGTGAGCTGCATCCAAAACTTTATTTTATTCAGTTACGCTTCCTGTTTAATCACACTTGCATTTATAGATTTAAAAAATGACAATATCTATTACAAAGCATGAGGAATTTGGTTATTTTACATAACGTTAAGGAGAACTCTGACTTTTCTAGGTCAAAGGTCAGTACTGGTATGACACAACAGCAATGAAGTAGCTCTCAGTCTCGAAAAGGTTGGTGACCCCTGATCGAGACAGAAAAGGCCCAGGATCGGGTTCTCTCTTTGCTCCAGCTTGTGAAGCCGTACAGAAGAAGAGTAAGCGCTGTCCTATATGATATACATCTAAATATATATATATATATATATATATATATATATATATATATATATATATATATATATATATATATATATATATATATATATATATATATATATATATATACACACACACACACATACATATATATATATATATATATATATATATATATATATATATATACACACACACACACACATACATATATATATATATATATATATATATATATATAAAAAAAAAAAGAGTAAGCGCTGTCCTATATGATATCTAAATTTATATATATATATATATATAAAAAAAGATTAAGCGCTGTCCTATTGGTGATTATAAAGTATTTACAGCAGGATTGCCAACAATTGTTCCACTAGTACCGTGATCCTGCATTTTACCTTGGATTTTTCCTGCATTAAATACATTTTCTTAAATAAAAAATTGGGGTTTTCAAAACATTTTTAGTGTTGATTATGCCACTGCAAAAAAAGCTGCATTTATTTGAAGTTTTTAGTTTTTTTACACAATGTTTAAAGTGAGGGAGTCAGTCTCTATCATGTACAACTTTATCATCTTTAACCTGAAATGCTTCCTTGATGCTTTCGTCCACATCTTGTTAAAACTGAGCAGTAAACTCAAATGCTGCATCTGATCTGTGATGGTCTGGGCTTGCTGTATAAATTAAACTTTATTTACCTCTTTTTCAAGAAAAAAAAAATAAAATAAAGAAAAGAAGTCAGTGATTTGATATCAATCCAGAGCAACTTTAATATAAATGGAAGAAGAAAAATATGTGGCGGCAAACAAAGGCACATCCATCACTTGCCCAAATGCAATAGAAATGCAGCTTAACGCTCGCTACATCTTAAATTGACATCTCAGTGCTCCGTACAAAACTAATCAAATCAAATAACTGAAACTTTTCTAAATTTTCCTCCAAGTACATCACAACTGTTAGTCTCATTTATATAAAGAAACTACAAAATAAAAATATGGTTTTCCAAATTCAAGATCCATTATTTACTCACTGTTTCTGTACTGCATCACACACACACACACACATACACACACACACACACACACACACACACACACCTTCAGCAGAACTGTGAAAAGAGAGAGAAAACGGAGTGATTAAAAGGTGCCCATCAGGCCTGTAAATAAAGCTCAGTTTGCAGGTTCAGCTTTTAAATGCAAACGTTTCTTCACTGCGTGATAAAAACCAAAGTGGAACATTACTGTCAGCACAGATTTGTCCTGCTAACAGCCTCCTTCACTGAGTTTTGCTTCTTTGCTGCATTTAAATCCTCACGGCTCTTGTTTCGATCACTTTGATGCAGAAATTCAAGAAAAAAAATAAGACTGCATAATACAGAGCATATATACACTTCACAGGTGTGAAGGTTGGTGACCTATTTTCTGTTGGTCAAAATCGCAATATATAAAAACGCAGACGGTAGTGATAATTTAAAAAATTTGAGAAAGTTGAATAGTTTTGCTCGCAGTGAGCGGCCATCTTTCCAACACAGATTAAAATCTTACATTCCTCCTTTCATGCATTCTTTAATGGGGGTGTATAGCATTTCATTACCACAATGGTTTTACCTTTATTTAGGAACATGTCGTTTTATATAATGCAAAAAGTTAAGAAGCGTTGACTTTCATGCAGAAGGAACTCTGTGTCTAAGAACATTGATGAGTAACTAAAACAGGAATGTTAACCTGCGAGATAAGGATGACCATTATTATTATCATCATCATCATCATCATCATCATCATCATCATCCCACATTAATGAGCTGCACCAATTAAGACATTTTAACTTAAAGCTGTCCCTCAGACTGAGCAGCTCTACAAAGTTCACCTCGTTCAGAAGATTGTGTCGTTTGCATTAAATTTCAGTCTCGTATTCTTCAGAGATGCAGCGAACAAGCTGGGATAAACCGTCTAAGAATGAAGTCAGTGCTCTGTTTAGGCTTATTATGCTGAACCCAGCCGGCATAAAGATGCACATGTGAAGTAGCTTTAAGCATTTACATCTGTTCCACAATTCGTATCGATCTGCTTTCTCATTGATTATTGTTACAAGCTGCAAAGTAGAGCACCACTGGGTGAAACTAGGCACCTCACCTCCACCCAGAGCCAGCAGCTAAATAAGGGAGGGATGAGGGACTGGAAAATACTACCGGGGAGGTAAGGAAGGACTAATATGGAGGGGAAAGGTGGAGGAACTGAACAGGGAGGGGGAAGAGGTCTGAGACACAGGCAGGAGGGGAGGAGGAGGAGGAGGAGGAGGGTATGAGCGGCTGAAACTGAAGAAGATGGAGGAAGGAGGGGCAATGGAAAAGGACATAAAGAGAAAGATGAAGAAAAAGGTGAAGATGGGTGCAGAGGAAATGTGAAAGCAGTCTCTGCTGCCACCTTGTGGCAGAACATCAAGCAGGTTTCTTCTGGAACATTTTGACACTTAAGTTTTTAACCGTGGTTTAAAAAAGTATTCTTGAACCCACGACCCACACAGCCGCTTACATCACCGATTGCCTTTGCTCACCTTCCATCGGTTGCCGCAGCCGTTGCACAGAACGAAGGTGGTCATGGGCTCGTCGGCGCTGCGGATCTGCACCTGTGAAACAAACAGACGAAGCTGATCCGAAGACGCCAGAGGACGCCTGGGATTGCTCCGGGGCGGTCTCTGCGGCTCTGTACCTGTGTGTAGGTGCAGTTCTTGCTGTGACACTTGCTGCAGATGAACATGTCCGTCTCAGTTCCTCCAACCTTCGACAGCTGATGTTCCCTGATGGACTCTTTAGTCAGAGCCTCTCTGATCTGCTTCAGCTCTGCACTCGCCATCTCCTACAATTGCCAAGAACCAAACGGATGCTTCAAATCCTCCACAGATCAGCTCCTCTCAACAGGTTCCCAGCTCAAACGTTCTATCATTTTCAGTGTGAAGAATAAATCGGAATGTCCACTTGGAAAGCCAAAGGTTCCTTACCAACGTTGACCTCAAAAACCAAGATGGCTGCTGAGCTTAGCAGCTGGATGCAGCGTAGCATTCTACCGCTCAGCCTCTGTTAGTGAATACTTTGACATTTACATTCTGAGAAATGTGTGTGAAATGACCACCGGTCACTCTTTAATCTGTACGTCTATAACGCAGCACGATGTCCTGCTAAACTATTCACACCCTTTAACTTTTTCAAATTACGACCACATAGATTCGAACAGATTAAATGATTCACAGCTGAGTCTATCTGCTAAAGGAGGCTAATGACAAAGGCATCATTTCTTTTTACTTCACAGTTATGCACTACTTCTTGAGCAATATATCAAGATTTAAAAAATTATTAAGATTTTTTAAGAAGAGATACAAGATAAGACTATTTTGTTTGTATGGAGATGGTCTATGTTGCATTATAATTATGTATTCCGGTAGGTTATTTTTCAGCTGTTTGCTAGAAAATGTGCCTGTGAGACATTTGGGATAAAGCTTTGATTCAGAGATGCCATCTTGATCATTACTTTATGAAAAGAAAACCAGATATTGTATTTGGGCATTCAGTCTAAACATATGGACTTATTATCCCCCAGCCCTACTCTGTCACATAAAATAAAACATTCTTAAATGTTGCTTTACCACAGAATTCCCAAATCATTTGCTAGGCAATGCACAGTGAGCAGATTAGCTGTTAATCCCTATCTAAATGTCAGACACAGGGTCGTGTGGCTAAATAACGCCACGCTTCATACAGATGTTCAAATGTTTTATTGGATCTCTTGCGTTCAATCGAAGACGCCATGAAAACTAAAAAAGAAAGTTTCACTTTAACGTTCACTTAATGCGCTGTCCACCACTGAAACCTGTAGGTTAGCAGCACAAACGGATAGAAACAAATAAAAGTACAGCGGCTAAATCAGCAACACTGAGCTAAACACACGATGAAAACGGTTACTGGGTCCGCCACCTGCAGAACCAACTCACTAAGCGTCCATGTTTCTGAGTGCTGGATCCTACCCAGAATGCCGCAGCTGTTATCGTAAACCAATCACAGCGAAGTGATGCATCGAATCACAAAAGCATCCTTTATAATTGATTACATTTGCAGCTACTTAACAAGGCATCGTGGGTAAACGTGATAAACCCGTCATCCTGACAGGTCCAGTGAGACTGAGCAGCACGTCAGCAGAACACAGGTTTCCTGACTTACACCCCAACACTTACACCTGCTGCTATTCCCAGATCTGAGCTCCGACTTCAGGGGTAAATGGGATGTAGCATAACTACCGTATTTTTTGACCGTAAGGTGCACCGGATTATAAGGCGCACTAAATATTCTTCCCAAGTGTGTAATATCACTCCTCCACGTCCACAGCTCTCTATCCGTCTCTGTCAGGAGGACAGAGTAGCTGGACTACACTGCCCTGTTTCTAACATAAGGCCAAAATGAACCTAACTTTTATATTGAATTAACTCACTAGGTTTATTGTTGCTAGCACATACTCCAGGCTGCCTAAAGGCTCCACATATCCGGGCGTACTGTACGCATACTGTGAGCTTGGTGGACTCCGCGCTGACTCTCCGAGGACGTTTTACCTTCATAGTCGATCGTAGTTGCCTACATTTCTAGTGACTTTCTGGCAGTGGGACAAAGCGGCGGAACGGACGTTAAAATGTGTGATCAGCTCGCTGAGCACCTAGAGCCGTTTCTTTCCCAGCAGACTCCCACCTGTCAGTGAGAACAGAGAGGGACGGTGATGCTGCGTCCTGCAGACCGCCTGCTGGGAGCAGCTCAGAGTATCAAGCTCAGTGTCACATAGAAAACAGATCTATGTAAAGACTTCTTGCCTCCGAGAAGTCGTAGAAATTGAGCTCTGTCTGCACGTACCTGTACGCGTGGACCTCCGCGGAGTGGAGTGAATGTAATACCGTAATGCTCCAAATATCAAGTGAGCGGAGCGGCTTTGTTGCTAACCAAAGTCATACTTACACATTTTAACAGATTTTTATGTGATTTTATGTGGCGCATTGCACCACATAAAATCAGTCAGTAAGCACAACGGTAATCATATATATGACGCACCATCAGTTTTTGAGAAGATTTAAGGATTTTAAGTGCGCCTTATAGTTCAAAAAATACGGTATGCAGTAAACTACGGTGGCCCTCAAACATTTGGGAGTATAAGTGTAACTCTAGTCTGGAGTTTCTGGAAACCCACAAACCATCAAAACCACGGCACCAGTCATGGATGTTGATATATTAGTACATCCTTCTAAAAAGGAACAAAGAGTAAGTAAAATTTTCTTTAAATGAGTATTTGTCTTGGATTTGCGCAGCTAAATAATCTTATCTGGCAATGGAATAAGATTTTAAAATAGGAACAACTCATCTCCATCATCTTTTTTCAAGTGCATTATCTCTAATTATCTTATTTTAGGGGTGAAAATACTCATTCCTTTGGCAGATAATCTTATTTACCTGTTCAAATCAAGGACAATTAAACTAATTTCAAGAAAATTGTACTTACTTTGTGTTCCTTTTTTGCAGTGGGTCGATTTGGTAATGTATTCTCTCTTTGGGTCCTGCAGAGTCTCCTATATCTTCCAGCCCAGAGGCCACATTCACTCAGATTATTGGAAGAACTTCCAGCCCTCCGTGTTGATGAAGCAGAGGACAGATGGTTACAGGACAAAGACCTAAATCTTCATATCTGACCTGCAGGAGGGCTATAATGTGACAATCCTAAGTCTTTATAAAGATTTGTCACTTTATCCTTTTTTTCTTCAGTCTTCATCAGATGGAAATAAGAGCACAAGTATGTAGCAGTAAAAAAGTGTTACTGCAGAGCAGTAGGACCAGTGAGAGGTAAAAAAACGAAGGGATCGCAAACATTTTCCATTGAAGATTTTCTTTCATTAAGCTTCTCAAGCCAATGGTTAATGTGATATTTCATGTATTTTAAAATGAGCAAATTACCAAAGCTTTTGATCCGATTCCCTTTTTCTAACAGTTCCATTTTCCCTGAGATCTGGGACTAAGTGAAGCCGTCTGAATCCAGTTCAACTGCTTCCCATCTCACTCTGAGCGGCCAAAAGGCAGGAAGAACAAAAACTCTCCCTGCTGACGTCCAGAACTCAAACTCTGACACAAATCTCAACACAAACACGACAGAGAAGATGAGACTGACCTCGGCACTCATGGAGGCAATGCGTTCAGGCGAGATGTTCCCACACAGGACGTTGCGCCTCAGCTCCGGGTTCTTTTGGTCCTTCAGGTTGGAGATGCGGCTTCGCAGACGCGCTTTATACTTCATATCCGTCGACTTGAATTCCTGAAATATCCGTGAGCGCGGTGAACGGTCAAGGGCCAAGCATTTCTATGCCGACATTTTCATTTTAAAACAAGGATAGGAGGAAATTTAATGCAATATGAGCCGTTTCATCCGAATTGGCTTCAATCATCAAGTTTGTGCGCAGACACAGTGAATCCATTAAGACATCTTAAAAAGGAGCAATAAGCGACTTTTCAGTATTTCAGACAGAAAGAACTGAAAAAACAGTTTAGTGAAGAACTAAATGTATCTTTTTAGATGGACCATAGAATGAGGTCGTACACCACCTCTCAGTGTTCTCCAGTCTCTCGTTTATTTAGCCGGGCCGGCCATGTGTGCACGTACGTGTGCGTGCACAGCTGCCACTGAGGGCTTAGCCCCTCCCTGCCCGTAAAAAACGCCATCGCCAGAGTGGTGCTGCATAGAAGCAAAAAGGCGGAGAGCTCGCACAGCAGGTCAAAACGTTCTCTTGCTAACAGCATTATTAAGTTATAAGTTACTTCTTCACCAGACATGTTCCTCCGAAAGGTGAGGCTGTTTTGTTGTGTTTTTATCATTTGCAAATATGTTCATAGGAGGCGACGGGTGAGAAGTGGAGGGCAAATGGGAGCCGGGTTGCAGCTGGAGTGGAAGTAGAGAGAGGCGTGGCTTGATGCACATCTTGTTTTGGTCTACGGACTGTACTCAAGCGCCACCTAGTGGTGAAAAGTCGCTTATTGCTCCTTTAAATGTAAATAAATAAGAGGAAATAAATATAAGCCTTGTGTAAATATACAGTTTTTACAAAGAGGTTGAATTAGGGCAAATATTCATGGGTCCTCTGACTGTTAAATGTTCATCAGAGAGGCAGCCTGGGGGGAGGAACTCTCTGTGGCAGCTAGGTATTGCAATCAGCCCTCTGTAGCGCCATCTGAAGGTAGAAGTAGAAACGTTGGCAGGCGCCTTGGCCCTCTGGCGCGGTGACGGTCCTCGGGTTTCCTGTGATGGCCCCTCTCGGGCGCACTGGTTTGGGGGCCCCTTTGGGAGTCCGGGGTTATGGGTCCCCTGACCCCTGCCTCTGTGCTCGGGGAAGGTGGGTCTTTGGTTCTCCACAACCACTATCAAGCTATTTCCTTCTGTATAATTTTCACCTAAACTAGAGCACTCTCACAAACTCCCACAGGTGCTGGGTCCCTGGTATTAAATGTTCACTTATATACAGAAAGCCTATCATTTATTTATTTTCTTTCACTTTCTTTTTCAAGTATCACTTTACACATGTCAGCTTAAATAATAATATATATGATTTAGCAATGGTATCAAGGTGCTACTCGATTGTATCTGTTGCTTTATGTCTGTTGGTTGTGCTGTTCTTTTTGCATCTCTCTTTCCAGGTGATGGAGCAGACGGAGAAGGTTTTATCATTCTCTTCCTTTTATCTCTTCTTTCTTTAACCTCTTCTCTTTCTTTTTTTTTCTCTTCTTGTTCTTCCTTTACTCTCCTACTTTCCCATTGTAGTGTCCATATAATTTGAAATTCTCCCTGCAGGAATCACAATAAAGCTATTTACATGCACAAGTCAAGCGGAGCATTATGGCGAAAGCTGTTTGCTCCACTTGTGAAAGCAAAATCTGTCGAGCTCTATTTGGCATTAAGATTTCAATTCTTATTGCCACATTGCTAGACAGGACACTGGGAAAAAAAAAAAAAAAAAAAAAAAAACAGCTTGGGTGCAGGATGTGTGGGGTCTGTCATCTGCCCTGTCCTGACCCTAAACCTTTAAAAGTCCTGCATGGAGGGAAGGTGGGCCCTGATGAGCCTCGCTGCAGACCTAATCGTTGGTTGTTATATGAATCCAGAAATGAAGAATTATTGATAAAAGCGCGTTACTGTGCTTCTCTTCTCTAATTAGAGCATAACTCTTGGTGTAACAGTATGAGTTATCTGATCACAAATGTTGTGGCCTCCATTTAAAGAATTAAAACCAAAAAATTTAACGGTATATCCAACTTTTATGTTTCCCCTGACAAAGAAAAAAACGCAGTCAGGTACTGTGAATATGATTCGTGCATTAACTGACCATAAGCAAGTGTGACCGCCTCTATAAAAAGGCAGAAGATTTGATTTTTGTTCCCATCTGCAGCTTTTAAACAAGTGTAGACAGAATCCCCATGAGGCAAGACAACAGGAGACCATTTTAGTCTCAGTTAACATGTTCACGATCATAAAGCACATCTCAAATCAGAACATGTTTAACGTGTTATACTAATTATCTTACCACTTATGCCCCCTGGTGGATGCTTTAGGCATCCCTACAAACTAAATCGCCCACCAAGGTTCTGTAGGTGTACCAAATTAGACCATAAATTCTGGGTTTTGATGGAATCGTTACTTAATAACCTTTCACGCAAGCCTTGGTTAAGAACTAGAGCATAAAAACTAAAGATTCAAGGCGTCACTGTGGCCCAGTCAAAGTTCAGATATTCAACTAGATGAAATTGTTTGGTACTTTTAAATCAAATCTCAAGTCCGATTTATAAAGTTGAGCTCAGTCAGAAAAAAAGATACTTTTGATCTGCACTGTACAAGGCTAATTGTTGTCAGGAGAGAAATTTAAATAAATGTTTAATTAGAAAATAACCCGTTAGACAAGATAGAGCTTCAAACCTTTGGTTCTATAACAAGGGATTCGCCCACTAGAGAGAACAGTGTGTCCAAAATTTAAAAGGTAATAAACCGATTAATGTCAACATATTTAAACTAAGATCAACCTGCTAAACAGACTGATAACCACCAAGTTACTTAACTTTTATTAATCTGAACAATTATGTACTCCAAAGAAGGATATGATCCTCAATTTGTGCTGCAAGGTGCTCACAGTCAACTCCAATGGCTCTGAAGTCATCTGAAAAACACATCATATTTTTATTTTATTTCCTGGAAAAGTCAAGGGGAAAAAAAATCAAAAAAAAAAATCACACAGTTAAAGAAATAACACGTCGTCTAGTTACTCCACTGAAAAGGTAACAGCAGCAAATGCCAGATAGTAAATAAGGAAGTATCCAAGTGAGTAAATTAGTAAGAAAAGTAAAATCATACAACTGGTAAATAGGCGAGCAACTTTAGGGCAAAAAAGTAAGTGGGAAATTAAGTGAGAAAGCAAGTAACTAAATCATTAAAGTGTAACTCCGCCCTCAGAGACTTTTTTTTTTACCAATGGAGAAAAAACGCAGCTAAGCGTGGGGATGAGCGGTCGGGGTTAGCATATAACAAAGTTTTAATTCAGCGAGAAAGGATTTAACGTCGAGGTTTAACACGGCTTAGAATGACATCACAGACGTTCTCACCACCAGTCTGCAAAGCAGCCACCAGCAGCTCTCGACTCTTGGTCCGCACGTTGTCGGTAGTCACGGGGGCGGGGGGGAAAGAGGTGGATCGATGTGGTGCGGTAGGCGTGGTGGGAGTGGTTGGGATCTCCACAGACTTCTCACTGCTATAAAGGAGGTAAGACGGTAAAGAGAGGAACATGGTTGCATTTAAAAGGAGAAGACTTTCAGAGCCACTCTTATTACGAAGGACTCCATCAAGCCAACTATAAAACCTAATTTTTAGGTGAATTTCACCACCACAGATGGATAAAATGGCCCTGGTTAGGGCACTGACGGCGCTGGTCTCGGCTTGTGGCCCGGGTGGTCTACTCTCCTCCACCCTGGTACCGGTACCTGGGAGTATAGGATGTGTGTGGTGAGTACAAGTGTGTGTGCAGCGTCTATTCACATGTATCATTAGACTGAGGGAATGGTTCTGAGAGTTTGCCTGTGTGGGCACTAGGATGGGAACATGTGAGTGTGACAGCGTGCTTGTTTCTTGGTCAGGTTGGGTTTTGGGCCGTCCCCTCTCCTGAGGCATCTACAGTCTCCACTAATTATGGAGCCCATCTCCATGTCAGGCTCCCTGCTGGTTACTGGTTGGTGGTCCTGGGTGTCCGGGGCTGGGTGGTTGGGTGTGTGCTGGCTCACTTCTGGTGGCTGCTTCATGGGGCCTGAGTCCCCTGGCTCTGTTGGGGCTCCGCTGGGCCTCCGGTCTCTGGACCCATGGCTGGATCTAGTCTGGTGTAGCAGGCTGCCGGCGGAGCCTATGGGCTCGTTGTCGCAGCCCCCGGGGGCTTCTGCACTGTGGCTGCTTGGGGAAGTCCGGGGGCTCCCCTATGCTCCTTTCTGGGATGGGGGAGACAGCTATCCCTGTGTTGGTCCTTTTTGGGCTCCTGGGTTGTTTGTATTTTTGATACTTCTGTCTGTTTTGATCTTTTTATACCTTTTTATACCTCTTTCTGCAGGTGTAGAAGCAGACTCCGAGGATGCTATCTTGTACTCTCATTTTGTCATCTTCTCTCCCTTTTAACATTTTGCCACACCTTTCTTTCTTCCTTTCATTCTTTTACCCATTTCTGTGTTCACTGATTTTGAAATAAGCCCAAAATAATGTCCAATAAAGTTTTTTGCATGAGTATCAAGTGGAGCACTATAGTGAACACAGTATTGTTCCGCTTGTTAAAGTAAATCTGTTAGGATCACTTAGGCACTAAGAATGCAATTCTGAGTGCTGCACTGCCTGACAGGACATGTTAAAAAAACTAAATTAAAAGAAATTCACCACCACAGAAGGGTGTAACTCAATCACAGTGAGCATAATCAAAGGCAGAGTCACTGATGGGGTCAGAGACCTTTTCTCAGCGGCGCCAGAGTCCTTGGAGGTAGAAGATGGCCTTACAGGAGAGCTTTCCTTCTTCTTCTCATCAGACTTCCCTTCTGCGCCATCTGTGTGACAGGAAAAAAAAAACATGCACACATACACAGAGCACATTAACATGGAGACCAGAATCACTTTTCTTCAAGTTAATCTAAAAAATTCTAGCTTCCGCTATTGATTCAAACCCAATATTTTTCAATGTTCGGTATATAGAGTAAAACCCAAAAATCATGAGTGTCTATTCTTGTCTGAGAAACTATAAATGTGACAAGAACTGACAGGGTGAACTAACCAGTGGATTATCATTCAAGTTTGTATTTATTATTAAAGAACTAACCCACTGTACCAGAGTCTGACTCCGCCCACATCTAATAGAAAAATGCACCTAAATTACGCGCCCGGCGGACCAGGAAAGGTGCAGGGAGTGAGAGCTGGGAGTGGTCTGGGCTACTAGAACAAGGTAAATAAATGCTAAATAAATTAACTCAATGCTAAGCTAATAAATTGCTAAGCTGAAAAATCAATAGAAAGACCACAAAGCTCAATATTCGTAGTCCAACTCGCTAGGGATGTGTACGAGAAGGAGCCGCTTTAATAATCAGCGTCAGTTTTTCTGTGTGACATAAGGGCTGGGCGATATGGACCAAATAATAATTTCTCTACATTTTTAGGCTGAATGTCGATATACGAGACTTCTCAATGTTTTTCTTTTCATAAAGAAATTATAAAAAGGCATCTCTGAATCAACTATTTTCCAAATGTCTCACAGGCATATTTAACAAACAGCTGTAGAGAAATAAGAAACAGCTGAAAAAAAAAAGCTACTGAAAAAAAGCAACATAGACCATCTCGATATAAACGATATGGTCTCATCTTATCTTTTAAAAAATTGTCGATATCTTTTTAAATCTCAAAATATTGCCCAGCCCTAGGTAACGTCACAATATCTTTTTAGCAACAAAAGCAATACTGATTAAAAATTCAAATGCAGTACACTCGTTAACATGAGGAGGGCGCCACAAACATTGATTTAGACACTAAATGCTGGATTTCAAGAGATGTGCAGTAATTTGTCAAACACAATGACAGGGACATGTAGACAGCCATAAGACATTCATGTTAACAGTTTATAAACAAAAAAAAGACCATTTAGGGTTGAGTATTTCTTTAAGAACTATTTCACTGAGAGAAAAACACTCACCCAGGAGTTTCTTCCAGGACTTGATGAGAGTTTTGGCCAGAGTCTGAACTTCCTCATCTGAACTCTGTTTCCTCACTGCGTTCACTGACATCCCAACTCTGGTTGACTACAATTCATGTGTTCAAGAGGACCAAAGAAAATACACACACACACATCAGAAAATAAGCTTTTTAGCTTAAAAATTACATTAAAGGTTTCTTGCAAAAGTTGGCATTTATTTTGTCTGTTGTAAACTATGCCATAATTCCTGAGTAGCATGTATGCAAAGCACCGCCTACTAGGGCTGAACGATTTTGGAAAATAATCTAATTGCGATTTTTTTATCTTAATATTGTGATTTAATGCGATTCTTTTTTTTTCAGTTTATCATGTCTTTTTAAACATATACAAACAACATATCAGTCCGATGCAGGTGAGAGGACAGCTGATGAGGCTTAAACAGAGGAAAGCCTCAGGACCGGACGGCATCCCCCCCAGGCTGCTGAGGACCTGTGCAGATGAGCTCTGTGAGGTCCTCAGCTACATCTACAATCTGAGCCTCAGCCTGGGGGTGGTGCCCACCCTGTGGAAGACCTCCTGTGTGGT
Organism: Fundulus diaphanus; assembly: GCA_037039145.1. NCBI lineage: Eukaryota > Metazoa > Chordata > Actinopteri > Cyprinodontiformes > Fundulidae > Fundulus > Fundulus diaphanus. The sequence goes on from CM073129.1 coordinate 52,178,056, forward strand.
ACCGGTTCCCAAAACACCGCATGCCAGGGAACCGGCCCACTTCAGACCAGTCACCCTGACCTCCCACCTGATGAAGACCATGGAGCGCCTCATCCTCTGATGAAGACCATGGAGCGCCTCATCCTCTGATGAAGACCATGGAGCGCCTCATCCTAGCTCACCTGCGCACCGTGGTCAGCCCCACCCTGGACCCGCTGCAGTTCACCTACCGACCCAACATTGGAGTAGAGGATGCCATCATCTACCTGCTGCAGCGGGCGCTCACCCACCTGGAGACCACCGGGAGCGCTGTGAGAGTCATGTTCTTTGACTTCTCCAGCGCTTTCAACACCATCAGACCGGTGCTGCTGAGGGAGAAGCTGGAGGACGCTGGGGTGGACAAACATCTAGCTGACTGGACCATAGACTACCTCACTGACCGGCCTCAGTACGTGCGGCTGCACTGCTGTCAGTCAGAGGTGGCAGTCTGCAGCACCGGGGCCCCCCAGGGCACCGTTCTGTCTCCGTTTCTCTTCACCCTCTACACCTCGGACTTCACCTACAACACAGACAGCTGCCACCTTCAGAAGTTCTCTGACGACTCGGCCATCGTGGGCTGTGTGTCTGAGGGGAACGAGCTGGAGTACCGGTCGGTCATCATGGACTTTGTGGACTGGTGTGAGAAAAACCATCTGTGTCTTAACACCAGTAAGACCAAGGAGATGGTGATCGACTTCAGGAGAAGACCCCCACCTCACTCCCCCGTGAACATCCAGGGGCAGGACATAGAAACTGTGGAGAGTTTCAGATACCTGGGTGTTCACGTCAACAATAAGCTGGACTGGACTCATAACACAGACGCTCTGTATAAGAAGGGCCAGAGCCGCCTCCACCTCCTCAGGAGGCTGAGGTCCTTTGGAGTGAGCAGGCCTCTGCTTAAGACTTTTTATGACTCTGTGGTGGCCTCAGCCCTCCTCTACGCTGTCTTCTGCTGGGCTCCTGGCAGCACAGAGCGGGACAGAAAGAGGCTGAATAAGCTGGTGAGGAAGGCCACTTCTGTCCTGGGCTGCACTCTGGACTCTGTGGAGGAAGTAGCTGAGAGGAGGGTGTTGTCCAGGCTCACATCCATCATGGACAACACCTTCCACCCCCTGCACCAGACTGTAGAGGAGCTGAGCAGCTCCTTTAGTGCAAGACTTAGACATCCTGTCTGTAAAACGGAGCGCTACCGCAGGTCATTCATTCCTGCTGCTACCAGATTATACAATCCTGCACTATAACTGTAACCATAACTGTAATAACCAACGTGCAATAACTAATGTGCAATTCTATTTAATACACTGTGCAATAATCCTGAAAGAAGTGACTTCTGCTGCTATTACCACCTCAATATACAGGACTGTCTCAGAAAATTAGAATATTGTGATAAAGTTCTTTATTTTCTGTAATGCAATTAAAAAACATGAAATGTCATACATTCTGGATTCATTACAAATCAACTGAAATATCGCAAGCCTTTTATTGTTTTAATATCGCTGATTATGGCGTACAGCTGAAGAAAACTCAAAAATCCTATCTCAAAATATTAGAATATTTCCTCAGACCAAGTAAAAAAAAAAAATTATAACAGCAAAACAAAATCAAACATTTGAAAATGTCCATTAATGCACTCAGTACTTGGTTGGGAATCCTTTTGCACAGATTACTGCATCAATGCGGCGTGGCATGGAGGCAATCAGCCTGTGGCATTGCTGAGGTGTTATGGATGCCCAGGATACTTCAATAGCGGCCTTTAGCTCATTTGCATTGTTGGGTCTGGTGTCTTTCAGCTTCTTCTTCACAATACCCCACAAATTCTCGATGGGGTTCAGGTCAGGGGAATTGGCAGGCCAATCAAGGACAGTAATGCCATGGTCAGTACATCAGTTACTGGTGGTTTTGGCTCTGTGGGCAGGTGCCAGATCTTGGTTGTGCAGCGTTTCCTGCCACATTTCCCCCTTCCAACACACGTTTTGTGAATGTGCTTTGAAACTGCACTCTGTGAACAGCCTGCTCTTTGAGAAATTTCTTTTTGTGTCTTACCCTCCTGATGGAGGGTGTCAATGATGGTCTTCTGGACAGCAGTCAGATCAGCAGTCTTCCCCATACTTGTGATTTAGTTTACTGAACCAAGCTGAGTGTTTTTCAAGGCTCAGGAAACCCTTGCAGGTTTTTCGAGTTAATTAGACGATTCAAGTGATTAGTTGAATAGCCTACTAGTATACAGTACTTTTTCACAATATTCTAATTTTCTGAGACAGTCCTGTATGTCAATACATGTATACAAGTCACCGTGAATGTACATAAGACATCCCCTGCCTTATTTCTATTTTGTATTTTTATTCTTATTTTTCTAATCTACTTCCTTTTTTGATCCACTGTATAAACGAGGACACACTGTATATAACCGATGCACCTTGTCCTACTTTTGGCACCTTCTTCTGATTATGATTACTGAGCCGTTGTGACGTGAATTTCTCCAATGTGAGATCAATAAAGCCTATCTTATCTTATCTTTATCTTATCTTATATTTCAACCAAAATTGCGATTTGATTTTGACTTTTCTCTGTATTAACCACAGGAAACAAAAGTGGCCTCTAGATAAAGATGTTTGTAAACGAGGACTATTTAAAACAAGAACTTTTAATGTTTTTATTAATCAGAATATTATTCAAGAGAACAGCTTTTAATTGAGTTGGACATCAATCCTTGTTGAACATAAAGTGCAACCAACAAACAAGTCTATGTATTAAACTGATTGACCAGAACGTAATGCTACGGTGAGATTCCTGAACGTTTCTGGCAAAACAGTATGATTATATAAACTCTAAAACAAGTAATAAAATTACATTATCTCACTGCTGCAACTGTCTTCCCTTCCATATGGAGGCAAACACATTTTACCGACACCTAAAGGACATCTGATTCACTAATTGTTACATAGCCAAAAATTGAAGACTTCTGCGATTTGGAAATTGCGTTTTTTAAAATCGCGATTAGATTGCAAATGCGATTAATTGTTCAGCCCTACCGCCTACAGACTCTGACGGGTCGTATTAGACAGCACAAAAGTTCTGCACAGAACCCTGCAGGATCCAGTCCTGACTAGATATAGAGCGCAGTCACTTTACTTCGAAACACCTACAAACCAGACCAGTACTAAAAAAAAACAGAATAAAAAAATACATTTTCTGATGAGGGATTAATTAGGACAACTCCACACATGTATTCACACTCAAAGCGGCTAAACTGACATAGATGAATCACATCAGCGCCCCGTTCTTCGTACGTTGCTTAAAACATCCGAGATCAAATGACACATCCAAGATGATTTCATCCGGCTAATCATGATCCGGCTAATTGGGTTCTTCAAACACACCTGTTTATGATTAGTATGGCTGGACTGAGTTATCTGAGATAACTGCACGTTCATGCGTTTGTTTAAAAGGGGAAATGTGTCGATAGTAGAAACAATGATCAGCAACGCTGCTATTGGCTGTTCAGCATGGCCAAAGAACGCCCACAGTTTTTCTCCCAATCAGAACACGAGCTTTTAATGGAAGGTTATGCCGAATTTGAGTCATTAATTAAAACGACAGGGAACACCTCAAAGTCTGCTAAAGCCAGGAGAGAGGGCTGGCAAAAAGCAGCAGACAAATTACATGCATAAGTGTCCATGTTAGATGTTTCTATCACTTTCTACAGAATGTATTTTTGCATTTTAATAATTTCATATTTACTTTGTTCTTTTATGTCAGAGCCTCCACGGGACCCACTAGAACAGAGGTGGCCAACTCCGGTCCTCGAGAGCCGGTGTCCTGCAACCTTTAGATGTTTTCCTGGTCCGACACGCCTGAGTCAAATAATCAGTTAATTAGCAGGACTCTGAAGAACCTGACTGCATACTGAGGAGCTAATTGTGCTATTTGATTCAGGTGTGTGGGGCCAGGGAAACCTCTAAAAGTTTCAGGACACCGGCTCTCGAGGACCGGAGTTGGCCACCCCTGCACTAGAACATGGGGACAAGTAAAAGTGAAGTACAAAAATATTCTACAAAATGGTAGCCTTTAATTATTATACTGTATTTTAAAAAGCCACTTCTTATGGCAACAGATCCAATATCGGTGTCATTCCTTAGACACTGGAAGTAAAGGACGCGTGCAAACCGGGAATTTTAACAAAAAATTCTTTATCTATAAAAAATGAAGTCTTTCCTTTTCCAAGTCATCCACAGTTTACACTGTATTGCTCCATGTCTAGATAATCCGTTAATACAATATACGGCTCGACAAGGAAACAAGCCTTTCAAAGTAAAACTAAACTTCACAATAAAATGGCCTGAACAAATCTTCTTACTGAATATGATAAAAATAAAAAGCAAACCGTTGTTATGCCAGAAGCTGTTTGAATATGATTATTATTATTAACTTAATTATAATTTGGTGTTATAATTTTAATAATAGGTTATTCAAACTCAAATAGTAGCTATAACAAAATATGACTCAAATGCTGGTGATTATAAGGCTCTAAACTTGTAATGATTAAATACCACTAATGCATTTATTAATTAGCTGTTATGAACTCATTTATGCCGGAACAAGATTATCCGATCGGCTCCTGACCGAAGAGATTTATCCAGCAAGCTATGAGACCCCAATATAACTGCAATTAGAGTTTAAATCCTTATTCCTTATCACCAATCCAATGAAAATGTCTCTGTGTTAATGTCAGATGTTAACTCGAAAAGTAGGTAACTAAATATTCTAAAATACCAGGCAACTGTGAATTGGAATGAACACAAACAATTACTATTCCACAAGTTGTTGCTTTTATTGAACCAAAGGCAATTCCCTGTTACAGTAATTCTCTGATTCAACAACTGTGGGGAACACTACTCACTACTAAACTAAACATGCAAAATATATGTGAAAATAAAGGTCAAAAATGGATTAACATAAGAAGTAGCAAATCTTAGTTCACTCAGTTGTTTAAACATCACATTCAAGACGTTGGCATTTAACGTAGCAGCATTGACGGACAAAACGGCTTTGAGAATCCCACTGGACGCTTTAATGTTTTCCAACAAGCTAGTCCAGCTTAGCTAGCTACAGTTTAGCTATGTTACACCCTTCCAAGATGGCGACTATGACGACACGTGACCCTTATGCATCACCTTGCGTGATGCGTAAGGGGAGGTCTTAATGACGTAACCACGCTTACGCTAATGTGGGGTGGTACCTCGCTCAGAGAGGGAGCGGCTTGGCTGAGGAGTTTAAACAAAGACCACGAACTGAGTTTTAACAAAAAGATTGAACCCACTGATAAGAGGACAGGAGAAAGCAAAGAAAAAGAGAGAGAGAAAAAGATGGAAAAATCGGCTCTCGGCAGAGCCACTTATAAAGCACAAATCAACACAGCCAAAATCACTTTCAAAATGCATGCACATACAAACAGAAAATATTCAGCAATTAAAACACTCCGTCTTGGAGTAAACAAGAATTAACTAAGTTCCTACTTCTGCCCAGGCACTGAAATAATACCACCCTATGGGTGAAAAGAGAAATAAAAGGGGAAATTCCCGTTTACTTGTGTTGTCTCCAGGGAAAGTCCCAGAGTGCTCCAAGTCCCCGGCGTCCTGAATGCGCTTCGGCGGACGCAGGTGTCGGACAGCAGGGAAACAGGAGGGGAAGTCCCTTCGCCTTTCTCGTTCTCTGGGCGTTCAGATGCTTTGTTCAGCCAAAACCAAAAGTGTGGTCTTCTTTCGATCACCGGGAGATAACGGCTCTCAGTCTTTGATCAAAGGGAATTCAAAAGTACTTCTAAGTCGACCTCCTGTATCAGCAGTACAGGGATGGAGTTGCTTCGGTAATCTTCGGTACAGCAAATTATTATCGAGCACGTGGCGTGTGGGGGTTGAAACCCACGGAGTGAAACAGCTGCGTGCCTTCCCGTACTGGCGGAGCGCCAAGAAGAAGCCAGAACGCTTGTGCGGTCGGGTTTTATACCTTTCCGTAGTAACGTTATCTCGTTGCTACGGTCGGTGGTAATTTTGGGCCGTGTTGCATGATGGGAGTTGGTGGCCATTTTGACCACATTGCATCATGGGAAATGCAGTCCATCACGTCCCGAACTAATGCAGGCTGTCACGTCCTGACATGGCATAACACTGTCATACAAATAACTTAAATATTTTCTATTTATGGCTCTAACATAACCTTTTCCTCTTTAAAAAAACACTGTTAAATGATGTGTTTGTCTGTTCATAACAGCCACAAAGAAAAATCTCTCTACAATTACACTGTCGCGCTGCGCTAAAGGATCCTGTCTATTGCGCAATACGCGATTGATTCGAAAAGCTCTGCAAATTATTCTTGCACCTTCCGCAACAGGTTGCTGTCGTAAAAACGGACAAGACATGGCTACGACAGACTTCCCTATCTCCTTCGCTTATAAAGCTGCGATCTAATCCTGTTTACATGAAATAAGCCTGCTCGCGAGCAGGTTTAAGTTTGCGCACATGTTGCTATGACAGCAAGTCCAGGATGAGTTTCGAAGAACCAAACAATCCAAGATCATGCCAAATCGTCAACAATCAAATCCAGCTAACTGAGTTAGCGACGTACGAAGAACGGACCCCAGGTCTGCATGATGAGAGCAACGACAAACAGAGCTCCTAATTGTTGAAGGAGACTGATGGAGCAGTCTGAAGCCTTCAGAGTGAAGACTGCAGCAGCTAAAGAATTTGGTAGGGATTTAATGAGTTCGCAAGTAGGGCATCAACCGTTGCCTGAGAGATCAATTTTCTATTTTCGGTATTTGTGTGTTCACAAACACGAGAATCCAACTTGCATTGCTTAGGCTTCAACTGTTTGTGTCCGCTTCGGGCCAATCAGGTTACAGCATTGTGGTTTAAGGCGGGACATACTGGTACGACGAAGGCAAGAGTGGTTGAGCCCAGAGCTGAATCAACACAAACATGGCAGCGCAGGATGACGCATGCGTAGCTGCTGCTATCACATCTGATTGGTAAGAATCCACGATTTCATCTTTGTTAGAACAGCAAGAATTGCCTTGACTAGCTTAGCTTGTGGTTTTTCATGCCGTCTGCTTATGTTTTAATATATCGTGATTGGCTAAAACCAAGCTTCGGTAGGCGGGCACTGGGTGTCGCTTCACCCAATCAGCTCAGAGAGTTCAGCTGAAATTCCCTCCTTTCCCCAAACAGATTCAGTGGGAGCAGAACCAGACTGATAATGTGCAGAGCTAGTGCTACACTTTATCAATCTGACCTGCCAGGATAATCAACCGTATGTCAATGGAGGATCTGATATTAGTTGTTCCACTGTGCAGAAAATTATCTACAAGTGGACAGGATGCTAAAAAACTGCTAACAAGCCTGGGTATGGCTCTACAAGCACAGTTCACCATCAGAGCAGACAGGAAGATGCTAAAATTAGTCTCAAAATACCCTAAAATATCATCCAAGACCTACAGCACGGCTTGCCACTGTTGAGATCAAAGTGTGTGAATGTACATTAAAAAAAGACAAAAGACACGTTTTAACTTTTATGGGAGGTGTGTAAAGGTGTGTTCACACCGAACGCGAACAAGGCGAATGATGCGAGTGATTTCCATGTTATCCCGATGTAAATACACGTTCAGAAGCGAAATTAATGGTCGGCGACGCGAACGATGAGTTTCCAAAGATGCGAATTGGGCAAACAGAGCGAAGCAAAACTGGAATTAGGCGGAGGACGCGTGACAAGAGTGAAACGAAATTTAACTCAAGTTCAACAATCTGAACTTTTCTGTCAATTCACGTCACGTCAGGGGTTCTCCTCGGCCGATTCTTTAAGAGCGAAAATGTTTTTTATATGTTAATATTTAGACAGGACAACTAGGCTGTGTTTCTATAGAGCGATGACTCTCTGGAGGATCCAACACCCTTTTTCATCTTTCCACATTAAACACAGCACCATGACTCGCTCGGTAAAGTCCATGTCCGCCATGGTGAGATGAACAGATAAGAGGAGCCGGCAAGCGGATAGATGCTCCTTTTGGTGACACGGTGAAGTGAACCGGGCGAAATTTCCCTGTGTCGTCCCTGCTTTGTCAGCGAGAGAGAGAGGCGACATGTCACGCAACCAACAGCAGGCGATCAACGCGAAAAACGTGCCTTGCTCGTGTTCAGCGTTAAGGAGGAAAGCTTTGCTAAGGAAGAAAAACATGGAGGCCAAACTGACCTGCAGTGTCTCCAGAGACATCTTCATGTTCTTCAGTTCCCTCAGCAAGTCAAGGGCGCCGTCCTTTAAAAAGAGCAAACTTTAGCTTCATATCCAACCCTCTGTATCACTTACCGAGCTGATTAATAACCAGCTTTCCATCCAAATGCATCTGGATGCAGTTGTTTTTTTTTTATGTATCAAATTTAACAGCCAAGAATTTAACAAGTTAGCTGAATGAAGATTTATTATTTTTGGTAGAAAAAACAGGTTTAATCAATATAGTTTCTAATGTGGGCTTTTAATTTAGTTTTTAATGCCAAAAAATAGTTAATTTCATCAGATTTTTCTCTCTGCATGTGAACTTCATCATTTAACTAAGTAAAGCTTGCAGAGTTTTTCAATTATAGCAGTTTATTTTTGTAAAAGCCTTTTATCAAAGCTACGACAACAACCACAAAAAAGTGGATTCATTGATTTAGTGTCAAGAGAATTAAATTATAAACCAAGCGAACTGATGACGTAAGTAATTCCAGGTGCGTCTGTTCATCAAAAGGCCAACTTTCTGACCAATGGCGGCCGAGATTCAGAAGTAACAAAGCATTTTAAAAACAAGCAGAAAACCCAGGCCGTTTCATGGTCTGTGCAGAAATATCCAGATGATCTCCTCCAGCTCAGGACCAGCCAGTGTTTACCCCCCGCTCCGGTTAAAGGTTGACTCATCACCTGATGGCTGCTCTCATTCCGCGGATGCAGCAACTGCTTTGTGAGCTCACCGTGTTTTTCTTGTGCACCATTTTATCCAGCTTTTTGGCGATGCGCTCCACCTCCTGCGTTTTGGCCATTTCTGGACTCTTCCGCGTCAGTTCGGCTGCTCCGCTGCGGCGACAACCTCCATCTAAGAAGGAGGGTAAAAACTCTCACTCTGTGTTTTCTGCCCTTCTTTCCACGCAGCCCGTCGGGTTTGTGCCCCAGCTGCTGCCCCTCTCTCGTTTGTTGTGGCGTGACACCGGGGGACGACGGGAGATGGAGTTTTTTCAGGTAGACCAAAGCCCAGCTGTTCCAGCTCAAAGCCTTTCTTCGGATATGGAAGCAAAACTGGCCTGACTGAAGCTGGAGTCTCTGCATTTGTTTTATTAAAATGCATTTAATAAACTAATATTAGTCAATGAATACCGTTGTCTACTCTAAAAAAATGAGTTAAAAAAAACACAATTATCGGTAAGCAAAATGTTAAAAGTAAAGGTAAAATGGAGAAAAAATTGACAACCCCTGCAAAAATTAAGGAATCAACAATAATAATAATAATAATAATAATAATAATAATAATAATAATTTTATCAAGTACCAATTCACAACAAATGTCAGTTTTATTTTAAAAATTCTTAAATAAATTTAATGCAATCATATGAACAGGCTCTGTTACACGTGTTTCAAACTGCATGGCTGAACATTTACAAAACATTCTTCAAAAGCAAAAAATGTTAAGTTAAACTGTTCTGATTAATGGTATGTCTTTTTAAGGTCAAAAAGAGAGAACAATAAATAGATTGTATCATAAAAGTGTATCTCAGTGCTTAGAAGGAAACTGTGGGAACACCCTGTGATTTCAATTTAAATGCCAAATTATTGCACAAACATATCAGTAAAGTGAAGATTTTAGCCCTACGTTGCCAAATGTTTCCAGAATGTTCTGTTGTCTCTCCTCCTTGTGTTTTTGTTTTATGAATGTCAGGTTAAAACACCTAAAACATTAATTAAACAAACACAAGGAGGAGAGACAACAGAAGAGTTAATTTTCATCTATCTTGCAAGGAGAGCTAAACGGAGATGCTTAAAACAGATCTCCAAATTCGCTCTGAAGCAAATCCGTCGCCTCCTCTTTTTATTTAGGAAAAGGAATCCCTGGTTCCATTGTCAAGCTAAGGGGTAGGCATAAGCAAAACAACTGTGACCTTCGAGATAATAACAAGCAGTTCACACAGTACAGTTATGCATAAGCACTACAGATGGCTGAATAGAGTTCATAAAAACACTACAGTCACAACATATTTCTCTGCTTTCTGCAGGCCTTCTACAACGATGAGAGATCTAAAACCTTTAAACTTCTTAGTAAAGAGTAATTATATATGATAAATGCAATGAACATAGTAAATAACATAAAATATGTAGGAAATAGTAAGAATAATTCTATCAGCTTGTGAATAAAATGGTTCTTTCATGCCCTTTCTTCAGTCTTAAGTACATAGTTGCCTTTCCCTGTGATAAGTGTCAGCAAAGAGGTGCCACAGCTTCTGTCTTGCAGAATATCTTCCTTTTTGCTCTCGTTATAAAATCTACAGCCTTACCACAGGAAGAATATAAACTTGCCAGTTCTCACAACTACAACTCAAAGGTGCTGACTCAGTTTGCACAACATCAGTTTCTCAGCTGCTGCCAGCAGCAAACAGAACAGCCATATTCTGGCTGTGATCGACTAATGGAGTAAACTGATGCTGCTGATTAAGCTGCATTTAATGAAACGCATTAAAAAAAATATGGTAAGGAACATAACTATGAAAAATATATATGGCAAGGACACATGAGGTAACTAAACTGAGCTTTTAGTTCTGGGGCTTGGCTGCAGCTTATCTACAAAGCTTTGTAGATAAGCTGCAGCCAACTAACTGCTATGTGACATTTTGTTGCTATCTGACTTTTTTGACTTAGATATGAGTCTTATCAGTCCCTAAAGACTGTTTGCATGCTTTACGCTTTTCAGGAAGCGTTGTTGGTCAGTGCTATCCACTGATTTCATGCAAAAAAAAAAAGTGTGGAAACTTTGTCTTGTTGTGTCTGCATGTTTTCTGTAGTCTGTGTGCATCCTGAGCACACGTGTGTGTGTGTGTGTGTGTGTGTGTGTGTGTGTGTGTGTGTGTGGTAACACATAATGACAATAAAGATTCTTGAACTTCACATCGCAAACATCATCTATCCCTTATGTGAAAGATGAAATAAATGAAAGCAGGAGCTCCATAAAAGAAAAATGAACTTTTCAGGTCAGATTCTTCATAAGAAAATCCTGAAAAAGTAAATGCTAATTTCTTTATATTATGGGAAATTTCCCTGCCTCCTCCCCCCCCCCCCCCCCCAAAAAAAAGAAAAAATACCAGGATCTTTGACTTTGCGTTTTATTTAAATCTACTGACACATTTCAGTGCTCTTATGTTTTTATTTTCACTCTACATTATAAGAAGCCACATGTAACGAATATAACGGCATTCATTTTAATAAAACCTGCTTCAGCTTTCATTCCTTTGTGCAGGTTGGGTACAATAGAATCATTGATATAAAGTTAATACTATTAATAATAATATTTATAAGCATCTTGCTATTTCTATCGAGACAGCCCATTTTTGGACTGACGTGCTTCCCACTCCGTCCACTAGATGTCGCCATTGTCAAGTTATTGCTACTGCAAGCGGACAGCCAAAAGAATAGAAATACTTTTTATGTCTTTGTTTTTTCAAATGAAAGCATGCAGATTCACGCAAAGGTAAGAAAATATCAAAACAATAATGGCATGAACAGTAAGCCAAATTTACAAAATAAAAAATACTGTACAATTAGATATAAAAAGCGTATTTTAAAAATTATGTCAAGTATGCAGTTGTGTGCAACACATGTATTTTTATATATGTACATACATGTAACAGACTACAATAATGAAAAGAATGTGGAAAAGCAGCAAGGGAGCAGTAATGATTTGAAAGTCTAACAGCTGCTTGGAGGAAGGATCTGCAGTAACACTCCTTTGTGCACGTAGGATGCTGCGGTCTGTCACTGAGGTGTCTTCACATTGAACTGACTTTTTGTTGTTATGTAATTTTCCAGTGACAGGTTTTTGTGGAAGTTGTGGAGACCGTGGGGTGTTCTTGGTCCTGTGTGATGGGGCCAAAAAAAGATGGCTACAAAGACATTAAATGGCAATGAGGACAACTAAAGCACCTAAAGGCATTGATTAAAATCTTCCACCAAAGAAAGGTTCTACCACCAAAGTGTGAAAAATTGACTCCAAAGCCAACCTTAGAAATATCCAAAAATCTTCCAATTCTTTGTTAATAAATCAGCCTTCAACCGAGTTTTTGATAAGCTTGTTATGTTTTGGGTTTGTTGAGGAACTTTAATATAGCTTAATGTAGTTTGACCTGGCTACAACTTAACATACGGCAGCTGTCCACATGTGGTACCATCTAATAGAGCCATGAGGTAAAACCACAGGGGTTTGGTTTTCATCCAGGCCGGTCTTTATGTGCCACTGGCCAGTAGCTAAGAGAACTGAATGCAATTGAGTGCATTTCTCACTGTTTTTATGGCAAAACTGGACCTTCTAACTCCTTGTCCTCCCGAAGCTCTCTGGCAGCAGCCATTTACCTTTCGGAAAACATTCAGATTATTCCTTTGTCAGATTTCTTGCAGGAAGCAGCTGGTGGTGGCTGGTTTATTGTGAAACTATGTTGTCTCCATGTTCAGATTAGGGCCATAATGGGGCTTAATTTTACATTTAAAAGCAGATTGTGGCTGATTTTTTATTTATTTATTATTTTTTTTGGCTTTCTATGCCCTTCCTGTTATATTCCTTAATGTGTTCAACACATATCTCTGTAACATTCCACTTTATAATACATAACATAATTTGTGGACCAAGTCTTCAGGATTACCTGGGTTGTTACAGACATCCTAAATTTGAGCCCATTGGATTTACTTAAAGACATGAAGACCCTTTTCCCTTTCTGTTGATGTACATCAGAACGTGAATAATTAGCTTCTTTTCACTTAAGTGCCTGGGCAGAAACCCTGGAAGGTTTGCCAACGCCACCCTGGTGCGGCTGGCCGAGTTCCTGAGCGCCGGGTACAAGAAAGGCGTGAGACCTGTGAAGGACTGGAGGACATCCACCATGGTGGCCATAGACCTCTTGGGTAACTCCAGCCTCAACATGGGTGAGAAGAACCAGGTTTTGATAGCGTATGTGTGGTACAGGCAGTGATGGACGGATAATTTCCTGGTGTGGGACCCGGAGGATTTTGATGAAGTTAAATAAGTCTACCTGCCCAAAGCTAACGTCCGGGTTCCCGACATTCTCTCCAACGAACTGTAAGAGATTCTCCTGCTCTGATTCCTGATTCTCAGCCTTTTTCTCCAGACCATCCATTATACTGGATGGATCACACAGACACGGTTGCTGTTTGTTGTCTCTAACCAGCAGCGTCGACGTGGGAAAGTCTCCAGATATTTCTTACGTCTACGTTAGACACGAGGGTCTGGTGTAAAACCACAAGCCCATCCAGGTCGTCACCGCCTGCACCCTCAACATCTACAACTTCCTGTTTGATGTCCAGAAATGCAGCCTCACCTTCCAGAGCTGGCTCTATATCAGCAAACATGCATCTATTTACAGAGGAAATATAAAAGCTGAACTGCTGGGTGGAAATATAGAGCTGTAAATAGTAATAAGGTAAAATAGTTTTTTACTTTGGATAAATATACAGTGCTGCATAAAAAAGACTAGCCTTTGTAAAAAGGCTATTTTTGCTATTTTTGCTTTTTTTCTAGAGTGAATATAATTAAGAATACACTGTAACCCTATAACTCCAAATGTATCATTTTTGAAACAAATATTTTTTTGGGACCTCTACCTCTTCATCAAAGTCAGTATTTTTCTGAGCATGCAATTATGAATATATTTTACACACCTGTATATAAAATGCAAAAACATGAGGAAAACATAATTTTTGGTCTAACGTATCCATTACGCTAAAGAAAAAAGGAAAAAATATAAATAAGATAACTGAATATGTAAGAGAATTACTATTTTATAGTAGAGCTGGCACGTTTGGCCCACTATTTCTTCTACAATTCAGTTTATTTACATACATTTAAATGTATTTGTTTGATAGGACACCAATTTAAAATAAAGAAAAACACGAGAAGCAGACATTTATGTAAATCTTTCATACTTCCACATGTTCCGTGTAATCTAAACCGTCCACAGAGCTGTCTGCTTGTAACGACGCCCTGAGACTGTGCTCGTCCACATTTCAATGCCACTCTCCTCTAATTTGAGAAGATTGAATGAATAATTGTTAGAGCAACGTTTTTTGCTGCAGCCAAACCCTCCTCAGGCCGAAGGTCTCCAGAGAGGAGCTGGCAGCAACATTACGGCTGCTGACAGAGATGGCCGCCAGTCTCTGAATGCAGAGCCCTGGCTTGTTTGATCCAGAGAACTTCTTTCATTCAGTTTTTACTATCACTGGTGTCCCTGATTTCCTCTGATTGTGTTGGATCATGTCTCTATCATACCTCTCATTCCTGCCTTAATATTTATAATGATGAATTTTCCTAAAATCGCCCGCCAACTAAAGTTTTTTTTTTTTTTTTTTCTCTACCTCGTTCCATATTTCCTCATTTTTTGTTTTCTTTAAAAACGCACAGAAAAAATGACCCTCCTCTCATCTTCTGCCTCATCTTTTCTCCCTTTTGTGGTTCGGCTCTCTCACTTTACAGCTGATCATTTGCCACAACTTAATTAACTAAAGCATTAATTGGCTATAATCAATATTTGCAATTAATGATGGGATGGTGTGAGTTATTGAAATGTTCATTTATCTTTTTTCCAGAATTTGGCTCCAACCATCCTTCTACAGGTGAGTTGACACTGATTTTCTTGTAGGTATATAATTTGTGCCAACCTCGCTTTATATTAATCATATAGACTATTTTACTATATACAAGACTATATATAAGGTTCCTAGTTTGCCACAGACTGCAACTCTGGATCTGTTTGCAAAAATACCCTTAGCTGCACAGTGGCAGCCCACTGCTCCCCAAGGGATGGGTTAAATGCAGAGGATACATTTCACTGGAATGTATGTTACAATAAAGATGATTTTATTTTTTAATAGTGGCCCCTAATTAATTTCAACCTGTTGATCTTGGCCCGTTGGCCTGCGGTGCAAAATGTTTGAACACCACTGGCTCAAAGGGTCATAAAGGCCCAGTGAGTTCAATCCTTTCACTACCAGCCTCCACTGTTTCTCAGCAGACATATTTGCTTACACACATGAATGTTGAGAGACACCCAGGAAATGTTCAGAGAAACAAGAAGGCAACTCATCTTCCGCCGATGTATTCAAAAAGGATCAGAACTACTCTAAAAATATGCTGCTTTGAGGACTCGGGCCCTCGGTGCAACGTTCACTGCTCCACAGACAGAATGGCAACAGCCAAAGCTGCCCTACTTTAGGACAAGTTGGTTGGTATTGTGAGTCAGCATCTGACATCTTACTCTGTACCATTTTTTTCAGATGCAGCTGCTGCCGGACTCATTTACCATCAGCTCAACACAATACTTGGCTGGATGTTTGGAGGAAATAAGAATGCCCCTATCCATCCAACCGAGAGGACTCTTCCTGTCTCCCATCATTACTTGCAGCGACTCCATAGACCGAGTACGGGCAGAAAGGACACTTCCTGGTGGCGTGTGAAGGTCAAAATGAAAAGCTGGAGATCAAGGAAAGTGGGCACTTCCTGCTTCAGATGAAGCCCTGTAGGAGAGAAGGACTTCCTGGCGTCAGAGGTTACCTGAATGAGTCGATACATCAAGGAAAGTGGGGTTGCATTGATCTCATTCACAGAGCAAAATACTTCCTGGGAAATTATCCACAATGGATAGAGCAAACATCACTGCAGGCAGGAGTACCAGGAAGGTCCCACAGACAAAGCCTAGGAGACAAAAGAAACACATGAAAGCAATTACATCATGATATAATTGTGTTTCTAGCGATTTAAAAATCTTTTAGGTAAACCTTTTGAGTGAGAGAATCATAAAACCACCACTATGGTCTTTAAACTGGCCGTTTTGCTGCACATTTATATCCATAGCTCTCAACTCTCACGCATTGACCGTGTGACACACGCATTTCATCAATTGCACACGCTCACACGCATTACTTTGAAAATCTCAATCTTACAATCAAAATCTCACTCTTGAAACGCACGCGTACGAACGCTTCGCGTCATGGCGGAACCAATTTGCGGTACAATGGTTTCCGCACGTCCAGTAGTAGACGGAACACAGCTGCAAGGACCGCCGCCGCGCAAACAAGTTTCCCTCATCCAAAGTGAAACACTTTTACGGTCCGTGTTGCGTGCGAATTAAATGATAAGTCGTCATGTTTTATTAGTTTGAAATAATTCAAATTGCCTAATAATTTCTGAAAGCAAACTGTCGCCATCACTTTCCTTCTTTATCGAATGATGTGAAGTAAGAGAGTAAGATAGTCCATTTAAAATAGTGACCGTCTTGAATCGACCAACAGCCCCCCCCCCCCCCCCCCCCCCCCGTCGGACCACAGTCTCACTCTCAACTGTCGTCAAAAGTTGAGAGGTATGTTTATATCTACTGATTGCAGTAATACTGTACATGTGCCAGAGCTTTGCCATACAGGCAGAATCCATTTTTCCCATCTACACAACAACAGCAACTGGGGTGTATTCAAAATGTTACACTCTGGATCCAGGGGTCCGTTCTTGGTACGTAGCTAACTCAGTTAGCAGGATTTCATTGTTGACGATTTGGCATGATCTTGGATCGTTTGGTTCTTCGAAAGACATCCTGCACTTGTTGTCATAGCAACATGTGCGCCAGTTTAGGCCTGCTCGAGAGCAGGCTTATTTCATGTAAACAAGATTAGATCACGGCTTTATAAGCGGAGGAGATAGGGAAGTCTGCCGTAGCCATGTCCATTTTTACGGCTGCAACCTGTTGCGGAAGGTGCTAGAATAATTTGCAGAGTTTTTCGAATTAATCGCGTATTGCGCAATAGACAGGATCCTTTAGCGCAGCACGACAGTGTAATTGTAGAGAGATTTTCTTGGTGGCTGTTATAAACAGACAAACACATCATTTAACAGTGGCTTTTAAAGAGGAAAAGGTGGTGTTAGAGCCATAAATATAAAATATTTAAGTTATTTGTATGATGGTTTGCTTTTTATTTTTATCCTATTCAGTAAGAAGATTTGTTCGGGCCATTTTATTGTGAAGTTTAGTTTACTTTGAAAGGCTTGCTTCCTGTCGAGCCGTATATTGTATTAGAAAAAACTATGGATGGATTATCTAGCCACGGAGCAATACAGTTTTACCGTGTAAACTGTGGATGACTTGGAAAAGGAAAATTTTCATTTTTTATGGATAAAGATTTTTTTTTGTTAAAATTCCCAGTTTGCACATGTCCTTTACTTCCCGTGTCTAAGGAATGACACTGAAATTTGGATCTCTTGACATAACAAGTGCCTTTTTAAAATAAAGTATAATAATTAGCGGCTACCATTTTGTAGAATATTCTTGTATTTCACTTTAACTTGTCCCCATGTTCTAGTGGGTCCCGTGGAGGCTCTGACATAAAAGAACAAAGTAAATATGAGATTATTAAAATGCAAAAATTCATACTGTAGAAAGTGATAGAAACATCTACCATGGACAGTATTTACACATTTAATTTGTCTGCTGCTTTTTGCCAGCCCTCTCTCCTGGCTTTAACAGATTTTGAGGTGTTTTAATTAATGACTCAAATTCGTCATAACCTTCCATTAAAAGCTCGTGTTCTGATTGGGAGAAAAACTGTGGGCGTTCTTTGTTCATGCTGAACAGCCAATAGCAGCGTTGCTGATCATTGTTTCTACTATCGATACATTTCCCCTTTTAAACAAACGCATGAACGCGCAGTTGTCTCAGATAACTCAATCCAGCCATACTAATCGTAAACAACAGGTGTGTTCGAAGAACCCAATTAGCCGGATCATGATTAGCCGGATGAAATCATCTTGGATGTGTCATTTGATCTCGGATATTTTAAGCAACGTACGAAGAACGGACCCCTGTTTTCAAATTCTGCCGCTGGGGCGTACACAAACAATGGAAACGCCACAAAACGTCTCCGTTTTAACCAAAAAAGGTCATTGTGTGCGCAGGGCCTTGTGTATTGGTTTAGAGAGCCATAATATTTATTTTAAATCTATAAACAGTGGCGGCTTGTCAATAGGGGGCGCTCAGGCACCACCCCCATCAAAATTACAGGACAAATGTGTCGATACAGTAAACACAAATCATGAAAATCAAAGTAGTTAATACTTTAAACTTATAGTTAATTTCACAAAATGTATTACAGCAGAGAAAGGGTACACCCCTGAGACCAAGCTAGTCCATCCTAGGACAACCGGAGACAAACGGCTCAAAGCTTCGACATTCACGCTGTTTGAGGGTACAAGGAAGCAAATTACCCTGGAGGAAAAAAAATGCATGTTATTTTTTATTTTTTGCATTTTGCCTTAAAATCAATTTCATAAAATAATCTAGAATGTTGCATTCATATTCATTTTATCCATAATATTTGGTTCCTGAGAAATTAGTTGCCAGAACTGATGCATATCATTATGCCTAATCCTGCTGTTTTTAAAGTATTTAAAACAACTGTATTTATTTGTTTTTATAATACTTGTCAAATAGAAGGACAACATGTACATCTTAATAGGAAAAATATCTTCCTAATAAAGTTAGAGCAAACCTCTTCCATCACTGATTTTGGTAGGAAAGCGTGTTTCCAACTGTTAACAAGCCCTCGGGAATGAAGCAATATTTCAAAAATTGTTTGTGCAGCTTTAAACAATAGCATCATTGTACTATAGTAGTTTGGCTTTATTATCTGTGTATTCTTTTTACATCAAAGAGCAGAAAAAGGAAGAGGAAACACTAATCTGCAGGATGAAAGCCCTCAGACACATGATTTAAATGCAGAAACTCAGGAAAAACGTTTGTCATTTTGCCACATTATTAAATATTTTACATATTGGGTAAGTGGGCTTTTTATTTAAGTGTTCACATTACAAAATACACAAAATAGAGATGCCATTAACCTTATCTAACGGTCCAAAGGGCAACTGTCAGTTCTGCAATGACAACAAAAGTTAGCAAGCAGCTGTATCCTCATGTGCATTTAAAAAAAAAAGAGTACAAAATGGTAGGATTAAAATTATAGTGTTTACCCGGGATATGCACAGAACCTTGATTACCTGCATAAAATGTTAATGCAAAACAAACTGAAATGGGTGAAGTCAATACAGATTCATGGTTTTCAAAATCAATTTAATCGTTTTTGCAGAGTTTTAATGACCAGCATTGAGCAGATGTGAAATGACTCCAGTAACAGCCAAAAGTTGATGTCATTTGGTGTTCTTTGCTAAATTTGCAGCCTCGGCTTTAGGGTGATGATTACTGCAAAGAACACACAGATTAATATTATAGGGCTGCATGGTGGTGTAATTGGTAGCACCACAGCCTTTCAGGAAGAAGGTTCTGGGTTTGAGTCTCAGCCTGAGCTTTTCCTGCATGGAGTTTGCCTGTTCCCCCCATGCATGTGTGACCTCTCTGGGTGCTCCAGCTTCCTCCCAGAAACCAAAAACAGGACCTTACCGCTCTCTAATTACCCTGTGATGGCCTGGCGACCTGTTCAGGGTGGACTGCTAGAGGAAGGCACCAGCCCCATCCATGACCCTGCAAGGACAAGCGTGTATGCACGATGGACGGCTGCTCAGGTTAAGTGACTGGCGAGAGATTTACAAGAGCAAGAAGAAAAAGTTTATTTTAAAAACGTGTCTGTATTTTTCCATAAAAAGATCAGCCTAACAGCACATCTCATCAGCAAGAGGCCACCTGAAATTAATGGTCACGTATTCTTATAAATAATTGTCTGCCTGTGTCGGCCATGCTTAGACCCAAAGAAAATGACTCAATGCAATGATCAGAGACTGGATGCAATTTGCTCGGCTTCCCTAGAAGACGTTTTAACTAATCTGTCTGAATGGTTTTATAGAACTGACTTTGGAAAGTGCCTCGATGACACGTGTTGAGAATCGGTGCTATATAAATATACTGAGTTGAATTGAAAGAAAAGCGTGCAGCCGGCATCGCTTTGCATCAGCATTACATGCACTCTGTAAAACACATTGTTAAAATGAGGCCCAGCTGTCGGCTCATTTCATATCTGTGGGAACTCTGTGAAGTTCTTTTAATTGATTCAATTCATGTTGGAATGACTGATCCGCAGATTACCACATTTAGGTTTTGGTGGGGGGGGGGTGCTTCTGGCACCTTTTTAGTGTCTGTTATGAGCAACTATAGATTTGTCTGCATGTGGGAGCAACTCTTTAAGATTTAGAGCAATGCTATAAATTAGACAGGAATTGCAAAGACAGGGTTGTGGGTACAGGAAGAAGGTAAGGCAGAGGCAAAACCAGGAGACAGGGTAGACGGAGTATCTTATTAATTATCTGCTGGTGAAGATTCTCAGTCATCCAGGTCATGATAATTCCAAAAAAAGCTAAAAAACAAAACAACTGGACTTTTTTCCAAAGTTTGAAGACGTTTCTCTTCCCATCCAGAAAGCTTTCTCAATTCAAATGTCTGGAGTAGTGTGGAGTTCCATGCTTTATAGTATTGCCAAATTTGCAGGTAATCTAAACCCGTAACAAGGCCTTTTTGGGCAATATTTTTAAAGCATGGAACTCCACACTACTCCAGACGTTTGAATTTAGAAAGCTTTCTGGATGGGAAGAGAAACGTCTTCAAACATAATCATAATCTAATCATAGTCAATATTGCATCTCTTTGTCCAGTGTGAGCACATGGAAAACATTTCTGAATGATGAGCTACTTAAAACGTTAAGATCCCAAATTGAAAGAGTTTCAGATTATTGTTTACTCAAAGCCATCCGGCGCTTGGGCTTTGTTGAAAAGATCCTCATGAGGTCTTTCACCAATATTTCTACCATTGCTTTTATTTTCCTGTGACTTACTCAGCTTCCGGTTTTTCCTCATTTGTCAAGTAACGTGTAACTGTGTGTGTGTGTGTGTGTGTGTGTGTGTGTGTGTGTGTGTGTGTGTGTGTGTGTGTGTGTGTGTGTAAGATTTCCTGTTGGCCCGGTCACAGCAGGACCGAGTCCGCCCGGTCTGCTGCCGGGCAGTGGGTGTGTGTCCGTTCCGTGTGAGTGGGTCTGTGTTTTATGAGGGTTTTAGGATGTGTGTGTGTGTGTGTGTGTGTGTGTGTGTGTATGTGTGTGGGAAGGCCCTGGCAGCCCCACTCCCACACACATCCCCTCCATACCCCCTGCCTTGCACTCATACTCTCCCCACACATATTCTCATAAATACATAGACTTTCCCTTTTTTATATTTATTTCAATTTTTTTATTGCTGTTTTGAATAATCTTGTCAATCTTGTAATATTGGTTCATCTTTCTGGACAAATAAGCTGGAGGTTCTTATAAAACCCAAGAAAAAGTATCTGAGATTTCAGAAACAACACTTGCTGGAGGCTGGGCCAGACTTTAGAGAAGCCTTACAGGGTGAGTAGCATTTATAGAACAGCAATCAACTGCTGAGCAGCGTTTTGCTTAGTTTTCACTGGTATTTTGACCATTTATCCTTAGTAATGAAGTCAGCTTCGAGGTCAGAAGGTCTCCTTGCCATCATCCCGATCTTTTGCTCCCTGCACATATCAACCATCAGTTTCAAGTCGGCACTCCGGCTGGATAGATACAGATAGCCTAATATTTCACAACTTTTCTGGTGCCATTTATACGTATATATTGTTGCTCATCAGTTTAATTTTCTTTTATAGTCAATAATTTTTATTGTCAATGGAGATAAATAGTCATAAAAATGCTCGAATCTTACATCTAATTAAATGCCAATGGCAGTTGTTTTCTGATATTATTTACATCATATTTCCATTTCTTATTGGTTCTGGTCCGTGTTTGGGACAACTGACCTTGATAAAATACGAGGGATGTCCACATGTCCTTATAACAGATAATCCACATTCACAAAATGAGTTTACTATTACCACAGCATGCTCCACGCCTCCTTTGTGGTTTTCAGGTGTATTTCAGTGACTGCATTACAACACCACATACAGGCTGGTGAAGTGAATTTAACATTTTTGGTCTTTTTTTGAATGACTCAACATATTTTAACAAATTGCCTTGTTCATACTGAGCTTTTTAGATGGTGCAAATAAAACAAAATGCTTTGAAAATGCTTTATTTTCACATGGACATGAAACATACCAGTATTGATGTGTTTAGGTATCAGTCTGTCGTACTTTACATGGGACAACAAAACTGGTCTATACTCTTCTGATGAATGGATGGATGGATGGATGGATGGATGGATGGATGGACGGATGCATAACTTTAATTTAAAAGCTGACAGAATAAGTTTAGTTGTAGCTACTTCTTTTCAAAGATGTAATTATTCCTCATGCCAAACATAAAATAAGGTCTGGAAATAGGAATATAATTTCTTTGTGTGCAGCGAACCTGCAAAGCCTGTGAAAATCCCACATCATATGGGCTAATTTTCCACATTAACATTAAGAAATTCTGTCACTAAATAGAAAATATCACAACAAAGTTCACAGATTGTGCAATAATGTTAGAATATAATCACTCTTGTAAAATGAGAGGCCTGCTGTCTTAGTTTTCACTTTAGTGTTGTGCTGAGCGAGAACATTTTTTGACCAAAAAAAAGTCCTCACAGTTTTTCTGGGGTAGGAGTTGGTTTTATCACAAACCATCCAATTCTCATGCGAATTTTGAGTGAACTGTTAAAATATCACCAAAAAGAAAATGCACATCAGACGTATTTCCAATTACTGGTTTGTAGTGAATTAACCAGGCGACGCACAGCGTAACGTCGGTGACACACGATGTAATAAACATGTAGTAGATGTTGCTAACTAGCACAAACTACAGATCAGTAATGGAGCGAGGCTTTAATGGATATCGTGATTTTTTTTTCCCATGGAAGAGACCAAGAAATGCTCCAGTCTCTTTGTCGGTCCACACATAGCGGTCGTTGCTTCCAGTCCTGTTTTCCAGCGTTACGGGAATATCCAAGAAGACAGAAACAGCTGATCAGTCATGTGAGGTAAACGTTCGCTACGTCAGAACTGATTCAACAAGCGTGTTTCCATCTCCTCTTTAGCGCATTTACTGTTTTTAGAAAAAGTCAAAAACCAGCTCTAACCAGCGTAAAAACTTTTTTTTTTTGCAAAATTTAGTGAGTTAATTCGAATTTTACCATTTCCATCCACCTGTTCTAATGCGATGTTTCAAAATGTGTTTTAAGAGACGATGGAAACGCGACTACTGGTAAAGGTTAGGGTCAGGGCTTGAAAATGAATGGAAGTCTATTGAAGTCAAGGCTTCAGTTTGTATTTTAAACAAGGATGTGTGTGTGTGTGTGTGTGTGTGTGTGTGTGTGTGTGTGTGTGTGTGTGTGTGTGTGTGTGTGTGTGTGTGTGTGTGTGTGTGTGTGTGTGTGTGTGTGTGTGTGTGTGAGACGTTGCTCCTCAGGGATTAAAGACAGGCGAATGGCACCAACTCTTTCGGCATTGTGAAAACGGGAACGCTTCGTCTTCCTGTCCCTGTGTCCCTACTCATATCCCCCCCAGCTTCCTCTCATTAAGTCTCATGAGAGTTGTAAAGCATCTGTGCACCATCTAATTTCTTTATGTTTGGTTTGTTTTGTTCTCGTAAAGTACGTCATACAAACCTGAGTTAATGAACTCTGGGAGACAAATTCCAAAAAGCAGATTTACAAAAGCAATGTCCCTGACATTCCTCAATGTGGGAGATTGGATTGAACATTTGTCATGAAAAGTTAAATCAACATTCGCTGATTTTTCCCAATTATTGATATTTGAAGCCTTTTAGGCTTAAGCTCCATTTGTTACAGTAACGAAGGTAAACCCTCAGTTGGTTAAGAGCCTGAGGACTGACCTGCCAGTCAAGCCATCAGCTAACAATTACTTTTTACTTTTAAAACTGAACCTTTTAATTAAAAAAAAACATTCTGTCTAATCTTGAAAGCTAAACTGCACATTTCCTGGCAAAATGTTGGATTTTGGGGTCTTTTTAACCAACTTTATTTATAAAGCACTTTAAAACAGCCACAGCTTAAACAAAGTGCAGCACAAAACTGCAAAATATAAACATATATGGATATTTATATCAAGAATATATTTAAATATATAAATATACATGTTCCACCTGCTTGTTGTGTTTTATTTTCAGTAATTCTGGTTTCCTTCCACCATCCGTGACCAAGCAAGCAAGACTAATTGGACACTATATTTTGCCCTTAAGTGTGTGACTGTAATGAGACTTTTGTGTCTTTGCAGTTTAGGGCCTCTTTTCCTCTTCTCTATATCAAGCCTTCATAGTTCTGGTCGTTTGACGTCTGACTTTTTTGGGGACAACATGCAGGTCTCAGCCACAGGACTCTTTGCCAATCATGCACCATTTGGTAACTGCTATGTGAAAAAAATGTTTTACCCACTTCGACAACCAATGTTTTCAAGTAATGGTCTTTAATGTATTTGTTGTCTACTATGAGGAAATGTGATTACCAGAAATAGGATCTACCTGCAGGTATACTGGCATCTTAAGGGATCAGAATCAACACAAATGAAAATAGAGTTTAATACAAAGGGTTCAGAAAATGATTACATGGAATTCACACCTTCCTGCTACCAAACAGCCGATGCACAATTTGGAGGAGTGGGCACTTCTCTACAGTTGGGAGCTCTATTCAAACAGCATCACAGTGGATGCCGATCTTTACGCGTAAGGGTCTGAGCATGGCACTCTGTTTATTGACATGGAGATCCATTATTGATTTCAGCGGCTTTTTGATTTCATATTTATTGCTATCGGAGCAGCGTTGGGATGTAATGTCTGCAGCAGCAGCACAATAATCCGAAAGGATAACTTTGTGTTATTTGGGGTGCTGCCTGTCCAGTGTGGCTGTAATTAAGTTGCAGTGTTTTCTGATGACCAATCTATGCTGATGGTACTCGCTTCACTTAGGACCTTTGCACAAAACTTTTGAAGTTTTGTGCATGCTTAAAACAGTGGTGAGAACGGTCCCATTCCATCATGTGTGGTGCCGAGAGCATTGTGTTCATGATGCAACCCACCAGACCTCTCCAATACCATACAGTAACCATCCAGGGCATGCTTGATATTTTTGTGTGTGTTGTCCTACTTTCTGAGTGTAAATGGCTTTAAAACGGGAAAGAAAAAGCATCCAAAATGTTGATTCAGAATCAATCAGCTAATTGGTTCCATGTTTCATGTTTGATCGGATTTTGGCCCGGCCTTTCACTCACATTTGTAAATGCCATGATTTCTAAAGAAAATGCATTTTAATGCTCTGCAGGCTCTGTCACTGATTATTTTTCACCATGTTCCCAGAGGTGTTTTTTCTGTACTTTCCCTGTTCCAGCAAAACGTTAGACACAGTTTCATATGGACTGCTTAAATAAATGCAATAAAAGGAACCCTTACTGGTGGATGGATTTTAAAAAAGGTTGGCTATTGGATCCAGCATTAGGTTGACTACAAAGCAAATATGTAGTTTATTTTTATTGCCATATATTGGTGGAAATACACATGTAGATCTTATTTTAAGGTTCAACTTCACTTTAAAGCAGATGCGTACACTAATTATCAAGTAGATTTGATCATGCATCACAACAATCTGCAGGTCAAATGAGCTTTAATAAGGTAAATTAGACTCTGCCACTTTCTGTCAGAGTCTTAACAAAGTGACAAGCTTTGTCCTTCTGTCAGCATGCCTGCTCTCATTACTGTGACTGCGTTAGCACACAAAGTTGGATATAGGTCAGGCTGGGTGCGCGCTCGGCCGTGTGTGAGTACGTGTGTGCTCCTGAGCGCTGAAAAGGCGCTCTAATCTTTAGCAAGAGAAAACAATGAGCACACACACAAGCACACACACTCCACCCTCCTGCTGCTCTCAGCATCTCCCCACTGTGGCAGGAGCACAATTCCCAGAAACTGCCCTCCATTCCACACGCACAGACGCAAACACTATATAGATTCCTATCAGCTGATGTGTTTAAGTGCGCAGAGCACGTTTTACACGTGTGTCAACATGTGTTTACATTGTGGATCAGTTAAGTGCAGCAGGACAATGGTGGGATGCAGTGAATGTGGCATGGCTCGGTGTGTGTGTGTGTGTGTGTGTGTGTGTGTGTGTGTGTGTGTGTGTGTGTGTGTGTGTGTGTGTGTGTGTGGGCATTGTTGTTGACCACACACAGCCTAGAGCTCACACATCTACAGCCTCCTCCATGTTGCACAGTTTGTTTTCTAGCATTTATCTATGTTTTCTTCTCTCTCCCTGCATCATCAGCTCTTTTTTGATTGTGACATGACAAGAAAGGTGGTCAAATGTATTTTGAGCAAGGCAGTCATGTTTAGCTACGACCACAGGTTAATATTTACCAAGACCAGCTGGTTTGCTCTCAGAGCTTTCTGCATGGCTTATCGCACAAAGACCCATCATACTAGTCATAATGAGTGTTTTGCAGTTCTGTGATTCCACGCGGCATAAACGTCTCTTCGTTGCTGAATAAGCATAAACGTCATTGATTGAAAATTCCCTCTACGGTTGTAGGCCACCTAGTTGAAAAAAGGTTTCTCCTTCAATAAGATGGGGAGATGAGTTAGGGTTTGGCTGGTGCCTGTCTCCAGCGGTCATCGGGCCTGTCGCCTGTCCATCACAGGGCAACACGGAGGTATCAGGACGATCATGGATGCACACACGCATGCCTGAGGTAAATTTAGTCCATTCAGTCGACTTAACGGTCAAGTTTTCAGACTGTGGAGGGAAGCTGCAGAGAACCCATGCACAGGGAGAACATGCAGAGTCCATGCAGCAAGAGCCCAGGCCAAGATTTGAACATATCAATCATATATGGGTAACTTTCAAAAAGGCAAACGAGATTTTCTTTTTTATTCTGAAAAAAAAAAGGAAGAACAAAGAAGTATGAAAAGAAAATTCATGACAAACGTCATATTAACCACACCTAAATATTAAAAAGAACGAGGAGGAGGATGTAGATAAAAGTTGTACACATAGAATGGTCACACTGATATAAATAGTAGTAATCCAAACCTAATACAACTAATTATTCTATATTGATCAAATATCTACAGTTCATTCAATGCATAAAAACAAACATATTTTTTTGCCTTACTAGTTCCTGCAAAACCTTCACATTAAATGAATTTTAATCAAGCACTTTGGAGCAGGGATGCAGCTAAAACACACTGGACTCCTGCTGCTGAGGACCCAAAATGAAGCTGGTTTTCACAATATTCAGAAACTTTGGCCGGATTTACGCTCAGGTGTTTTCCTTCCGTATGAGGCCGCGTCATCGCCTCAGGTACACATGTAATATTTTGTTACTCACAAATCATTAGCAGCGCATAAAAACCATGGATTGATGCTTCTTTCTCTCCTGCATATCTCTCCATTTCTCACACAGACACACTGAGAGCGCTGTCGGTGATCCCCTCCCTCCATCTAACATTTTCTGAATAGTTGCAGCGACCACAGAATACTTTCCCAACTTCTGTGGCTGACTCAAGTCGAGTCGCTGAGTTTGAATTTGTTCCCCATGCTCTCCCTCTCTCTCTCCCTCTTTCTTTCCTCTTGTCCTCTCTGCTATCCCTCACTCTGTCACCTCCAACACTATATATGTAAAAACTTTTTCTCCATCTGACCTCAGTTAAAATCTCTCCCTGTTTTCCTTCGTGCCCTTCAGCTCGCTCGATTACTTTGGTCTCTTCTTCTAGGAAATCGTGAATCTGCTTGAACTATTCCTATCCCCTGTTTCGTTGTTTAATGTTCAGTAGAGATGGAGTTTGGCTTGGAGAACATTCCTGATCTCCACTAAACAAATATTCACACTGGTGAGGGCCATGAAAAACCTTACAGGTCGATGTTTGCTTGACTATTGTCAGATTTCTCACTCCTTTGATAAAACGGACGTCTGTTACAACATTTATTGAAACTAAATGCATGTCATTTGAGCTTATTTTATTATAAAAATCAGTGCAATAACAACAGGTTTATTAAAATCCATTGAAAGTTTTAACATTTCAATTAGTATCTACTTGCTTTGATGGATACATTTTGATCATTTAGATATGAAAGCAAGCTGAAATTCCTTCTGCATGAGAGATAAATGACTAAATATTCATCTTAAGGGGAAAAAGAAGAAAAAAAAGGAGTTAATGTTAATAAGTCCAGCTCAATTCACCAGGCCTCTTTTTATTTCTGGGCTGTATTAAACTAAAAGCATCTTTTGAGATCCACGGCTAAAACTAATGTGGTGCCAACAGTCACTCTTAAATTTCCTGTTTGTCTTGTTCTGGGTGTCTGAGAGTTTGGTGAAATGTAACCACATCACAGAACCGTGGTCAAACTGCAAAGAGACAGAACATCCAATTTAAAAGAGTTTTTTTTTTTTTACAGCAGCTGAATCAGGATTCATTCCACCATGTTTTGTTTTTATCATTAACAACAACAACAACCTCGGGATGGACAGGACTGAAATTACTAATTATATTCTGAAAATGTTTTAAATGTGTCAATATCTTTGTTATTTTTCAATATCAGTAATGTTTTCTTTTTACCATACTTTAAAACAACTCGAGAATCTTTTTACATTTTTTCTTTTGAACACACTAAGAAGTGACCCCACCCATCTGCAACAGTGACTTTCACACTTTAGATGGGTTTTCTTTCTTTTTCACAAGAGAAGATTTTTGCACTCTTACTTTTACTAGATTAAGTATTTGCATTACACATCCATGTACCATGATAACCTTTGACCTGCTGACCTCTAACTTCTGCCATGCTTTACTGATTTTTCTCTTTCACCAATATAAGTATGTAGTGCTGACTCTGAGTATCCTGTTCAGTTGCTCTGCAGGGTGCTCAGAAGGTGAGTTGAGTTAGCTTGGCCAGCCAGACCGACCCAGTCTGAAACAGACCGGGCCAATCACAGCGCGGGAGGCGGGACTTTACAATGCGTCACTGTCAGCGCCAGAATTACCCACAATGCAGCAGCGCTTTTCTGTAACTACAAAAGTCAAGATACACACTGAGATTTTTGTTGCTTAGAGCCTGTGAGTTCACCACGTATACTCAGATTTCTTTAGACAAAAGCGACAAAAATCTTTCACTGGAGACTACAAACAAAAAAAAACTGAGACTTTTTTTTTTTGCACCACATCCGTAGTTATCTAATTGGTTCTAACCTGCTGACGCTGATCCTGTTAGTCCCGTTTTAGAAACCGGGCTCCACCAGCTCCAACAGATACGCCGTGTATTCAGCGTAAGTCAGTCTGGCTGGCCAGGCTAGTGTTGAGTCTTTCTCATCACGTTAAGTCTCATGCAAAGAATGAAACCCAACCGAACTTTATTTATACAGCACTTTTCATCCAGTCAGCTGCAACGTAAAGTGCTTCACAGAGGTTAAGAAAACAAGGACAGGCATTGCACCACTGGACACACTCACACATTCATGCCCTACAAAAGTGTTCACACTCTTTGGGCACTTTTACATTTTGTCAGCTTGCTGCCACTAACTTCAAGGTATTTTAGTTGGATTTAACACATGTCAGGGTATAATCATGATTCTAAAAATGTCAACACATAAATATTTGAGTAAAGAAAGAGTCTGGCGTGCATTAATATTAATTTCCCTTAATGCCACTAAATAAAATCCAGCACAACTAATTGCCTTCAAACTGTACCTAAATATTAAATAGATCGCATCTGTATGTCATTTAACCTCAGCACAAATCCAGCGGTAAATCCAAAAAAGGTTAAAAAATAAAACAACTGGCCTTCTATTCTGAATCTGAAGCTGTTTCACTTCCCGTCCAGGAAGTTTTGGATTCTCATTTGCATGTGAATCTAAGCTCTAACGAGGCCTCGGCTGCAGGTCTGTAAAGCTTGGAACTCTTCACTGCTCCAGACATTTTGAAATGAGAAAGCTTCCTGGATTTTCCACTTACAGCTAATAACAACACATTTAAGATTAGATTATTACATTCGAGCAATAAAAATATTATTAAAGAAATCTGGGTTTAGAGTAAAGTATGTTCAATACCAGCTAAAAAGTCGTTACTTTTCCAAAAGTATGTTTGATCTGACGTTTGAGCCTTCAAGAAATGCGGATTCTTATTTTAAAATGTTACGGGTGAATCAGCCAAGCAAAATGCATGCTCTGATGGAAATTTAGCTTTTCCCGTTTGTACTAATCTAATGGTTGGCCATAAACACCATCAGATTAGGTTTTTAGCAATTCTTCAGACTTTTAAATGTCTTCCAACATTTTCCAACAACTTGTTTCCTGTCCACCTGACGATGCTGTGTAGTTTATGTTTATTTTTATTTTTTTTAAATTAAACAATCTGTTATCCTTTAGGCCTGTAGGGACATATAGTTCCTCCAGTTAGTTTGTATTTTTTTCCTCCCAGAGGAACATTCCCAGGAAGCCTGCGTAGGAAGGCACGCAGGAGGCAGCCTGATGAAATACCTGGATTACAGGAGTCACCTGCTGCTTCTGCAATGGAGGTCCTCACCAAGGACCGTCAGATTCCATGTCAGCAATCTCCCCTAGAACAGGGACTGATATGAAAAGTGTCCTCTGGAAATGTGAGTGGAGGATCTGCTGAACAGGACCCTCTGCCAGATGTGACCAGTTTATCTTCGCAGACAGTCTCCTCTGTCGCTCCATCCAACTCATTGCCAAGTGCTGATTAGTTTACAGCTCTGCCCCTCTACTCTCTCTCTTCTCACTTGTCTCTGATAATCAGACAAATATAGGGAAAATAACTATTTTCTGACAAAAAAACAACTATCTTTAGGAAGGTGAACAGTATCTGCAATTGATGTCTTCAAAATACAGAAAGACATCCAGTAAAGACCTGAGAGATGCATCATCCATCGCATCCTCTGTGAGCGTGGCTTTCAGCCAGTAGCTCTTTGAGGAATTGCCTTATTGGAGCTAAAATCTGATTATGTGACTGTCAAACTATTGCTTTGGGTGTTTTCCTTAGATTTAGTCACAGAAATGGGAGCAAACTGTATGTTTGTGGTGGATCGTTGTTGGTCATGCTGTGCCTGGAAATCCCATTTTTGATTGGGTGTTTGGAAAATGTACTAATGTCTGCAATTTTTTAGCCTTCTTTTGCAAGAATAATTAACAGGTCGGACTTGAATGCCTGCACCAAAGAAACTGGCCGGGTATCGGACTTTAATCGGGTTTAAAAAGAAAAGGAAGAAACCTTGAGAAACCTTCAGGAAGCCTGCAGAACTGTTGATCAAGCAGCTTCAAATCAGAAGAAACTATGGCTCAAAGGAAGTGAAAGCTAAAAAGAAGGTGATGATTTAAGACTTTTACACAGCTGTACGGTTGTCAATAATGTTAACATTGAGAGTTGAGGTTGAAAGAGCTGATTTTCTAACTTTTCCTCACCCTTTTCAACACCACCTCTACATTGAGCTCAGAGATGTGCCTCAGATCCAGGCCACTTATTTCATGCAGCTGAACTTCTGCTCCTCTGTCTGCACAGATGTTATCCTGTGCAGATGGACTACTGATCCAGACTCTCTGATATGCAGCCAGGTTTTAATCAGGGCAAAGGCAAATCAGACTTTTATTTCAGGCTTTGACATTAAGTGAAGTTATAAATAGTCCAAAGTCATTCTAGGGAAAGGCTTGACAATGAAAAAAGTGTTAGTATAGGTTACGTGTGCAGGTTATCTTAGGGATGCAGAGTATTCTGTGTTCTCACCTGGTCAGACAAACAGTTTCTCAGCATTCGCTGTCGTTCTTATCCTTTTTAGTGCTGCTATATTCTTCCACAGTTTGCTCAAGATTGATCTCTGGTTCCCAGCACCAGCTCTTGATTTAATCTGAAGCCATGTGCTTTTCTCCAAGTGACAAAAACAACATTTTCTCCCTACAAAACTTAACCAACTTATGTTCGCTTTGTAGTTCACCTATTCAGCACTCCAAAATAGATTAATCCACACCATTCATAGGTTTTTGATGAGCTGAAACGTTTGAAAAAAGTAGATGTTTTCATAATGTTTTAATTTGTGGTAATTAATACAAACAGCCCAATGAAAAATTATGCGCCCCTTGACAGATTTGTTCTGTTTTTCACATGTAAATCTTTCAAATCAAACTCATTTTAAAATCAATCAAGTTTTATTTTCACCGCACTTCAAAGCACCATACAAGAAGGACCATGTCAGACAAAGATAACCTGAGTAAATACAAAAAGCTATTTTTATTTTTTCAAGAAAAATATTTATCCAAACTGACTTGGTCCAAAGAGAAAAAGAATTTGCCCCATCTGAGCAGACTCTAAATTATCTGAGTCTTAAAAACAACAGAAAATCCCTTCTGGGTCACATATTTATCTGATTTTGTTGTTGGAAAGTAAAAAACAAAAAAAACATTTGAAACTGTAATCTGAAACTAAAAAGCAATTCAGAAAACTCTCATTCACATCAATTCAAGACAGCTGTGCTGTTATATCGGCTCTACTCAAACGAATAATGATCAAAGGAATGGCACAAAGTACCAGAGATTTTCTCCAGCCTCTCTTCCTCTTCTTCTCACACTTTTTCTTCTTGTAGTAAAACTTTGTGTTTGATTTCTAATGGCCTTCATTAAACTCATGAAATTTTAAACCAAACTGCATAAGACCAACTTGGAGCGTCATCTTTCCAGCATTTTTTGGTTTCAGGACATCCATAGAAATCTTTCGCCGTTGGCTAAACACCCATAATCCCTCCTTCTTCGATGGCCAGATCAGCGCAGACAGGTTCCTTCATGTTGCTCTGGAAGACGAGGCAATTAAGGGTAATTTTTTAAAGAAACAGTTCAAAACAAAACAGCACACACACAGTGATATGCAAAAGGGTTAATATGCACTTATACTTTATAAATTTTGTCACAATACAACCAATTACTTTAATGTATTTTATTTGGATTCTATAAAATAGACCAATAAACTGGACTGGGCTCATAATACTGATGCTCTTTACAGGAAATGTCTACCTGTTGATGAGGCTGAGGTGTTTTGGACTGCAGGGGGCGCTCCTGAAGACCTTTAACTCTGTTGAGGCATCAGCCATCTTCTATGGTCTGTTGGAGCAGCAGCTGATCTGTAGCTGAGAGGAAACGGCTGGATAAGCTCATCATGAGAGCCAGCTCTGTCCTGGGATGCCCTTTGGACCCAGTGCAGGTGGGGGGAGACAGAAGGACTGTAAGGGAAATCACATCAGTGATGGACAATGCCTCCCACCCCATGGAGCTGCTGCAGAGCTGGAGAGCTCTTCTAGTGACAGACTGCTGCATCATAGATGCTCTAAGGCAGCAGTTCCCAAACCTTTTAGCTGCGCACCCCCTTCTGTGTCCCAACCGGGTTGACCCCCCCCCCCCCCCCCCCCCGGGTTGCTATAATATATTAAATGAGAGCACCCTGCATGGCAAACAGTGACGAGAAGGAGGAACCCAATGCCACTGAGGGAACCTGACCAAGTGTCAATATATGACGAGTAAGGTTTGAGAATGCGTTGTTAAACTAATTTAGTTTAAATAAGCCAGTGCATATGACCAGGTAGGAGGCAGTGTTGCAGCAACTTAACAAGTGTCTCTCTGTCAACCCAGGGGAGTCTGGCGTATGGACAGAAGCGATTCATGTCCACTGTCCAGGATTGTGGGGGGGTCTACTCTGAGCGCCTGTTTCTCTTCCACAGTAGAAAGCATCATGGAGGTTTTGGAAATCTGTTTCAAAAATTAATGCTAAAATCTTGTGAAATGTTATGGAAGGAGTGCTACCCTGTTGACAAAAAAGGGTTGTATCAACAACAGTAGGGGTGCCAATAATTTTGCTGATTTCGTATGAAGTACATTTCTCAGTGGGGGACTTTTTTCCTCCAAGTGACTAAATTTACTAAAATTTGAGGTTAGATTTTTCCAGATTATGCTATTTCAGGGGTTCCCAAACATTTCAGCCTGTGACCCCTAAAATACGAGTACCAGGGACTGGAGACCCCCTTTAGGCAAGAGGATGGGGGGGGGGGGGGGATACAGTAGTGATTTCATAATAACTCTTACAAAACAGCGCTGTTTGCCCCTGTTTTCAAACTACGAATGTAGAGCATCTTGTAAACTTATACTCTGGTGTCCGTTTCACAAATAACAAAATATGTTTACCACATAAGAACCAAAATATAATTAGTATCAGGACTTCGAAAAAATTGTGCTAACGACTGTGTGACCTTGTCCTCATAATATTATGACTTTATTGCCATAATTTCCACAAAAAACTGATTATGGCCATTGTAGATTAAAGAAAAATGTATTATTGGCCACAGACTAAATTTCTAATCATATTCAATTCAATTTTATTTATATAGCGCCAATTCACAACATTGCTCCAATTTTAGCAAAATTGGACTCTCTTTAAAATTGAAACAACTTCCTCTCAGACTGGTTAATGGTATTTCCTTGGTGTAAAGATGGGCGCAGAAAGAATTTAGTAAAAATAATGTCTGCAGACATGAAGCTTGAGTTAAATGTTCTGTCAGATCTTAGTCAACTCCAGAGAAGCAGATACCAGTGTCAAAATCCTGCCAGCAATAGCACCTATAATTATATTTGCCTGAAGCCTGCTGGCCTCATCTGCCACGCTTTAATCACAGATTGTCTGGCTTGATTTAAATTAGGATGCTTTTTCGCTTTAGAAATTACTAGAATGAACATCATCATTATCCCATTTCACCTCTAAATCACTTTCTCTCCCCCGAACCGCACTCAAAACAGCTGCAGCCACTGGAAAGTGGTAAAACAGCACTTAGGTTTTAAATTAGCGGCTTTACTGGCTGAATGAATTTGTGTTGTTTTAACAAATGCCCTCGCCAACTGCTTTGTGGGACAGATGGTTGACGACATACAGATCTGCGTTTATAGACGTTATACAGAATTTAAAGCTGTTCTCTTAACAGGAAAGTAATGTATGAGACAAGCACTGGATGTCTGTCCAGTGGGATTTGTCAAAGGTCCAACCAGTTCTAACTCTGAGGATGAAAATATAAACAGAGAGCGAGAGAGATTAGCAGAATTTCCATTAGGAGTCAAAACTCTGTCCCAGTAGGAAGCAGCACCACCAGGTGCCTTGCACAATATTTAAAACCCTCTGAAACTTTTTATTTTTTTTATGTTTTCATGTTTAAATTGCAAAGCCTAAAGTATTTTATCAGGATTTCTGAAGCTGAACCAACGAGCAGAAGAGACGGACCTCAGACACGGACATCAAAGCAGGGGCTCAAAGCGTGAGTCTTTGTGAACTGGGCATTAACGGGACATCGGGGTTGCCATCGAGAGGAGGGAAGTTGTTTGGCTGAACAACTCCTTTATCCAGCAATCAAAGACACTTTGGGATTCCATCTGAGGTTCGGGTCAGTTTGCTCCTCCAAATTTAAAAGCCTCTCCTGAAAACAGTAGTAAGCAGCCTTAGATCAGATATAGGAAGTTGATTAAATTTTAATTTTGTAATTTGTTAAATTGTTTAATGCTGTTCCTAATTCCCTGCTAAAGCATATTAATTAAAGAAACATATAACATTTTATTAGGAGTTGTGGACATTCTCTTATTGAGTCAACATTTTTCTGAGTTCTTCTATGATTGTATAACAGACATGGTGTACGGTTCTAGAAATATTTAGGAGGTCTTAAAAGGTTGCCTGTAGCCCAAACTTTAAACAACACCCTTAGGGACTTTTGAGTTTCTAGAAATAATACTGATCGTGTAACAAGTGCCGTTGTATAAAAGTAGGAGCCACCGTTAACTAGGGCGGTGGTCGGGAAATAGGTGGCCTCAGGCTACTAGGTTGCCTAACCTGTCCACTGAAGAAGCGTGTGGCCCTAGGATGGAGGTGGTTAGTAGATCAGTCGTGTCCTACTTATCTAGCTGAAAAGAATTCTAAACAGGTTAATACTCGTTAGATTCAGAGGTCTTTAGAACCCCAGCTAGTCTGAGCTTTAACCCAAAATAAAAAAGGATGGAGGAGGGGTTTTTAGTTCAAAGCCGAAAGCGATAATGTGAACCAACATGAGGTAGCACATATTTGACAGAGAGTGTTAACGTTCAAGTCTCGCCACAGATTCTCAATTGGATTAAAGTCTGGACTTTGACTAGGCCATTCTAACACAGGACGATGCTTTGATCCAAACCTTTCTACTGTAGCTCTGTTTGCATGTTTGGTGTCGTCCAGCTGGAAGCTGAACTTCCATCCCTGTCTCATGTCTTTTGCAGCTTCTAACTGGTTTTCTCAGGATTTTCTCATTTTTAGCTTTATGCATCTTCCCATGAACTCCAACAAGCTTTGATTGCCTGCAAGTTGTCCGTTAAAAAGCGTTATAGGACCGGTCAAATAGGCTGATTGTTCTAAATTATTGCGCTGGCTCAAACGTTAGCTGGTGGTTAGCTTGGCAACGTGTCACAACGAAAGATATTAAATAGTTGTCTAAGCCGCTTCTTGTGAAAAATGTACGATTTTAACGTACATTAAAAACATTAAAGTGTAACTGATTCAATATTTATTTATTTCAAAAGTGACCATGGTAAAAATGGGATAATGCCCTTCAAGGTGTCCATTATCAGAAATTATACCATGGTCTGGGTGAATACTTGATACTGATTGGCTGAAGGGTGTCCGTTAGAAAGTGTTATAGGACCGGTCCAATAGCTTGATTGTTCTAAATTATTACGTTGGCTCAAACGTTAGCTGGTAACGGCAAGACAGTTGATGCTGGCCACCTTGGCAATGGACACAACAAGAGATATTAATGGATGCATAGATGGATGGATGGATGGATGGATGCTTAGATGGATGGATGGATGGATGGATGCATAGATGGATGGATGGATGGATGGATGGATGGATGGAACAGTGCTTCTTTGAACATGTTTGAACATTCTTGGGATTTAAAACTTCTAAACTTCCCGTTCTTCTGAAAGTCATTGGTTTCACTTTATTTAGGTAATTTTTTTAGAAGAGTGTCAGAGTCAAGGGATGTTTGTGTTCATCGTACACAATTATGAAGCAGAGGAGAAGTTAAGACTTTTATTCGTGGACATCTCCTCCGTCTCTGACTGAGAACTTGGGCAGACTCTGGAAGAGGAAGATGAACCAGGAATGATGGAAGATGAATCAGTTCTTTGTGAGGGGAGAGTACCACGAGTCCTACTGTGGCCTCGGTTGGCAGTGAGTTGAAAGGCAGCAGCCACACAGCAGGTGAGTGATGGCCAGGAAAGAGGGAGGACCTCTGGAGGAGCGCGCCGCAGCGGAGTTGGCATTGCAGCCGTCAGGAAAGAGGGTATAGAGATCCATGGGAGAAAATCCTGAGTGTGGCTGATGATTGTCATGATGCAGCCTGAAGGCTGCATTCTGAACACTTCCTCGTTCCTTCCTCAGTGCAGCCCTGATTGGGAACACCTGACAGGACTGCAATCAGCCACGGACTCGCTCCACCTGCTCTCACCACTATAAAGACTCACCTTCAGTTTGTCCTTGTTGCCGGTTCGTCTCAGTCTCCTGAACACCATGCCTGTCTCGTTCATGCTCGTCTCCTGGTTCTGTTCCTGTCTGTTCTCTCCTGCCAGTTTCCTGTACCCCTGCAACCTCCGTCTGGTAAATGACTTTGGCTTCATCATCCACCACCTGCTGTCTCAATAAACTTTGGAAACCAGCTCTGTGTGTGTGTGTGCTGTGTCCGGGTTCATCCAAGACAAATCATGACAATGATAACCCAGGGATCGGCGGGGCAGAGGAATAAGGGTGA
Source organism: Fundulus diaphanus (assembly GCA_037039145.1). Taxonomy (NCBI): domain Eukaryota; kingdom Metazoa; phylum Chordata; class Actinopteri; order Cyprinodontiformes; family Fundulidae; genus Fundulus; species Fundulus diaphanus. Next base: position 52,216,140 of record CM073129.1, read on the forward strand.
AAGGACCAGAAGTTTGTGAAACAACCAGCACCTAGTGAGCCTGATCACCACTGAGACTGTGGAAAAAAACGAGATCTTCCTGCTGCTTCAGCGCTCCTTATGGTCCGCTTCCTGATGAGCTTTATGAGCTGCAGCCGGAGAGTGTGCCACCCACCAGGAAAAAAAATATCCTTTCACGTCACATTTATGCCTGTACACCCATGATATAAAATCAGAATAAAATATACAAATGTTTGTGCCTGTAAATTGAGAATATATGAAAGGATTCAAGAATTGTTGATAATTTAGCGAAACAGACAAATAAAAATCACTTTATTTAAAGTTAATTCTCCTTTTACATTGTTTAAAGGGGTCATGAGAAGAAATCAAATTTTTCGAAGGTTTTGGGGGTATAATATGGTCTGTTGTGCACTGATGAGGCTGAATGAATGTAAAAAGTGGGTACCAAAGGACCTGCTCAGGGGCGGTCAGCTTTGTTAATTTGCTCAAAAACGGTCAGATCAGAAAACAGTTTAACTTTCTAAGTAGGTTATCTTCTGCTTCATTCATATTCTCCAGACAGAGCACAACATCAAGCAAACAGCCTTTCACTCACTCCAAAAGGACGAGAGAATCACAGAAGAGTGGCTGAAGTTCATTTATGGGGACTTTACAGACCATGGTTTCCTGTCGGGGAATTCAAGTCAGAGTTTTCAAACAAACGGATTTTGAAAAAAAAATCTGCATCAACACGCACAACAGAACGCCGTAATTACTTGTGAGTTTATTTCGTTTCTAAATGCTAAGAAATGTAAGGTGTGTTTGTAGCAAAAATCCAGGTGTGGGCGATTAATCACGCTGCCAGTTTAAAGCCTTTGGTCGGCTTGGCCTCGCCTGTCCAACATTCTGCAACACAAACACTTCCAAAAGCCATAAAAATGGAGTGTTGCGTCTGGAAGAGAGGTGTGGATGGAGGGGGGAAGGGGTGTGGTGGCGCGTCTGACCAGTTTCCCAAATAATGATGTAGCCAATTAGAGTGAAGTTACATGGATAGAGCCGCATATCGTTACTGTACCTAACCCTTTTACTGAGGAGGTAAATATGGCCAGCCTAAACAACCCCCTTTTTTATGAAATTATTTGGAGAATATACATGTGCAACAATATCAACTGCATAAAATAGTTTATACAGTGACATCATGGCACCTTTAAGTCTTTTGAGCGATGCCTGTCTGATTTCCTATCGGCAACAATCATATTGTTTAAATGAAATTCATTTAAAATCTCATTCTGCCAGAAGCATGATTAATTTTGGGCCAAACTGTAGCCCCATATAGGAAGACAGTTTCCAGGCCTGGCCTAATAAGTAACTATTCAGCCTAAATAGAAAACTTAAATGAAGCATAATAAATGCACATAAAACATTTTTTTCTTTCGATTCTCTTCTCTAGATTGCGTTTTTGTTTCTTTTTAGCCATTTTTAGATCCTAATTTCTGAGTTACTTTAGTTGCAGGACAACGTTAACTACCTTTGTGTGCTTTTCTGCTTGTTTTATTTTCTTCTTCTCTACTTTTGTTTGGAAATGTGCAGCGACCCGCTATAAAATACGTAAGTACATAACATTAATGTAATAAAACACTGATACCCTTGTTGCATAAATTACAGCTGGCATTTCTCTCAACACCCTGAACTACCTGAGGTACTGGCCTACTAAATCGGTACCACCCGGCCCTGCAGGTTGGAATATTCTGCAGTCTCAGATCCGACTTGTTTCAGTACATTAAACAGACAACATTTTGTCACTGGTTTGTGTTTTGCCTCTCCTTGAACAAGTATCTGACACTCATAAGTGGGAGGATGCCTCGAGGTTTGGGATACTGGATTCGTGTTTCCCTCATCAATCTTGGCACTAAGTTCCCAAGTTTATTACTTTGCTTTGTCCAGATTAGTCCCATTTTTTGAAAATGTTTCACTTTTTTCACCAGATATATCAGAATATGTGTGGAAGGTGTAACTAGCTTTCACACTGAGCCTGGTTCTGGTTCTCCTGGCGGTTTCTTCCTGTTAAAGTGCCGTTTTCCTCTCCACTGTTGCCACATGTAAGTTCGGTATGAGGGATTGCTGCAAAGCCAATGCGAGTCAAAGACTCGCTGCAATCTGCTGGGTTTCCTTAGATAGAAAATCTTTTAACCAATATGAACTTCTCTGCAATGTTTGAAAACTGGGGTAAATTGGAATAAATGTTCTTTACATGGAATCTGTTTGTTTTATTTGAATTGAGTCTTTTGTGCCTTGAGGCATCATGTGTCTTGAACTGGCGCTATTGAAATAAACTAAACTGAACTGAAAAAAAGAAAATATTGGTTCTGAAGAAAATCTTCAAGTTATGTCCTGCACCGCAAAAGGAGAACTAAAAGTAAATAAAATGTGTCCTTGATTTGAGCAGGTAAATAATATTATCTGCCAATGGAGTGAGTATTTTTACCCCTAAAATAAGATAATTACATATACTGCACTTGTAATAAGCTGAGTTGTTCCTGTTTTAAGTGCAAAAATCTTTTTCCATTGACAGATAATCTTATTTACCTGCTTAAATAAAGGACACATACACTCATTTCAAGAAAATGTTACATACTTTGAGTTCTCTTTTTGCTGTGTTAGGCCTAGACAATTAGCATTAACTCCATGCCTGTGACAATGTGCAAACATTGTTTTTCTGTTCCTGATGGGGGGCAAGGATTCCAAAACATTCAAGGGAGAAAAACACTTTGCAATGGTTTCACAAAAATACATCAAACTAACTATGGGTGACTCCCAGTTTAAGACGCTTGGTCTCACTTTAAAAGAGCCGCCTAGAGGAGCTCTGTTTAACCAAACAATAGTCGACAAACATCTTGAACATCAGCTAGAGTTTAAATTACAAGCGATGGAGGTGTTGTTTTTTTCCTGGCAGACAAGGGCGTCCCATGGAGCAGGCTGCTATTCCTTTCATCATCTCAGATGCTCAGCTGTGCTTTAATTAATGATGCTGGTGAACCACAAATGACTAGAATGAACATTATAATTGTCACTTTACTACTAAATCATTTTCTCCTTTCCTAGCTCCACTCAAAACACCAACAGCCAAGAGCTCTAACTTACTAAGTGGGTAGTGAAAGAGTGGATGGTAATTAAGTTCTAAATTAGCGGCTTTGCGGTGCGACTGAGTTCTGTTCATGTTTGAGCTCTTTGCAAAGCTGTAGCTTCACATTCAGCTGTTGTTTATGAAAATACAGGCTGGACTAAAAAATGGATCTAAATTGAAAAATTAATGAAGCAGCTGTGATTTAAAAGTATTTAAAGCAGATAAAACTCCATACAAAGCCGATACAATAATCCCGAAATGTGTCAGAGCAGAAAGTTTAGAGTCATTCCCTCATCTCATCAAAAAATAATTTTATATAAATGGTACATAAATACATTTAAATGTATTTCTTTTAAATTTCATTAGCTATGTTTACCTGGACAAAAGTAATCAGAATAAAGAGTCCATCTGAATAAAAATTCATAATGTAAACAAGTCAGTTGGAATATTGGGATCAGATTAAACTTTCAATTCAATTAAATTTTATTTATATAGCGCCAATTCATGAAACATGCCATCTCAAGGCACTTTACAAAATCAAAATCAATCAGATTATAAACTCAGTCGGAATGAAATCGTATTTGGGATAAGAGGGATGGTTCATGCTGATCGATAATCTGATCAGTTTGCATGTAAATGCTGATGTAACCCAGGGTAAAAACTGCCCTTAATCTCGCCTTTGCTGCTCCAGTGGTTAGAGTGACAGTCAGTCAAAACTCACAATATAAAAATCATGTAGATCTGAATACCCAGTGAGCTTGGAGCCATGAAGTCGTCATGCACTGAACTATATATGGAATTGGTGAGTAGTGAACACAATGTTATTTGTTTGTTTATCAATTGTCACACAATTTAACTTCTTAAATTTAATGTATGTGTTTAAGATAATGAGATAAATGCTGATATCTTTATTTTGTCTGAAAGGCTAGATGGTGGATATAAATGCATTTATTTCTGTAACTGAACAAGTCTAGTTAACTAGCAGGCTGGTAAATTACTGGTCCTGTTTATTTAGATACAGGCCAGGTGACCCTTCTTAGGGTCTCCTGGCCTAACCTCTATAGTTATGCTGCTATAGGCTTAGGCTGCTGGAGGACATCAGGGCCTATTTCTCACTCTGCTTAGTTTTCCTACTGTTCTCCAATTTGCATTGTTTGTTGTCATTTCAACTTTTAACTTTTTTTTCTCTTCATAGAAGGTACACCTGGTCTGGCGTTCTGTTAGCTGTGACATCATCAGGGGAGGCAGATCATCCTCTATTACCATCTAACATAGAAAGTACTCCTGGATCAATGTGAGCTTCTGAGCTTTCTGTGTCTCTGCTCTGTCTTCTCTAAGCCCCAGTGGGTCGAGGCAGATGAGCGTTCACACTGAGCCTGGTTCTGGTTCTGCTGGAGGTTCTCCTCCCTGTTAAAGGGGAGTTTTCCTCTCCACTGTCGCTTCATGCATGCTCAGTATGAGGGATTGCTGCAAAGCCATCAACAATGCAGACGACTGTCCACTGTGGCTCTACGCTCTTTCAGGAGGAGTGAATGCTGCTTGGAGAGACTTGATGCAACCTGCTGGGTTTCCTTAGAGAGGAAACTTTCTGACCAATCTGGAGGATTTGATGGAATTTGACTTTGGAAAGAGCCTTGAGATGACGTGTTGTGAATTGGCGCTATATAAATAAAACTGAATTGAAAAAATTTTACATCATCACATGTTTTGTTAGTTATTCTGTTTTGAGGGTAAAATGTGCAAATTAATACAAGAAACTAAAACGTGAAGCAACCAAGAACCAAAATGGTCCAATATTTACAGCTAAAAGTCTAACTTTGTTTCAAAGCATCAAAACGTTTGCATGAAAATTATGGCCAATTTGAAGTTATGGTTTTATTACTGCAAAAGCATTTCTAACCAAGCCAAGTAATTTAGAACAAGCTTTGATCTTGTTTAAAGAATAATTCCCTCTGCAAATCCAAAATGCTTAAAACTGCCGACTCCTTTTAAAGTTTGACTTTTAGTGTCAGAAATTATTGTTGTCCATCCAAACTTATTTTATCTCTCATAGAAAACAAGTTCAGAAAATCTTAACTTATCTTCTGCTTGCTCATGATTACACTTATTTTAATTTTTTCCATATTCTGTTACGATACTGTGGGAGGACGCAGGTTCGTATTCCAGTTGCATACGATGAAAAAAAACTCATCTGGGTGCAAGTTGTACCGACTTGGTGCGGTGACCCTGCATAAGGGAGGAGCTGTAAGGAGTCACTCAGTGTTTGTGAAGCACTTTGGTAAATAATAAAAAAAACTAAAAAAAAATGTATGTGTTCAAGGTTTAAAAAAAAGTTTTTATATTAAGTTAAAGCAATTGTACAACACATGGTGTAACATCAGCATCTTGTTTGCTTTAACTCGTCACCGTTTTTAATCTCCTTTTTTGAGTCAAGTAACAAAGAATTCCAACAGTTCTCCAACTGTTTCCAACCCCAGCATATAGATTTTTCTTTGCGGTTTTCTATATTATAACCGTAATCACAGCATCTCTCTCCAGCTTCCTGCACCCCTGCGAGGGTTTTTGTAACAGTTTGTGTCTGTGGCTTTAGAAAGTACGAGGGGGACAATCATTACATCTTTCAATTGTTTTCAAAGCCACACCACACTTTCAGCCTGTTGTGCTAATTTGAGACTTTTTATTTTATTTGGTACATATATTTTCAAAGTTTGTGATGAAATGTTGAATGTTTTCCTAAAGTAGAGGCACAAGATCCTCATTTTGTCTTCTTTGCTTATCTTTGAAACAAGATGTTTGGACACATTGTATAAAACGAAATTAAATCAAACTGTTCATGTATTAGATCAATCAAGATGGCCAAAATAATTTCTAATTTCTAAAGAAAGAACAATGTGAGGGTGAATTTCTTAAACTTTAAAGCCAGAGGTTTCCACACATTTCTGTGAGATTAGGCAGAGCTGGTCTCGGTCTCCATGACCTGCATGGCTCAAACTCTTTTAGTATCATTCAGCAAACTTCTCACCACTGTTTGCTGGACTTTTAGCCCCTTCCTCCTGATAGAACGGCTGTAACTGAGTCAGATTTGTAGGTAACCTTGGGGGGAAAAAGTGTTGTATGTGGTTAACGCAAAGATCTGACTTCAACTATATGTGGTGGGAAAGTAAACCCAGGTCATCATCTAGCATCTAACATGTTTGCAGGACCACTCCTACCCAAACCCACAGAGAAAACGCTCTGAAACTAAAGTTTTAACTTGAGGTGTATCAAACTTTTTACTTATTGCTCCAACTGTTAATATGGGAGTAGCTGATTCCCATTTTCAAGAGCAGGTGAGAGAAACAGGTTCATGTGACTCCATAATTGTACCCCAGAGAAACGGGAAGCCATGCATTACTAATTAAAAGTATCTAAACATTTTGATCAATTAAAGGTATTAATATAGGAAATGTTGAAGGTAGGATTAAGCTACTCCAATAATAGATCAACTATTTTAAAGTGGTTAAAAATGAGAATATAGAGGAAAAAAAACCACACTTCAGTCCTTGAACAAGATCATATTTTATTTATTATTTGCATGTCTCTTTTTCACTGTCCTAAAGTGATTATAAAGATAGAATAAAAATAAAACAATGTATATAGACTGATAGCAAATTTATTTGGTTGTTCTGTTTTTTTATAATTATTAAATGTCTTCTTGATCATAGCTAACCAATGTGACACAGTGCAGAAAGTGATTCTTTTGATCCATTATGGAGGAAATTACATTATAATAATGCTCCATGAATCTCAATATGTACGAACTCCTAATAAATATGAAAAATTCAAACCTTTATTCTTGGTTAACAGGAACAAATTAGTCTTATTAATGCTTAAAGCGATGAGCCTGAAACATACTCACAGAATTCAGATACTTAAAAGATTGCATTATTTTAGGACGAAGAATGACTTCAGTAAAATTAATCCTAATCCGAACATTTTGTTTGTCCAGATTCTGATGCTGCTTGTTAAATGTTAGTTGTTTTGCAGATCTCAGGGATTATTCTGATGAATATTGGTCTGGACAACGATAAAGGGAGAGAACACAAGCTCCACCAAACTGTCAGAATGTAAAAAAACTACGAGTCGGAAAAGCCACAGAGGCGAGAAGAGTAAAGAGAGAAGATTTAGTGACAACACGCAGATGTCTTCAATAGAGACACATACTGCGGGTGGAGGCTTTAGCTTTGTCACAATCACAGAAAGTTTTACTTTGTGTTTTTCACATAATAGGTTCAAAATCTTCTGATCTCAAGACACATTTTTTTTCACTTCACAAACAACAATTAAGCCATCATTCATTTACAGGCCTAACACGCTGCTAAAGGCAGGGGGAAAGCCTTAAGATGATCTGTTTGGGAACTCAAAATCACATCACGCCGTTCTTTCACAAACTTAATCTGGTGATGACAGGAAACAAAACCTCAGAGATAATTTAATACGTGTATTTCCTGGTTGTTACATGTTTGAACGCGCCAGAAAGTTGGACCTAAACTAATCCAAGTCTTAGAAATTAGTCAGACGGAGCTAACCTACTATGGAAAGGTCAGACGATGCTCTTATCTGGTTGAAACTGGGCATTTGTCTGATTTGGTTGCCTTTTTCTTGACTTACTTTGGTATCTAGATCAAATTCCCCGCTGCTTACCCATCCCAGTCCTTATCGTTCCCCCTCCACCCCTCCGAAGCCTGACCAGTGTTTAAGTGTGTCGGAGGCTGATAGCATTGACTTCAGGAATCACTCCATCTCATTCAGCGGTTCCCACACATTCACCACAAAAGAATAAAAAAACACACTCTTTACACGAACCACAAAGGAAAAAAATAGATTTCACTCACACCACACAAAGAAAAAAAAAGTCACCTCCCACCCAACTCCTCTCGCTGTGCCAAACAATCCACAGCTCGACTCTCCCTGGTACTTTCTTTCTCGTCTACGCTGCAGTCCTGCTCCCAAACGCTCTTTTGTTCACAAACACATCTACGACGGGCCGAAGATATTCCATCGGCGCCGGAAATAGACGCGGGTTCAGAAATGCGGGGAGTTTACACAGTTTTTGTGAGGGGGGATAAAAAAGAAGAAAAGTGGGAAAGTGCGATAAGTGGAAATGTTCAAATGTTCAGACTAAACAGGCTCCCGCTTCATTTCTGAGACAAAGAGCGAATACGTGAAATATCGCATGAACTTGCTGCTTCTGTTTATGTGGGTACGTGTGAAAGCGATGACCTACAAGAAATATATCTGTCCGCATAAAACGCTGGTGAGCACTATAATAAAAACACTAAGGTTCACATGAGGATGTACGGTTATCATTTGGCAAAACGAGAACAAAACTTTAATCTAATGTCTTATTACATGTCTTTGATTTTATTTTTCTTCAAAATAAGCCAAATACAAACATTGTGAAAAATACATGCAGCACATTTGGCCTTTTCCTATTTTTTTTAATGTAAAACCATATTATTGTGGTTTTATGTGATGGCAAAATACAAACCAGCCCTGGAGGAAAACCGGTTAGAGGTGCTAAAAAAACCTAGATGGGTGGGTAGAGGGTCAACCTACATCTGAAGCTGCAATGGAAGGGTTTAGATTCAAGCATATGTATGTGTTAGAATGGCCTAGTCAAAGTACAGATTTGAATCCGATTGAGAATCTGTGGCAAGTCATGAAAATTGATGTTCAGATTCTTTCCATCTCATTTCCTTCTCCAGATGTGCACAGCTGATAGAAACGTACCATTCAGTGCCTCTGAATCAAAACTTAAAATTGTATATGTAATTTTAAGTTCACAAACCCCTTCTTTTTTAAACTGAGATTAAACTACATTATCATTCATGGTCTCAGTGCTGATCTTCCAGCTTTCTCCATATTCTTTAAAGCTGAAGCTTAACCTGAATCTAAAACGACAGTTTTTCAGCATTTGCTTTGATTTTGAGCCTGCAATTTATTTATTTATTTGCGCATGATTTTGTCATTTATCAGGAATGTGATGCTGTTTCCTATAGAAATAAAAAAAAAAAGGATTTTAACCAAGAGCAATTAAAAGGCGGTAAAGCTGGCAGGTCAGCGCCACATGCCAGACGGAAGGAATGCAGACAGAAACTGCAATGAGATATGTCATGATTCCAACCTGTCTAGTTTGTTTTATCTCCTTCAGCCGCTGGAAATCATCTTATATTTCACCACGTCAAAGATAACCCAGCTTTTAATGATGAGTAATGCAAGAATGCTCATAACGTGATCCCAGTCTGTAATTTGCATGTATGGTATGTAGGTATTTGGAGCCGAGAACACCAGAATTACGGCCATAATTTTAGAGCGCTGTCACACAAGATATTTTCGTTTTCCTGCTGAGAATCTGATGCCTTTGTGAATTGTAGAAAAACTCAAACTAGAACCCTTATTTATGCAAAATCCATCATTCTGCATTCAAATGTTTTGCACACTTGCTTGATTTTGTCTCAGTCTTAGTTTAATTAGTGTTCTAGACAACTGTGCCAAAGTAGTGTTACATTTGCATTGCAGCAATGAGCTATGAGAGCATTGCTCTCCCTTTACCGCATCAGTGGGTGTTCTTTCAAACGATGTTGTGTTTTGCCAGATCTTGTGAACGAAAAAGGCAAGATGATCATTGACAATAACCCCAAAATGACTTCTTAAAAATGAATCCCCTCCAAAAGTGCAGAATTGTGAGTAGATTTAATAACCAGATTTTCAAAATTGTTTAATCAGAATCAGCTTTATTTGTCACAAACAAGGAATTTGACTTCTGTTCCACTTTGCTCTTTGGGTTATACATTTTATGTATAAATATATAAAAAGGGAAGTTAGAATTATTTTTGTGAATCTGTATATTTAGTGTTCTTACAAAAGAGGAAGACATGGTTGTATTGATGCAGATAAGCATCGGTAACAATATGCAGACTCTGACTGTTCTGTAATGACCCAGAAGCTGGAGACCCGATAATTCTGTCAAACACCAAGGTGGCTTTAACATTTTAATTAAAAAGCTGATTAGATGGATCAGGGAACCGACTGGAGCGCACACAGGAACCACTGCAAAGGGGAGAGACGGGTTAGTGGCTGAGACACACTCAGAGATTCAAAGAGCTCTGAATAAAAGCCATCAACCTTTTCAAAGGCTGAGAGGTTTCGCTGGTCCCAATAAGTCGATCCATGGGCTCCACAGAGATGATCTGAATCAGTGACTGACTGATCCACTTCAGGCAGACTGACTGGGGAACAGAGGCTGTCGGGGAATCAGATGTCCAGGCTTGTCCAGAGAGGCTGGAAGTGATCCACATCAGACTTCTCCACCACATTCTCCCTGACCTTTTCTCTGTGTTCTTTGCTCTTCATGAGGCTGTTTATTCCCTGATGTTCTGTAACAAACCCCCGAGGCCTTCACACGACACCTGGATTTGCCTTTTAGATTACAATTTGTAAAAAAAAAAAAAAAATGAAGATGCATCATTGTCCTTCCACTTCCAAACTGTGCCCTGGTTTGTGTTGGTCTACCTCAAAAAATCGCAACAAAAATGTAAAGGTTTGTGGTTGTAACATGGCAAAAAGTAGAAATGTTCACAGCAGTATTTGTTTTGTAATGCACTGTATTACTGTTAAGTTTTTAAAGAGAAATCTGAATGGACAGCCGCTTCATGCCTTTAGCTAAACCGTCTGTCATCACGACACACAAGTATGTCAAAGGTTGAGCGAGCCTCTCGTTGGTACAGGTGCAGTAATTTCCTTAATTTGGACTTTTGTTGTTTATATTGTACTAACCGTTTATTAGTTAGTCATTGTATAGGAAAGAGGCCAGAGAGAGAAAAGAGGTTGATGTGCAGCAGGTGGATCAGGCCAAGAGTCAAATTCAGGACCGGTCCATTGAGGGAGCCTCAGTAAGTGGCGTTCCTGTCCTGCCCAGTACGCTATGAACCCCATACCCTGAGATGGACATTTGTAAAGACTTTTTTTGACATATATATATATATATATTTATATCCCTTGGGGTGCACTAACAGGAAATCTCAGAGAGAGAGGAGCACATGACAAAATCTTTCAGGCCAAATGAAAACAGTGAACGTTGCAGTTTTTGTGGTATGCACCTATCCTTCCTGCATCCGCCTGGGGAATTTTTCTCCTATGTTCTTATCTGCGCCTGGGCTTCCTGTCTCTCCACATTTTCCTGAGATTAAATGAAGGAAAATGGTCACACAAATTCTTGAGAAAGCACCCAATTTGGCACTAAATATAGGAGGTGAAACAGAATTAACTGGAACTACCATTCCTACCAGGAACTGTTGAAAGGGTGACGCTGCTTCAGAACCAGAGCGCTGATGACCCACCTTAACTTAAGTTTCCCTGAAGAAGTTTGGGCTTTTTATTCATCTAAATTGGAATCTATTATCTATTAATGTGAAACTTTCATAATTAGTGGATTGGTTTGTTCTAATTTAAATAAAGCTGGGTTTAGTCCAACATCACTAACAAGATAGCAAGTCCCCGTTCTTGGTAAAAAAGACGTTTGGCCAAAAATGTACTAGTACAATAGTTGTGGTACAGGTATGAAATCACAGCAAACCAAACAGTCATGATGACCTTGCTGCTGATTCTCTGTATTGGATTTATTAATTGAAAGAAGCCTGTTCAGAGTAACTGAGTGAGGTCCTTCAGTCTGCAAACAAACAGGTGGATTTTATTTGAGGAAGACGGCAGCACATGGTGCACATGTTAGTTATAGTCAATAAAATCTGAGTAAAAGGGCTCCTACCAAACCTACTCTGAGAACAAAAGGTGATTGGAAAGGTGGAAACATGTACTGAGGTGCAGAGAATGATGATCAGCTAAAATGAACTCAAACGCTTTGACAAGGAGACCAGAAAAATAAGAATGAAAGCATAAAACTACCAATCGATGGGATTAAAGACTAACCAAAATGGCAAAGATCGACTCTATTCTGTTTAAAGAAGGTCTTAGGTTACCTGTAACTCCTATTAACTATTAAAAGTCCTATTGTTTAAAAATGCTGACATGCGCTGAAGAGGTTGCAGTTTTCCAAAGAACACGATGACTGAAGTAAACGCAAATGGTGCAACATTTTGTCGACTGATGAAAGCAAGATAAGTCTTTCTAAGTCTGAGGACTGCACGGTTTGTCTGAGAACCCACGAACACGTCAAGCGCCGCTGTGAAGAATGGTGGCCCACCCAGGAAGCTTTCTCAGTTCAAAATGTCTGCAGTAGCGAGGAGTTCCCAGCTTTATAGACCTGCTGACGAGGCCTCGTTAGAGCTTAGATTCACCTGTAGATTCACCTGGAACTGGTGGCCCCAACAGTGGAGAGTCGTTAGGCTCCTCGTTAGCCTGGCTCACAGGAGGAATGTTGTGGTCACATGTGTGGAGGTGTGAATTGGGGTGAAACTTGGCAGGAATCAAACCTATCGCTGATTTGTAAGTTGTTGAAAGTTTAAAACTGAGCCCTCCTCCTCTGTTTAAGGTTGTTTTTTCTCGCTTTACGTAAATGGCTTCCTTCACCCCTCTCTCAAACCATCTGTGTTCTCTGTCCAAAATGTGAACCTTCTGGTCCTGAAAAGAGTGTCCTTTGTCCTTTAGGTGCAGGAGGACAAATGAATGAGAATCTTCACCAATATATCAACCTGTTTATCACATACCAGCAAGGTGGGTCAGTCTCATCACATTAACATAATTGTCATTTAGTCTGAACGCCCCTAAAATGCATTTTTCAACAACATAATGACCGCCAAACACACCAGGAAGGAAGCAGCATCTCGGTTCCTAACCTGCAGGTTTAACATGGGGTTGCCAGACCCAATCTTTGGACCACAGTCCAACAGAAAACCTCTGGAGTGACTTTCAACATGCTGTCTGTGATGCAAAACAAAGAAATATTGAGGGACTGTTTGGAGAATGTTTCAGTTTACACAGCGAAGAAAAAAGCTGACACTGCTACTTTTAACACTCTAAGATTCTTCCTCAATTTCTGTAGCGTGACGATTAAACCTATAAATGTTTTTTTTTCATGTTTTGTTTTGGAATCTGTTGCATTTCCAGAGCATTTGTGTGCATGGGAATAAAGGTTTACTCACTATTTCCAAGCACACCATCACGATTAAACACTGTATGTTAAAAAATTTCAACATTCTCAAAATTACAGCTCAGCTCAAAAGAGAGAATTAAAAATGTTGATGAATCATTTCCCTCCACTCCCATCAAAAAAGGACTCCTGTAATCTTTATCGTGACAATACATGACCTGCAGGTTGCAATCCCACAATGCATCATTGCTTTATGTCCAACCCTTTTTACCGTCCTGAATTTCAGTGTTTTCTGCTTTATTTTTGAGTTTCTGTTTCTGAGAACTGAATACGAAGCAGTCTAATAGTGAACCGGTGGAGTAAAACAAGTGGAGTACGATTTACTTCAAGAACAAGCCAGCCCGTTAAATAAAGATGAAAGATTCCTGTAGTTCTTTGGTGGAGGCAGCGATAGCGTGAGAGTGACGGATTAAAGAAAGGCTGAAAATGACAGAGGCCATGAGAACGAGAAGACAACAGGACAGAGGAGATGAGAGGCGAAAACAAGTGTTCGGCCCGGGAACAGAGGCGTTGTTTGGTGGGAAAGGTCGTATATTGTTCTGTGGCGCTGCGCTGCATTAATTACAGGATGAGAAATGATAAGCTCTGCCGAAACACTATGTATAGACAGACAGAGAGACAGGCAGACAGCTGTGAGAGCAACCGGATGTAAAGTGTCTAATCTAAGTTTTTTCACCATAAAGCTTCTATCTGGGACATTTTATGTCTTTGTTTCACGCTTTTGGCACCAAAGTGTTGATTAGAGACCATAAGTAAGAGCAGAATTCCTAACTTGAGTCTCTTTTGGTCGTTTTAAGTCACCGTTAAAGATAATGTCAGCCTGAGAATCAGGAGACCTTCATAAATTAAACAGATATGGAGCCAGAAGTAGACATTTATATAAGATGTCATTTATTTGACCTCTAAGAAAATACCATAACATAAATACAGCAGAATATATCAAATCACACCTTGCATTTGAGCAACATGCTTGTTGAGAAGAACAGGCACTGACAGCAGACAGTTTGTGATGGTTTTAGGGAGAGTAAAACATTGTTAACTGGATTTTATGGGAGTGAAAGATAACCGTCAACACTACCAAACCTGATGTTCTGTTTGTAGCTGGGATTTGGATCGGAAAGATCAACTGTAACTGCCTCTATAGTTGGACTTTCCTCTCTGAGCAGTTTGTTAAGGCCGACTGTCGGCAGCTCCTCGCAGCAACAGCAGCAAGCTGTGATAAAACACGTTTATTTCACACAGACACAGCGGTAAAAGTGCGTCTAAAATGAACGTTACAAACTGAACAAATAGGGCATTCCTAAAGTTACGTCAAATTACTACATTTAGGAACAACGCAGCTCACACGCGTCATACAAACTTCTCCGACTGTATTAACTCGAACGCTTTTTACTTACTCCTGTTTTAATTTTCTGAGGCAGATGAAATCCCACATCATACATCTGAGTACTTTAAAGTTAATAGAGCACACAGGAAATTTGGACATTTGTGAACGAATGGAATAAGAGCTCATAACCCTTTGTTTCTAAAAAAAATAAATCTGTTTTAAAGAATCATATAAAATAGCAACTGTCACCCTTTGCCGCTACCTCAGAAAAAACGGGGAAGTCTTAGCCCCGATTATGATCATACAACAAAGGGTCAAAAGACAAGGAATGGTTAAAACTTAAGTTATTGCGCACCATGTGAAGCTACGGGGGAAAGGAAAGCATCAAGGGTTTAGCTGGAGTCGCAGAAATCAGCACAGCGCATTATTGTAGTAAATTGGACCCGATAAAGAATGGTAAACTTAATGGCGTGCACTAAGCCTCCATTTCTTTCTGAATTAGCTCTAACGAGGAGAATCTGACACGCATTACGTCAATTTGTCAATAACCATTTTAACAAATAAATAATATGAGGCGCTGAGATCAGGTTGTGATATGATGTTTGATGTTTGATACCGCATATCTCCAAGATGGTTTAACAGGATGCAGACAAAAAGGAGATTACTCAAATTAGAAGCAGTAACCCAGAGAGACACCATGCGATCCATTTGGCCTCCTGCCTCTCAGCTACAGCTAAATCGCCAACAAACCAAACCCAACTTGTGATCTCCGAGCAGGGAAAACACGACTGATAGAAACTGTGATCTTTTCTGTCTGTCATGACATTTAGTTCGATAAATGCGCTGAAAATCGCAGCAAAACTGATGAACAAAGTGGTTGCTGAACTTTCATTACAGGAAGTCTTATTGAGACATGAGTTCTCATTTACACGGGAGAATTGGAAGGTTTTCCGATGTTATATTTTACAGAAAGTAAATAGTAGGTCAACTTTTTTTTTTTATAAGGCAGATTTCACAGGTCAAAAATCAAAAATTGCTGTGAAAATAAAAACAAGCATAAAAACAGAAGATAAAGACACAGAAAAGCTAAAAAAAAACTGCACATGTAACATCATATAGTATAAGACTAGTTAAAAGCCAGTCTGAGTTAATGAGTCTTTAGCTGCCTCTTTAAAGAATCAACAGAACCAAGACAACCCAAAGACGGAGGCAACGCCTTCCACAATCCTGAGGCCACCACTGAAAAGGACCGATCCCCTCTTGTCTTAAAACGTCTGTGGAACCACTGACAGCCTTTAGCTGGAAGATCTGAGACTGCGAGAAGAGCTGGAGATCTTTAGAAGGTCGTGAATAAAGGCTGGGCGTGACTCCACAGGGCTCTAAAATACCTGCAGGTGTGCACAGTGTGGGTTAAAGTTTGTTTTCCATCGATTTGAGACAAATCAGTGAAAAACTCCTGCAGAAACACGAACAGACTGAATACACAGGTCCTGTGTGTGTGCCCTTCTGTTATTTTGAGTTTTTCTTTCATTTTAATGCTTCTCAAGAGTTTTTCAATATATAAAAAAATACAGCAGCTCTTTTACACAGCCCTCCTTATGTGACGTACCTCTAAGCCTGTATGTAAATCAAAGATCTGTACAAACCCGAGGTTCAAAGAAGAAAATGCTTCATTGTCTCTATCAAACCCCTGTAATTTACACCATAAAACTGCACAAAAAAAACACATAAAAGAATATTCAGTAAAATTATGGAAAAGATTGGGGAAAATAGCCTAATTTCTTTGTTTGGCAACACTTTGTTTCTGGATTGTACAGCCTTTGAAAATGTTTCACAGGACTGTGAAATTTGACTTGAGTCCACTAATTATTTCAGCGAGAGTCGAAAAAAAAACTGTAATGAAACAGAAATGGAAAATAACAAGCGTTGTTCATGCAGTGTCAGCAAGATGCAGCTTTAAACACCGAAAACATAGCATCGCTTTCAGAATGAATTAACTTTATGTAGCTTGTTGCCCCAGATTGTTGTAAAGAAACCCAAAATGACCGACACCAGTTCTTTCCAGTTCACACTTAATTGTATTTTGTGTTATTTTAGAATGTCTCTTAGACAACTCGAAGCAGACAACAGAATCCCGGTAATTTTATGTTATGGCTGAGTTTTTACTATTTTTTTGTGCATTTCTCCAAAAATAGCAGTTCTACTCCTTTACAGATTGTTTATGGTTTTCTAAAGATTAAGCACTGAGCATTAATCACTTTAGGGATCCCACATCATGTCAACATTCATTGGTCTTACCTTATTGACAGATTTACCCTAAATGTAGTACACATTATTTTCCATCCTGCAGTGCAAATCTGGCCCTAAATAAGATAAATCAATGACCGGATGATTAAAGACAGAATGAACTGTATATTTTTTAATGTTTATGTCTTATCAACTTCCTTTGACACTGAAATAAAGGGTAAAAAGTGAAATATCTGCAGTTTAGTCTGACTGCAATGGAATAACAGTAAAAGTATAAAATCTCTGGATCTTTCTAACCAATTAAAGTGAAACAAAAATGTGTTTATCTCAAACTAGATGCTTTGTGGAGATTTAGCAGTCTGGCTATGCTACTACGCTACCTGGAAAGTCAAACCTTCTGGTCTTCTTCTGATCTTTGCTTTTATCATTTTAGGTTTAAAAAAAAAATCATGATTCTCTTAAAGATTTTTAGTTGTTTATTTATTGTTCACACGGGTCCAGTATCCAAGACACAGTTGTGAAACAATCAGCTGCGTGTGTGTGTGTGTGTGTGTCCACGGGAGATAAAGGTGGGGGATTCCCACTGACCCATGCTGAACGGTGTGTATGTGTGTGTCTCCCATCCATCATCGCACACATTTCCCTCCTTCAGCGTGTTCAAAAATAGAAAGTTGTGTGAACATGACCTCTCCCACACATAGACACACTGCAGGCACGCAGACACACACACCCATTACGATGCCATTGTGTCCTGGCCTGTCGTCCAGAAGGCTGGTGTGTGACTGTTTGTGCTGTTGTGTGATGCTGAGGTGTGTGTGTGTGTGTGTGTGTGTGTGTGCGTGCATGTGCAAATTATCAGAAGATGGAAGAAAAATGCACCCGTCGCCATGTACCCCCCGCCTCTCTCTCTCTCTCTCTTTTCTTTCTCGCCACAAAGTCTGCGGCCGCAGCCAAATTTCCTCCGTGGCAAAGGTGTGGTGCTACGGCACTGTCTCTCACTCACATTCCACTCGTAAAGTTACGGAAACGATTGGAAAAAGGGGGCATTCGTGAAGCCTCGTGTATAAAAAACTTGGAGAAGAAAAAGCTGAAGCTCACAGTTGAATCAGGCGATTTCTGTCCATTGTTTGCATCGCATTTCAAACTCTGTTGTCCTTTTGGATAGGGTTAAGGAACTGCTGTTGGATTTTGTGATGTTACGTAATGAACCTTAGAGGACAGCTGTGGCCTGTCAGTGAGTTCTCAGGAGCAACACAGTAAAGCGTCTGCCACCTTATCTAGCCACGTTTGTTGGCTTATAGAAAAATGGGTCTAAAGGTGAAGAAACCTTTACTATGCTGTGCAACATTAGGTAATGTAACGTCTATGAGTGTGATGCTTTTAATGCACTCCCGTTTTGTGTAATTGATGCGTAACAGCATAATTTTGAGATGGTGTCTTGTTTTATTTATTTTCAGATCACATATCTGTCAGGAACGGAATATGTAGGACCCAGTATTCAACCGGACAAGCAGAGGTTCGGATAAAGGTCATTTATTAAAGAGGTGATGAACAGGCAGAACAAAAATGGGCATCAAGCCAAAAACGGGACGACAGCGTCTTAAACCAAAAAGAGTCCGGAGCCGACAAACGGCAAACTAAAATAATCAAAAACAGGGGACAGGCTAGCTCCAATGTCCAAAGACAGGTCCGGTCAGACAACAGACAGGCAGTCAGAATCAGACAGGAGAAAACAGGTAATACAGGGGTCATGCGGGCTCAGATATCCGGAGGCAAATCGGGTCGGTATCAACAGGACAATCAACAATTAGAATGCTTGATAAGACTCACCGAAAGGCACGTAATAATCTGGCACAGAACAGAGGATAGAGGCATGTATAAATAGGAGACTGAACAGGTGAACAGAGAAGAAAACGAATTGCTGGTAACAAGTGGAACTAATGAAAGGAAGGGTGGTAACTGAAAGTAAACTGAACTGATAGGCTGGTGGCTGAAAGGTGAACTGATCTGACTGGAAGTGAACGGTGACAGGGGAGTGACAGATAAACTGACTGGGTGGAGATAGAGAGGTGAACGATTGCTGGCAGGATAACTGGCTGGTGAAAACAGGTTAAATAAAACACAGTTTAAGAATAAATCAAGACAAAACTAAACTATGACAGAAACTAAAAATATGACAGAAACGTAAATCGTGACAATATCCACCCTCGGCTGGAAGTTGCATGCTCCAGATGAGCGGCCTGAATAATCCAGTAAATATCTGGGGTACTCGACACATAAGAGGAACTTCATTACATTGTGTGGTGGTTAATTGCTGCTTTGGTGTTCCAGGAATCTGGACAATTTGCCGTATTTATTTATTACGCATTTTGAAAAACGTAAATGCGCAAAAAATTTGAGGGAAACATTTGTCGAATACGTTCTGACATAGTGAACATTTTCCTCTCATGACTGACCAGCTGCTTCGGCTGCCAGCGTCTTCCTGAAAGTGTAACGTCCACAGCTCTGCTGTTGTGTCCTGTTGTATGTTGTGTGCGCCCTGCTCCCTGAGCTACGACTGCCTACACCTGTGGCAGCTCTAACTACTGGAGCTGTCACGCCTGGAGGAGCCCTACTTACACCTGGCTCTCCCAGTGTGTAGGCGCCAGATTCTCAAAAAACATTGGTGTGAGTTGCCTGTTTGCTTCACCCCTGTTGGACTCTCTTGTTTGGTCTTCAGATTCTGGACTATGACCAGCAGGTACCCTGACTCTGCCTCAGCCATCCGGTTACCTCTGCCTTTCTGAGCCCTTTCTGGACTGGACCCTGGACAAAGATTTCTGGATTTCCCCTCTGATACCTCTGCCTGCCTCTGACCTCTCGTACATGACCCTAGACTGTTCCCTAATTAAAGCTACAGCTTCTGGCTCCGACCGGCTTGCTCCCTCAGCTGACAAACACCGACCACCTGGATCCACGGCTTGGATTCTGTGCCACCTTCTGGATTCAAGAACGGTTGGTGGCTCACATTCAGTGCAAACTGCTCTCCACTGTTTGTCCTGCAGTCACTAACCTATCCCTCTCCTCTGCAGTGGTTCCTGTGGCCGAGTCTGCCGATTACCTGTCCAGCTACACCTCTTGCTTAAATAAATATTTTGAACCGCTCTCTGTGTGTTGGCTGAATTATTGGAACCAAAAACTTGATTCTTTACAGAATGTTCCCACAACGCTGAAAGCAACAGCAGGTACATGTGGACCGGAAGAAGAGGCTTGAGGGTTTTTTAGGCTCATCCATGAAAGAAACAGCAACACATTTATTGAATCTGACTCCATTACCGATCTGTGCTCCATGCTAGTTTTTAACCTCGACTCCCTGTTGATACAGCGTAATGTCAACGTATGAAAACATAATGCTTTGCATCGGCTGGTTAATTCACTACAATCCACCAGACGGAAACACGTCTGATTCGACACATTTTTGACAGAAAGTAAATTCTGCTCTCTACTAAAAGTCTGACAGTATAACCTGAAGCTCAGGCTGAGAAATATTAGGGTTTTTTCGAGTGGCCTAGTTAAAGTCTAGATTTAAATACATTGATACTGTGTCACGACTTCAAATTCATAATTTGTTCTAAAAAAAATCTGATGTGGCTGAATAAAAATAGTACAGTACATTGATGTAAAAGACTTGCCAGTTATGCTTGATGGGAGTTGTTGCCACCAGAAGTCTCCAGAACCAAACATGGAGAAGCAGCATTTAGTTCCCATCCATCCATCCATTTTCTAACACGTCTATCCCTTGTGGGGTCGCGAGGGGTGCTGGTGCCTATCTCCAGCTGTCAATGGGTGAGAGGCGGGGTTCACCCTGGACAGGCCGCCAGTCTATCGCAGGGCAGCATTTAGTTCCTATGCTCCACAAATCTGGAACAAACTTCCAGAAAACTGCAAAACAGCCAAAACACTGAGTTTCTTTAAATCCAGACTGAAAACCCACCTGATTAGAGCTGCTTTCCGTCATAATGACAGGAACAACATATTTGATGTTTATTGATGTTTTCACCTGATACAATTTAATGTTAGTTACAACCAGTGACTGTTTATGTTTTTATGTTTTCATGATGTAAAGCACTTGGAAACGCCTTGCTACTGAAATGCGCTACATAATTAAACAGGAGGAAGGGCCTCCATGTCCCTAAAAACAGCAGCGCTCCAACTGCAGGTTGCTCAGTGTGAGCCACCAGAACTGCCAAAGACTCCTGGATAGGTGTCAAAACATTTTCACAAAGTCCCGAGCGAAAGTCCAGTTGCCTCCGATTTAAACCAGTTTGCTATACAAATAAACTTGACTTGACTGGTTTGTGGGTTTAGGAGGCATTTACTATTTCACATAGACAAGTTGGTTGGGATATGTTTTTTTCTCTTAATTCATCATTTGAATAATGCACTTTGTATTTACTCAGCTTTCTATAAACATGTTTGATCACTTGAAACATCTAAGTGTGACCCAAAAAAAAGCGAAAGCTGATGGAATCTGTAAAGGAACAAATACTGTAAGAAAAGGGAGTCTCTTATTTTACGTTTAATCTTCGACGAGGATTTAAGATATTTTGGCCTGCAGGAAGTGAAACAAGGATGAAAAACACAAAGAGACGCCAAAGGTTTGGTACAGAAGCTGTCACACCTACAAACACTTACAGTAACTCTCAGCATAGACCCTGATGCTGCACACACACACACACACACATGCACACGCGCACACACACACACACACACACACACACACACACACACACACACACACGCACACACACACACACACACACACTAATGACAGCACGCCTGAGACAACAGTGGTGCGTGGGTTCCTGGTTGGTTGAGCAGGAGGTTCTGAGACGCCACAGTAGCCTCCCATGGAGCTGGGCGTCGGGAGGGAAGTGTGTGTGTGTGTGTGTGTGTGTGTGTGTGGGGGGGGGGGGGGGTCTGTTATATTGTAGCACTGGAAGGGGTTTGTAACAGTTTTATGAAGCTGAGCAGAAAGGATGGTTGAAACTTTGTTTTACTCTACAAAACCATGTTCCAGAGAGGAAAATCATCAGTGTGCAAGAATGAATTCTAGGTGAAGCTTAGAAGAAAATGTTCAGCTTTTATTATTCTCAGGGGGTCCAAATAAATGCAGCATTTTCCTGTTTCTGTTTTTATGTGACTCTGACCGTCACCATTTCTGAGTGTTACATGTTATCCATGAGGTTCCACCGTCCGCCTGCGCACACAGCTGTTAGAAACAGCCGTCTGTTTTCACCAAGATAAATACTCAAGTAAATGAATCACACCCTGCAACAAGTTACCTTTTTCTTTACGACCAAATGTGCATTAAAATGAAAGCTGTGCCGTCAGACAACATAATGTCCCAGGCGTCATCACCGCCGTGGCCCCCACCACCCGCCCCCAGGTCCCCCGTTTTCCCAGTGAGTTGTTGTTAATCCCAGCCACTAATCATCTTGGTTGGGACTGTGGGTAGCTGTGACCACTGTCCTTCCCTCAAATACACACACTCACCCACATATTGGCCTGTAGTAACACACAAACAGCAGATTTACATGCCATTACTAAATGTGTCATTGTGCTCCCTGTCATTTGTTGGCAGAGTTGATTATAAATGTGACATCTGCTAGTTCTACGCTGCACATTAGAGGATGTGTATGTTGTTTATGCCGTGTGTGTGTGTGTGTGTGTGTGTGTGTGCACCCGTGCATGAGACGCTTCAGTCTCAGTTGGGCAGAAACAATAGAAACTCTCTGATTACATCTCCCTGAACGGGCGGATAGGGTGTGTGTGTGTGTGTGTGTGTGTGTGTGTGTGTGTGTGTGTGTGTGTGTGTGTGTGTGTGTGTTTGTGTACTTCCTAGGGGGAGGAAAGGGTGGCCGTTGAGAAGGAAAAAGGGGGAGGCAAAAGTTTTGACCCCCCCCCCCCCCCCCCTTAACTGCATCTCACATTCAGACTCATTTCTTTCCCTCGCAGCCATCCGGCATCTCATTGGTTAAGCTCCTCAGCTATATATTTATCTGATTGGTCAGGGCGGGGTATATATACACAGCGTGGGTCGGTTAAATCTGGCCACAAGTTTCAAAACTTTCAAACATGGTAGAGAGACGCAGAGACGGACTGTCGGACGGCCTCGCTGACTGAGTGAAATCAACTACTGAACCACAGAATCCAAACAAGAGCTGTTGTCTTTTGGGAAAGGAAGAAAAAAAAGAAAGTGGACAAAAGGCAGAGTCACTGTGGATTTTTTTTCTTCTTCTTCATCAGAGGGAATATCCTACACCACAACTTGACTCTTTTTTTCCTCCTTTCTTTCTCCTCTCCCCTCTCCTCTCAGAGCTCCATGCTTTATTTTAGGATTTGTGCAGAAAATCCATCTTTTGATCCCTTAATCACTCGCCATTTGAAACATTCTGAGCACTTCAACCAAACCAAAGCGGATATTTGCCGGACAGAAAGCTAACGCTGCACTGGGATGAATTTAACCGAGCCAAACCTGCCCAGAGAAACTTGTCTGCATCCCAGCCAGATGCCCTTTGGAGGCCGCTGGACGTCAGAGACCCCGAGTCCTGCTTCCGACCCTGAAATGGATTTTGAAGGAAGCCTGTCGGCAGACTGCAGCTCTCCCGATGCCCCAGGAGAACTGAGGAGAACAGAACCGAGGATGGCTTTGACAGTCGGCTCGAGGGGACAGAGCCCAGATCGGAGCCATGGAGGAGGCGCGTCGGCTGGGGCAGGTGATGGAAAAGCTTCAGGGCCCGAGCAGAGGATCCGCAGACCAATGAACGCCTTCATGGTTTGGGCTAAAGACGAGAGGAAGCGCCTGGCCCTCCAGAACCCTGACCTGCACAACGCCGTGCTCAGCAAGATGCTTGGTAAGACAAGCAGGAGCATCAGCTTTTAATAAACCAAGCATCTGAATGCAAGTTTTCAAGTCTGTACTAATGTTCGTGTAAAACTCACAATTGATGGTTGAATTTCTGAGTGGATCATGTAGTTCTTGAACTTTCCTTTTTTTATTCTGTGGGCTTAAACTGATTTAAGAAAAGTGAAAAGTCAGTAAACATCAGTAAAGGCCTGCTTTTGCTCTTGTTCCGTTTTTCATATTTATTTGATTTCTAAACCTTAATTTCTTTGTGGGTTTAAAGATCTAACCTGCCAATTCTAATTCTGACAAAATAACAAGAAATAAGCAACACATAATGGGCAACAGGGTCAATGACAGAGGTGGTAGTTTTGAGTCTAACAGAAAATGAAGGAATCCCAAGATTATTCTTATTTATAAATAAAGCTTATATATAAACCCATATTTAACTTGCATTGATCTCATGACATGTGAATTAATGTACATGCTGTTCGCTGATGCATTTAGGGAATGCAAATTGCAGGAGTCCTTAGTTTGGAAACATTTAATTAAATATAAATTTTCCTCTGTGTCTTGAAGATGACCGATCAGAGCTGATCAAGGGAACATTGACGAAAACCGTCAGATGGAACATGTCTCATTAGTTAATATTATTACTATATTTGTGCTGATATATTTACATTAAAAAAGTATTGTGATCTTTTTTATATCTCACATTCTTTGATTTGCAGGCTGTCTCTGTGGTTAAAAATGTGAGCTAAAACTCCTCAGAGAATATTGACTAATAACTCCTAAATCAATGAACTGTTGTCCTTTACTATAACAATTATTACTGTGAATACTCAAAAGTAAACTATGGAATCCAGTGGAAGATAAACTTAATATAATCTCTGTTTTAACTAACATTTTTTAATCACTCGGTAGGTGAGGACTGGTTGATGTCACTGTGTTGCGGACAGAGATTCAAACTAGATACATTAGCTAAAATGTTTTGTTAAAAATCTGTGTTTTATTGTAGACTTTCCATTTGTAAGCTGAACTTCCAATGAAAAACTTGGGAGTTGCTCAGTGCAGTCCCACCGTACAGCTGGAGTTCATCTACAGCTTGAAATGTTCAAAGTCACTCAAATCCAAACCGCAAGTTTCTGGAAGAAAAAAAAAAGTTTGTTTTGCAGATCTGCAAGCAGCAACGTTTGCCACCACAAGACAAACTGTAAATATGTACACTTAATGCACAGCATAAATACATCCAGCACAACGCTGGGAACAACATTTTTAACAAACTGACATGGAGAAGAGGAGCGTGTCTTCCATCGAAACGACGTGAAAACAGTGCAGAAAGTGAAAGGTAAAAAGATGTCTGCATGGAGACGTCTACTGGTGTCTGAATGTGATGTGATTGATCAAACAAGCCAACCAGCCCTGCTTTCAGGGTCTTTGTTTGCACCAGAAGTACAGCATTCAACGCATTTTTTAATTGATCTGACATAAATGGTTATTAAAAACATATCCATGAATTAAGTGTTTGTATGTTAGGCCATAAAATTATTGTAGGTTTAGGTGTAAAACAAGATTCAGGTTTCAGGAAGTGGAAGTGAAAGTCTCCAGCAATGTGAAGAGGGCCTTCCAGATCAGCTACATTTCTCAATTTGACGGTTTAAGAAACGATACATAGTTTCATGTTCCCATGAAAAGCTCATTAATTTTCCCTTGTCCACATCTCCCAGGTCAGTCCTGGAAGGCCCTGAGCGCCACCGACAAGCGGCCATTTGTGGAGGAAGCCGAGCGTCTCCGCGTCCAACACCTCCAGGATCATCCAAACTACAAGTACAGACCCCGACGCAAAAAGACCACCAAGAAGCTGAAGCGAGTGGAACCTGGGCTCCTGCTGCACAGCTTG
Source organism: Fundulus diaphanus (assembly GCA_037039145.1). NCBI lineage: Eukaryota > Metazoa > Chordata > Actinopteri > Cyprinodontiformes > Fundulidae > Fundulus > Fundulus diaphanus. Next base: position 52,241,750 of record CM073129.1, read on the forward strand.
GCTCAAGGTGGGGCCCCTGGGCTTGGTTTGGGTCCTGGCGTTGGCCCTCTGGCTGCTGAAAATATGTCTGGTGCTTCTGCTTATGGGCACGCTGCCCACCACCATCACCCCCACCAGCTGCTGCCATCTTTGGGCCACTTCAGGGACCTTCCAACCCCGGGACACGCGGAGCTGGAGAGCTACGGCTTGCCCACCCCGGAGATGTCGCCGCTGGATGTCCTGGAGGATGGAGCCGGGGAGTCCGTGTTTTTCCCCCAACACATGCAGGACGAGGCAGGGATGGGAGGCTGGAGTGGTTATCACCGCCTTCACCATCACAACCCCCATTACAGCCAACACTACAACAGCCACAGCCACCACAGCTCCATCAGTGCCGGTTTAAACAGCGGGATGAATGCAAGTCTCAGCCCAAGCAGAACTTCCAGACTTGATTCCAGGATAGGTTCTGTTGAATCAAACATGACCTCAAGCATTAGCTCAGTTAGCTCTAAGTTAACCCCTACCCATGCGTTCAGCCATCAGGTCCCCTTAAGGACTCCTGTGAAATGTCCCCCGCCTCTACACGATTCCTCGTCCCCTGTATCGTATCCCCGTCCTTCCTTCAGCCTCCCTGAGCCAGTAAAATGCCAGCAAACAACTCTGAGCACAGCTCCGGCAGGCTACCTGAACCAAATGTATGCCAGCGCTACCTCTAGTGCTACACATTTCCCTCCTTCCCATCTAGGACAGCTTTCTCCTCCTCCTGAAACGTCCTCCTCTTCCTGCTCGTCCTCTTGCATCCTCCCTGTATCCTCCTTTGGTCGCTCCACGCTCTCAGACCTCTCCAGCCTGGAGGCCGGTGGCCATATGGGGTCTTCCTCCGCTGAGTTCTGGTCTGAGGTGGACAGGCATGAATTTGACCAGTATGTCAACATGGGACGGAACCGAGAGGAGCCCTACGGACTTGTCGGAGGGTGCGGAGGTGGGTCTAAAGTCCTGGGTGGGTGCACCAGCGCTGTTGGAGGCAGTAGCAGTAACAGCATTGTCAGCAGTATTATTAACAGGGATGCCAGCGGTATTATGAGTGGTGCTGGTGGTTGTGATGATGGGAGCAGCCCTCTGATATCTGCTCTCTCTGACGCCAGCAGCGCTGTTTATTACAGTGCCTGTATAACCGGATAAATGCAGGATCTCGTCTCTGATGCAGTATTTTATTTGCATTTTGTTCTGTTTTCATCCATCTGAACACTTGGGACATGATAGGATAAAAAAGACAACGCTAAACCTAAAAGAAGTTTTGTTTATAAATTAGAAAAAAAAAAAAAACATTTCTGGTTTCATTTTTTTCTGGGCCTTTTATCAGACAAAATTATTTTACTATGTTTTAACTGATCCGTTTGTTAAAGTCTCGGATTAAATAGAAAAACACAATCCTCATTGCAACAAGGTGATCAGAAAATAGAACAAAACTATCCGAAATTGTTCTAAGAGCTGCAAAAACATTTAAAGACTTCCTACTTTATACAAAGGCCTTACCGTTTCCCCTACTCTTGTGTTTTTGGCAGATAAACTTTGTGCAAACAGCTAAATCTGATCAGTCAGTGTTGCTAAATTTGGGAACTAGAGTCACCAAAGATCAAAATCTGTATCAGTGTGTGGTTTGGAAATTGTCATAACGGCTAAAAGTAACCTTCACTGACGAAAACAGTTCAGCATGCGGAGGTAACGGCCTCATTTGGTCCACACGGTCAGGGGTGTGTAAGTGACCCACATCTACAGTGACCCCAAAAGGCATTAAGTATCGGTATTTCAAGCAGGGTGATAATGTTACAATTGGCATTTGACCATCAATTGATTCTTTGGTGGCTTCTCTGTGCCTTATTATTTCTTTCTGTGAGTGGGCAGTTCCCGTTTTAAAACACAGCTTTGCTGTGACTACAATGTCTTTCAGAGAATTCCAGCGTCACAGAGCTGATACCACTAATTGTTTAATGACAGATCCTACCAGGACTCAAACAACAGTCATTTCACCAAAACTTTAAGTTTTAATGTCAGAAACTTGCCGTATGAACTATAAAAGGAAGGAAAATAGACTCAGTGGGGGGGGGGACTCTGTCCTGTCTCCTCATATGTCTCAGAAGTGCCTTCAGAACGGCCTGGCCACTAACCCAGAACAGACCGCTGATGTCTCCCACAAACCTTCAGGATGTTTTACAAGTTAGGGTGGGTTTTCGTTCGCCATGTGATGCATCCCGTTCCCTTCCTCGGCTCAGTTCATGTCGGGGCCTCGTACCCGTAGAGGCAATTATAATATTTTGAGATTTAAAACATTTTTTTTTCCACCAACATACAGATATCCTCTGATGATGATTTAGAGATTTGCTTTATCTTACCACAAATTCTCTTCAGTGTCCCAAACAGATCACTTGTTCAAACAGAACGCAGTTTTTCCAACTTAGGTCTGCAAATGATAAAAGCTCAGGATCTAAAATACTTCTGGAAAAGTTTCAGAATAGTAGATTATGAAAATATCTCACAGAAAGTCCTGGTCTCTTTTGCCAATTAGTTAGAATCCTCCTCATGCAACCAGATATGAGCATACATCAGGACTTTTTTTTTTCTGATTCTTCATTGTTTATTTCTTTTGGAAAGTTGGTTTCATGTTGTCATTACTGTGTATATTGATTTAGTGCTTTTTGTCAAAAGAGAGATTTAGACTATGAAATGTTCTCTTTGCACTGCATTAAATGTATTAGCTGTATAGAAGGTATAATACTTTTTTTAAGATAAAATGTCTATTGTTTGAAATATGTTTTTGTACAGAAAGGATTAGGTTTTGTTTTAATTTTTCTGAAAGGAAGCTGCCATCTTTCTTACTGGAAGTGAGACTAGCATGTAATTTTTTTATATATATTTTTTTGTAATTATGGTGCTAGTTAGCCTAGGATGGCTAAAGGACAAAAACTAGAGAAATAGCTGCACACACCTGCCTTTCAATATATATATATATATATATATATATATATATATATATATATATATATTTAAAATTGTTACAAATACCAGCAAAGTGTCCCTGTTGCCCTTGTTTTCTGAGGATTTAAGAATAAACAGGTCATGCAGAAATGCCCCGCATTAGCCAAGCTAATGGCTAACCACACTCTGAAGCTGTTTTGTAATGAAAATGTCTTATAAAGGAAATCTTCTTAAAAACTTTTCAGCCCTTTTTGGCTTTATTGACTCACTTGTAACTCAGTAACTTTCCTGTTGTCACCATTTGATATAAAAGATTAAAATATGTGTTTTTGTCAATTAAAAATCTGCAGTTGAGGCCACTTTAGCGTTTTCTCAGTCCTGCAGTAGTTTAGTGTACAAGGAAAGAAAAACAAGAAGTCTCCCGTGGAACTTTGAGCCTGCATCTGTTCTGCGTTAGTCTTGTCGACACTGCTTGTTTCTTGTTTCTTCATGTAAATGAAACAGTGGAACAAAATCAAGTATCTCTTACGGAGCCACCGGCTACATTTGCCATACCATTCCTGAGCAATAATTACAATTTCTTTTAACTTTTCTTTAGCAAGATAGACTTACTGGGAAGCCGGAGTTCGACTAAACTATTAAAAATAAGTTTCTACATCTGCATTTGACATTCTTCTCTGTTGACACCAAGCAGCCTTTTTTTCCTATTTAATTTACTGTGACACAAAAAGACTTCAGAGAGAGACAGGCGTTTTTTTTTAGAATCGTGCAATAACTTTGGGCCTTTTGGTAATAATTATCTGAGAGAATAAAGAAAACACCCAGGATTTTGGGATTAAATCAAAGGAAATTTTCTCAGCAGTCATATAACAAATTAAAACCAGGATTTTCCCAGAAGTGTCACAGGGATGCTTCTAAATCTGCCTGACAGGGATCATTTTTAGATTTTCTACAAAGGAAAAAAAGGGTTTTCTTTATGTGTTTGAAAAATTGTGTCTTTGCTGTAAATTGATCTGTTTTGTGTATACAAAAAATGTTGCAAATAAAAACCTTTAAGAATTTACTCTGGTTTCCGACTCTCTTCAGCAATAACACAAAAATCCAATTTTTTCATTTATTTCATTATCAAGGTAAATTCAAGATGGTTATCAAGAAGTTTTAGCAGATGAAGGACTAATTAGCTATAGGTCAATATATTTCTAAGTCTGTGGTGTCAAAATATAGAATAAAGCAACAGCAGCCGATATCCCAATACTGCTGCGGAAAAGCATGCAGCACATCAGACCTAACTGACGTATACCTCAGAGTCTCAGAACAACCCTTTTTGGTCAGAAAAACTATAAATGACCCAGATAAATACGAAAGTAATTTGTAAATAAATAGATAATACGGAAAATAAGAATACTGAGAAATACATCTGTTTGATTTGATATCTCTGGGGATCATTCTAGGGCTAAGGGTCTTGCTCAGGGACGTGGAGTGTCAGTCTGTGGGACTCAAACCGGCCAACTTGCAGCCTCTCCGGGATGCAACAACTAGACTAACCCCCCCCCCCCCTAAAATTGTATAATAATATTTTGTTTTTAATAGATTATTAATATCAAAAAATACAATTAAAAAGTGGGAGGGGTAGCCCAGTGGTTGGAGCAGGATTCTTGCTTCAAATCCCAAATTTGGGCCCCTTAGCCCTGATACTCCCCAAGCACCACACAATGGCAGCCGACTGCTCCCTAAAGGGTGGGTTAAAAGCAGAGCACACATTTCATTGGACAGTATATTGCAATGATAAATAAATTCAATTCAATTCAATTCAATTTTATTTATATAGCGCCAATTCATGAAACATGTCATCTCAAGGCACTTTACAAAGTCAAGTTCAATCATATTATACAGATTGGTCAAAATGTTCCTATATAAGAAAACCAGTTGATTGCATCAAAGTCCCGACAAGCAGCATTCACTCCTGGGGAAGCGTAGAGCTACAGGGAGAGTCGTCTGCATTGTCCATGGCTTTGCTGCAATCCCTCATACTGAGCAAGCATGAAGCGACAGTGGGAAGAAAAACTCCCCATTAACGGGAAGGAAAACCTCCGGCAGAACCGGGCTCAGTATGAACGGTCATCTGCCTCGACCGACTGGGGGTTACAGAAGACAGAGCAGAGACACAACAAGAGAGACAAACAAGCACAGAAACACACATTGATCCAGTAATCTGTTCTACATTAGATGGTAATAGCGGGTGAGCCGTCTTCACTGGATGATGTCACAGTTAATAGAACGCCAGACCAGGTGTACCTACTATGAAGATAAAAGAGGAAGAACAGAAAGCTAAAGCAGAAATGATGACACGTAATGCATAATTGAAGAACAGTAGAACTCTATAGAGTGAGAAAATTAGATCCTGATGTCCTCCAGTAGCCTAAGCCTATATAGGTAGCTCAGAGTAACATGAGCCACTCTAGTTATAAGCTTTGTCAAAAAGGAAGGTTTTAAGATTAGTCTTAAAAGTAGACGGGGTGTCTGCCTCACGGACCAAAACTGGGAGTTGGTTCCACAGGAGAGGAGCCTGACAGCTAAAGGATCTGCCTCCCATTCTACTTTTAGAGACTCTAGGAACCACCAGCAGACCTGCAGTCTGAGAGCGAAGTGCTCTGTTAGGAACATACGGGGTAATCAGAGCTCTGATATGTGATGGAGCTTGATTATTAAGGGCTTTATACGTTAGAAGAAGAATTTTAAATTCTATTCTTGATTTAACAGAAAGCCAATGAAGGGAAGCTAAAATAGGAGAAATATGATCCCTCTTGTTGATTTTCATTAGAACTCTTGCTGCAGCATTTTGGATCAGCTGAAGACGTTGAACTGTATTTTGTGGACCTCCTGATAGTAAAGAATTAAAATAGTCCAGCCTTGAAGTAACAAATGCATGGACTAGTTTTTCAGCATCACCCCTGGACAGAATGTTTCTAATTTTGGCGATATTCCGGAGGTGAAAAAAGGAAACTCTGGAAACCTGTTTAATATGGGATTTAAATGACATGTCTTGGTCAAAAATAACACCAAGATTTTTTACTTTATTACCAGAGGCCAAGTTAATGCCACCCAGATTAAGTGATTGGTTAAGAAGTTTATTTTTTGAGGACTCTGGCCCAAAGATTACAACTTCGGTCTTGTCAGAATTTAGATGCAGGAAATTTAAAGTCATCCAGCTTTTGATGTCATCAAGACATGACTGCAGTCGAAGTAATTGATTGGATTCATCAGGATTTATGGATAAATATAGCTGAGTGTCATCAGCATAACAGTGGAAATTAATCCCATGCTGTCTGATAATTTTGCCGATCGGAAGCATATATATAGTAACGAGAATTGGTCCAAGGACTGAACCCTGTGGTACTCCACAGGTGACCCTAGATTTTGAGGAAGATTTATTAATAACATGAACAAACTGGAATCTGTCCGACAGATAAGATTTAAACCAGCCTAATGCTTTCCCCTTAATCCCTACAGTATGTTCAAGTCTTTGTAGGAGAATATTGTGATCAACTGTATCAAATGCAGCACTGAGATCTAACAGGACAAGTACAGACACAAGTCCATTATCTGAGGCCATGAGAATATCATTAGTGACCTTCACCAGAGCTGTTTCAGTGCTATGATGAGCTCTGAAGCCTGACTGAAACTCCTCAAGTAGGTCATTGCTTTGTAAATGTTCACAAAGTTGATTAGCAACTACTTTCTCAAGAATTTTAGATAAGAAAAGAAGATTAGATATAGGTCTGTAGTTTACTATCTTATCTTGATCAAGAGAAGGTTTCTTAAGTAAAGGTTTAATAACAGCTACTTTAAAAACCTGTGGTACATATCCATAGCTCTCAACTCTCACGCATTGACCGTGTGACACACGCATTTCACTAACTCCACACGCTCACACGCAACACAAGACATTTCACACGCAAACATGGAATTTCTCACGCATAAAAATCACAAAGCCCATCTGGGCTGCGGACGACAAAACTCCGCCTTCTGCTGAGCTGTTTCGGCTTCTTTCACAGCTTGTGGCCATCAGTAATTCCTGCTGCAGTTCTTTTTAACAGAGCAGCAGGAAGAGTGATCAGAGTTATGAATAATTTTAGTCTTAACAGTGGTGAAAATAAGCCGGTAAGGTCCTGTACCGCGTACACAGGAGGGGAGGGGGCGGGGGGAGAGCTGCTGCGAGATGACCGGTCCATTCAGAACCAGTCATGGCTGCACGCTGGATCATAAAACAGTTCTGCTAACCAGATGCAGTTTAAAACGCCACTTGGTCTGTTTATAAGTTTCGTTTTTATTAATTCTGTATTTTTTAACTACATGCGCACCGTATTTCTGTGCCTCCGCGCTTGCTCCTCTCCCCCCTCCTTTCCCTCGGAGCAGGTGCTTTCTGGGCGCCCAGAGCGCGCTGACGAGAGCAATAGAGATTTGTCTGGTCAGCGCGGCGACTGACTGAGAAACCTGTCGCTGTGAAAGGTGGTGATAATGTTATAAACTGTAACAGTCTAGAAGTGCATTGAGCTGAAAGGAGGGAGACATCAGCAGCTGGATCGTGCGTAAAGACGCAGCGGGAACCTCTGTGTGCTTCAGTGTTGCTGCTGAGGGGATCATAAAGGCTTGATGAAACTCAGCCTGATTCACCAATCAGGTTATAGATTTACAATGATAAACAACCCATAGATGAATGTGTAACAGTATAATAATTCGGTCAATAATTAAAATCTACTTAATTTTATTCAGTATTATTTGAACAATTGTGTATTATTTATGTTTTAATCCATTAACTGAACAATAAAGTATTAATATGTCTCTTTCTCTTTTTAACACAAGTAATACATGTCTACTTCATTGTCTGGTGGGATAAAAATGAGATGGAGTTGACTCCACCGGCTCTTCCAGGGTCCGGTTAGCCACGCCCCCAAACAAGCCCCGCCCCTAAATTAGCATAATCTCACTCCTAACTTTTGATAAAAGTTGAGAGGTCTGTACATATCCATTTACTAAGGATAGATTAATCATGTCTAAAATAGTGCCACTGATCAAAGGGAATACCTCCTTAAACAACTTGGTTGGGATTGGGTCTAACATACAGGTAGAAGGTTTAGATGAAGCTAAGATTTTAGATAGCTCAGAAAGCTCTACTGCTTCTAAACAGTTCAAACACTGTGCAGGTTCTAAAGATTCCTCCAATGCTGCCTTACTTACTGGGGATGAGGTAATCATGTTTGGGAGGATGCCAATTATTTTATTTTTAATGGCATCAATTTTATTTATGAAGAATCCCATAAAATCATTACTACTAAGAGCTAAGGGAATGGATGGATCAACAGAGCTGCACCTCTGAGTAAGTTGGGCAACTGTACTAAAGAGAAATCTAGGATTATTTTTATTCTCTTCAATTAATGATGAAAAATATGCTGCTCTAACTCTGCGAAGGGTCTTGTTATACAACAATAGACTGTCCCTCCAGATTAAGTAGGATTCCTCTTGGTGTGTAGAGCGCCATTTTCTCTCCAATTTCCTAACATTGCGCTTCAAGGAACGCAGCTCTGAATTAAACCAGGGAGCCAGCTTCCTGTGAATTATCACCTTCTTTTTCAAGGGAGCTACATTGTCTAATGCAGAACGCAATGAGGAAGTCACACTGTTAGCAAAGGTATCGATTTGTGAATGGGAAGAAACAGCATTGCTGCCATCTACAGGGCATTTCTGCAATACAATAAATAAAGATGATTGTTATTATATTTTGACATAGGAAAGGTAGTTTAAGAAACCAAATCCGTGCATGCGGGGAGGCAGGGTCAACAGAAGAACTCCATATGTATTTTATTTCTTGATCAAAATAAGAACTTGGAGTATGATGTGAAAACAAAGCAATGGGGAGGAAAGAGAACGAAAATAGTGGAATCTGACAATCAAGAGTGAGAAACAGGTGCTGCATTGGGTGTTCACTGGTTCACACATCACCTAACACCTTAAGCTTTATGATGTGTCTACCACATCTTGGAACAGGTTTACATTTCCGTTGTGTTATTTTGTAATTACTGATTTTGTGTAATTATTGTTTTTAATCAATATCATTATGATTATTAACATAATTATCATCGGAGTTATTTCAAACACGTTACTTAAATAATCTTACAAATGCTTTGCATGTAAGGAAACTAAACTGTGCTTGATGCTATGTCGTTATAGACAATTCAAAGTGCTGTACATTAGAAAAGAAAACACACAGAGGAAAGTACATTGCAGTGGAATAGTAGCAGCAGGTCAAGATATGTTGGACTACAAACTTAATCTAATTATGTTTCAGTGAACTACAACAGTATAAATTGAACATTAACATTTAAAGGCAACTCTAATCAAATAGGTTTTTAATCTTGATTTAAAGGAACTCAGGCTTTCAGCACTTTTACAGTTTTCTGTGAATTTGTTCCAGATCAGTGGAGCATAGGAACTAAATGCTGCTTCTCCATGTCTGGTTCTGGTTCTGGTTCTGCAGAGCAGGCTGGAGCCAGACGACTTCAGTGGTCTGGAGGGTTGATGCACTGATAACAAGTCTGTGATGTATTTAGGTGCTAATTCAGGGATTTATAGACTAACAGAAGGATTTTAAAGTCTATTCTCTGAGATCCAGGGAGCCAGTGGAAGGACTTCAGAACCGGGTCCATGTTCTCTACTTTCTTAGTCTTAGTGAGGACTTCAGAACCGGGTCCATGTTCTCTACGTTCTTAGTCTTAGTGAGGACGCGGGCAGCAGCGTTCTGGATCAGCTGCAGCTGTCTGATCCACTTTTTAGGCAGACCTGTGAAAACACCGTTGCAGTGATCAGTTCTACTAAAGATAAACGCATGGATTAATTTTTCCAGATCCTGCTGAGACATTAGTCCTTTAATCCTGGAAATGTTCTTCAAGTGATAGAAGGACCACTTTGTAATTGTCTTTAGATGGAGGTTCAGGTATGAGTCCATCACTACACCCAGATTTCAGGCCTGATCAGTGGTTCCTAGCTGAAGCAGCTGAAGCTGTGTGCTAACTTTTGATCTCTCCTCTATTGGTCTGAATGTCTGGAATGGGTCCATAGTCACCTGGTGACATGGTGATGTTGAGCTGTGTGTCGTCTGCATAGTGATGGTAGCTGATGTTGTTGTTTTTTATGATCTGAGCTAAAGGGAGCATGTAGATATTGAATAGGAGGGACCCAGGATGGACCCTTGGGGAACCCCACATGTGATTTTTGTCATCTCTAATGTAAAGTTACCTACAAAAAAGTCCCTGTCCATTAAGTAGGATTTAAACCAGTTGAGTGCTGTACCAGAAAGGCTGACCCAGTTTTCCAGGCGCTCTAATAGAATGGAGTGATAGAGAAGGAGCATGAACACAGATTGAGGTCGTGTGTACTGATTTCTGATGGAAGACAAGTGTGCAGAGTTGCAAGCTGGCAAAGCTAAAGAAATGGCTAAAAAATAAACAGAAAACAACTAAAAACTTCATAAAATCTGTCATAAAACCTTAACAGCATTATTAATATCTTAACTGATCAGAATAACCCTGCTTTTTAATTACTTCAGTATTTGTGTAGCAAATAGAAAGCCAGCTAGCTTTTACATCAGCATTTTTGAAAACCATTAATATATGTAAGGTAATCGCAACCATACGTTCATTGTTTAGCTGGCAGCTGGCGTTGATGACAACAATCAGAAAATCGGCAAAAAAACAGTTGCAACAAAATATTCTGGATTTTCTGATCAAATTCTCTAAAGATAAAAGCTTTCAAGATGTTCAAAAGGCAGTAAACACTTTCTAATATTCCTGCTATTTTCTGGTTGATTTGTTTCCTATATTATTTAATTTTACATTTCTAAAACCATTGCATTAAATTTTTGTTTGAAAGGAACATTTGAACTTCGTAACTGGTCTGCAAGAGATTACCAAACATTGTGTGGTATGGAGTTTGGGCTTGTTTTCCTACAGTGAGTCATGTACTTGCTTAGGTAGCTGACAGGAATGTTAGCAACAAGGAGGAAACCCCTGTGGAAGTTTGGGATATTCGGAAAGGGTGTGTGTGCCTCTGTATGAGTGGAAAGTGAAAAGGGGAAGAGGTGTATATTTTTGTGAGAACACCTCACCCGGCTGCTTGTTGCCCTGACTGGAAAAGAAAACAGGCTGGATTCCCGTTCCTGAAGCTGGAAATGAACAAATGTCAGATTCGGTGGCAAGCGTGTGAAATTCCCATCCTCGAAGCTGAGGGCATGAAAGGTTTAGATCAGTGCTTTAAGTGGGAAAAAAAAGAAGTGCCGGTACAAATATGGGACAGAAACATGGGTGATATTTTATATAAATCTATATATCGATCTATAGATCAATAGGTTTATTGTACACGAATTAAAAAGCACAAAAGGACGGAGCCAGTTCTAAATCAAATCCACATGAGCCAAATTCAATGTCATGAAGTCACATTTACTAACTTCGAGCCTCATGGTGTTAACATGAACGTGAAAAATAACATGGAAAAAAAAAGGAAAGATATACAATAAAGGCTATTTAAAAACATAAAGAAGTGATAAGTTCAACTTAAGTTTATTACTGTTATGGTTTCTTTCTGTAAAATATATTTCCTCTCAGTATTAGGCCTGGTCCCAACAAACCCATGCCCTTTAAGCAATATTATCCTACCCGGTGCATCACATACTGCACATAGGACATCAAGTGATGAGGGGAGGCACCAAAAAATCAGGTGAAAAATCATCGTAATCATAGTAATCATAATACCGACATATTTAAAATAAAAATATGTAAAGCATGTTATTAAATATAAGCAATGCAAAAACATTTGCTCAAGAAAAACATGGACATCTCTCCAGTCTCCCTCATAGTGCCCCCTCCATGTATCTATTGAGTGGTCAAAAAGGCAACGCTACAGGTGATACTTTAAAGGAGAAGTCCGGTCAACAAGGAAAAATCAGGGGATCATTAGCTATACCTAAAACAAATACGTTTGTGGTTATTTAATGAATTTAGCGTTAATCAATAAGAAAAAAAAACATAAATAAGCAAATAAGTATTTTTCTAAAAGCTATGTATAGGATGAGTCCTAGTTCTGTTGCATTTTATTCCTATTACTTTATTTGGTTCCTCATTTTAGTCCCACTTAAAATCTGCATGATGAAGCAGGAAGATTGTTGTCTTGCAGGACCCCAGTATTGTAGTCCTGCCCTGCAGTATGCACATGATGCATGCATTGTGTACAACAGTAGAAGTTTTATGTTATCTCAGATAAACTGTTGGATCCATGCTCTGCAACAACCAGCCCTGACAGGACAGCTTGAGTACCAGAACGGTTACCAACTTTTGGAAATAATCCAACTCAAACTTAAATCTGTTATCTGTTCTGTTAATTTGTTTGAAGCTTTCTTCAATAGACACCCTAACACAAGTATAAGCATTGCTGTTAAAGTCACTTTTCATAAGGCTTTTTAGAAAGCAGAAATGTCAATTTTGAATGAATGAATGAAAACTTTATTGTCATTGTCACAAGAGCAACGAAATTTAAAAAGTGCCATCGATCCGTGCATGTTTTAAAAAAACAATAATAAATAAATAATAAATAAATCTCTGTCCCTCAATTTCCACACAATATAAGAAATAAATAACAAATAACTGATAAAAACAACTAAAAAAATTAAAAATAGCACATTCTCACACACATCATCCATGATAATTAATGGTTATTTTTGGTTGCATTTAGTTTTGTTATTGCTGTCGGGTAAAAACTGAATGGACCTAGCAGATTCAGGTGAAAGCTAAAACGCTAATGTCCCCTGCTTCACAGCCAGGAAGAAAACCACACTGTTCCTCCTGAATCAAAAGTTGGACTGTTCCAGTAGGTACAGAGATTTAAGTTCTCCTTTCTTAAAGATTACAACCACCAACCAAGTCTGCTGCTCTGCGGTTTTTTCACAGTCGCCCTTGTGAATGTATGTTGAGGTGAAACACCTCTTCTCTTTGGCAACCTGCTTTTTGGTAGGCTTTGAGCTCTAAAGAAGGCATACAGTTGTGAACCCCAAGGCATTCTGTGGGAGGTGCTTTTGGACAACTGGGTCCCAGGGAAGCTTTCAATGTCCACCCAGTCTAGCCAGCCCTCATATAACCCAAACAAGAGCTGTGTCTGCACAAGGTCAGCTTGTTCTCTGTGCAGACTGGAGTGGGCCAGGACTCTCGCTTGTCATTGATCCTGTTAGTGGTGTTCATGGAAAGGATCTCACTGTGTAGTCATGAAAAAGAGGATGTCTGGCTTGGGAATCCCATGATCTCATGTTTGCTTTTTGCATTTAATGTGGTCCGGTCAGTGTCTTCAACCATCCCATCAAAGTCCAAAGCCATGATTCTCAACACTGCCTCAGTGGATGTCAGTGGATGGATGCATGAATGACACTCATCTTCATGAAGCACTTTCTATATGTGGCTCTAATTGCATGTTGGTGAATATTTTCCATTAAAAACTTATATTTGTTTTTTTCTTTGTAATCTGAATTCAGGTAACCATTCGGAGAAGGAACTGTGAACTATAAAAGTAGGAACCATCAGTATCATATGTGGCTCACGTATGATATACAGAAATCCAAGTAACCATGAGAATTGGTTAAAACAGCAGATGAACCCTGAATATGTGGAAAAGGGTTAATTTGACAGTGAATCGGAAACAGTTCTACTTGAAGTTGACAACATTTTCAAACAGACACATTTCATTGCGAGCACAGGATTTGGAGATCGACCAAAGATTGACTTTTCTTTGTTGTTTTCAATAAAAAGTAATGTAATAATCTTATATTTACTTCATTATGTTTTATAATTCAGCACACAGCTGAATATTTCTCATTTGACTCATTTTAATTGAATTTGGATCTAATGGGATTCTACAGATTTGGATAAGAATCGGTTTTCTTTGTATTTCTTTAGCATCTTTTCAAAAGATTTCAATAAAACTAAACTGATTAATTACTTATCTTTAGTGAGATATTTTATACAAAAGAGGCTCTTAAAGAATGTTCTTTTTTTCATTATGTGGCTCTGAACCAAAATACAGAGGAACTGATATGTGTGTTAATATCAAATAAAGTGTCACACATCGTCTAGTATGTAAACATATTTTCAGAAACTTGATATTACGGTGGCCAAGAGGTGCAAATACACTGCAAATATATAAATGTGCTGCAAACACAAAAAAGAGGCTAACACACAAAACACTACCAAAGGCAAAATGCTGCGAGTAGCAAAAACAACTGAAAGTTAAGAAAAGCTGCAAAGCAGCTCCCTATAACGGAAGTGCTCCAGACCACTAGGGGGAGTCGACCACCAGCCAAGTCGTAATGGACCAGACATGGCGGCCTACAGGATGCCCAAAGGAAACTTGGATGGAAGAAAGAAAAGATCTGTTTTCGTTTGTGTCTTTTTAAACACTTAATCTTTTACAATATTATAGAACAATATTATAGTAGTTTGCATTTCTGATGTGTCAATCACTGCAGTCTGAGGTCTGTAGACGGTAGACCATTGTTTGGGGACAACGCTGACAACAGCCTAAAAACAAGATTGTCCTTGGCAAGGATTACCGATAAAGAAGGAATAGATGTTGAGGTAGAGTTGTTGTCAGCTACTTGTTGCCTTTTGACTTTGTGTTAACCTCTTTTTTTGTGTTTGGACTATGTTTTGTGTTTGCAATGCATGTATGTATTTGGAGTGCGTTTGCATCTCTCAGCCACTGTATGAGATGGATAAGAAAATAGACACAAGGAGAATATAAAAAAATGAAATCTCAGGATGTAGACAAATTAACTTGAAGTTGAACATTAAATAAAATCAGCAAGGAAGGAGGGAAAGAAAGAAAGAAAGAAAGAAAGAAAGAAAGAAAGAAAGAAAGAAAGAAAGAAAGAAAGAAAGAAAGAAAGAAAGAAAGAAAAAGAGGGATTTTCCAGTCTTGCCATGTCTACCCTGTGTTTTATTGGCCACATGTGGTTAAAAACTTAGATCAGTGACCACAACCACACACTGACACACCAAATGAGTGTTTGTACCTCTAGTCATCCATGTGTGTGTGATTTTACACAGTCTGATTAGAGATGACAGTCAGTTTATCCTGTAAATGTATTTGTGAGTTTGGGCTTTTTTGTGTATGTTTTGCTGTAATAGTGTTGGATAAGACTTTGTAAAATAGTTTTCTGTGAATGCATTTGCTCTGTTTGTGCATGAGATTGAAATAACTATTTCTTAAGGGTGAAAAAAGAAGCCGAGTATGGCCTACAGCTTAATGAAACTCTGAACTGACTAATTTTACTGCTGAATTTACATTTTGATTCATGTGCTAAACATGTGAAACGTGTATTTCAATAGATTTAGCTAATTATACCAACAATAATTACTTGAGTCATTTGTTGAGCCTACTTCTCAAACTCCAGCTTCCAATCAGGGGCGGCCTGGGACTCCAAACCAAGCCCCCGGGCTTTCATCTGATCCCATGAGAGACGCAAGTAGAACCAAAAAATGAAAACAAATACTTTATTTGCAGTATAAGTCAGAACTACTTGGCGAGGTTTTAACTGTAATTCTCAGATCACAAGAGGTTTAACTCTTTGCAAAGACCTATTGCCAACCTGGTCCTGCATGCTACACCTGTACCTGGTGCTGTTCTTTTCTTCGTTCCTGCTCCACTTCCTGCGTCTTCATCACTTCCTACTGCTGGGAGCTCTCTTTGGGCAGGAGCAGCGGATCCAGTCGGCTCCGTCTCATTTCCAGCCATCTAGCCGTGGAAACAGAGAGGTAAAAAAAAGAGTTGTTACCTTATTGTTCAGTTAGTGGGTTATAACAGTATATGACACTTGATTGCTCTCCCGTGCTATCCCAGCCTATGTGATTGTTTGAACACCATTTGCCTAATGTGAGGATGATCAGGTCTGTTTAAACTCAATTCATATAAACGGCCTGGTGGTCCAGGTCTGTCGGCCAGCCTCGTTCATTACACAGACAAGTTTGCAATAGAGGACAAGGCTCCATTCACTTGCAGCAGCATCATTGCCAATCGCAGAGTTGGAGCCTGGTGCGTACTGTGGAGCAGAGAGCAGGTGGATTGGGATAAACTAGGCAGAAGTTAGTGGTCAAACCTAAATGCTAACTCCAAATTACCTAATTCTAAATTAAAGCTAATTTCTTATTCGGAAGTCAGGTGGAGGATTAGTTTCTATTTTATTTTCGTTTTATTAGAATGACATGTTGAAATGTAGTTTTACTTGTCAATATTGAATAGACTAATGGACCCTGGTGATAAAAACAAGGGTGCAAGGGAGGTCAGGGATTACAATATGACTTACTGTACAAGGGGAAAAAGTACCTCAAAATAAACCCAAAATGGGGCACATTTTATGAGAAAATTACTTTATTACAATCACTTTTATTTCATAATTTGTTTATTTTTTTCTTGCAACTTTTATGGTTCCAGAACCCTAGCGCCCCCTATTGACAAACTGCCACTGGTTTACAATGTAACCCATAAAACTTATACCAGATTACTGCAGCTTTTGTTTCTTACATTTTCCACCTAGTTTTATCACTTTTATAAATTGTATCATACGGGATATACTGTAAGTCACAGTAGAGGTGGGAGAAGTCAGTGTAGAGACTTTCTATGTTCACCGTATATACCTGAGCATTGCATCCTTTATGGTGAAAATTCTCAACATCTTGCTGAACAAAGATTACAAGACTTGAGATTGCCCGATGGTGTAATGGTGAGAGTGTGTGTGTTTTTGTACTTGCAGCTGAGCGAGAAAAATCTTTGCTCATTTTACTAGTAAAGTGAGGACTGAAAAAAGGTTCTCACTTTTTTGTGGGCTAGGGGTTAGGTTTAGGACTGCGGTATCAATTAGGTAAAGGTTAGGGATAAGGTTAGGAATAGGAAATAATAAGACTTGAAGATGAATGGAAGTGTGTGGCAGTCAAAGCACGGTCCTCACTATCTATATTAAACAAGGGTGTGTGTGTGTGTGTATGTGTGTGTGTGTGTGTGTGTGTGTGTGTGTGTGTGTGTGTGTGTGTGTGTGTGTGTGTGTGTGTGTGTGTGTGTGTGTGTGTGTGTGTGTAACAGGGAACGGGGGTCTTTCCCTCTCGGACGCAGGATGTCAGGCTCTGTCTTGTGTTCCCCCACTGCTTCCTGTTTCCTGCCTTTAGAGGAAGTAGCAATGTATTAATTTCCTCTGATAGGAGCTGCTAGGAAAGAGGATAGAGAAAAGGTTTGCTGAATTAAAATTGGACACGTCTTTGTTTTAAACCTTTTAAGGACATACGATGGTTTGTTTGCAACAAATTCTGAACGTAAATTTAAAAAAATATATATATAAACTACAGAGCCCGTTCAGTCAATTAATTCATGTTTTAAAGAAAAACATGAAAGAACAGCAATGAAACATGAAAGGAAAACATCAAAGGTGAAGCTGCACCATAACTCTCAAAGCTTTTTCCAGATTCGCACTTACAGCAAAAGCATCCAAATAATTTTGCTTCAGAAATGTCTTTTTGGCAACTGTAACCTGTTAATAGCTGGTCAGATTCCACATCAAGCAGGAAAGAAAAGTGTCCTTGGATCAAGGATCTCTGAAACTGTTTTTATTTTTAAGAGACACCAGGGCCTGAATAATATACTATTATAAATTTGGCTTAGATGCATATTATCTAAGCCATTACAAGGCCTTTGTTGGGCAGTACTATAAAGCTTGCAACTCCACATTACTCCAGACATTTTGAATTGAGAAAGCTTTCTGGATAGGAAGCGAAACGTCTTCAAACTTTGGGGAAAAAGTCCAGTTGTTTTGTTTTTTTAACTTTTTTGGAATGACCATGACCTGGATGACTGAGAATCTTTACCAGTATATTTTCCAGGTTGCATCATTTTGGAGGTTCTCAACCTATGTCCAATAGCGAGGAACATACTGGGAAGACTATGTCCCTTCTAACCTGGAAAGACTAGAACAAGCTACCATAATCTGATTTTGGATGTCGTAAAGACGGACAGATGGATGGAAAAAATAATTGGGAATTACTGTATTGAGTAGCAAAAGGACTACCAAACCAAAGGGTTTTTGTTGTTGTTTTTTTCTTTTTTGTCAATTTAAGTCTTTTTCTTTCCAGTTTTTTTCAATTCAGGCATAGATTGTTTTGTAGCCTTTTGTTTGTTCATTTTTGTCAAAACTGCAACTACAACAAAGCTATTCTGTCATAGGATTGGCTTATGATGTCATTGTCACATTTCATCTTGTTAATAATCTATGGCACTTTGATTCAGGAACACTGCAGCTGGTTGTTAGATAAAGCATTGTTTTGCAGATCAAAAATTAAATTTCTGTGTTGGCTCCAGGAAAACACAAATAAGGACTGTTTTGGATACTCCTGCATCAAATGCAACATGGCAACAGCAAACAGGCTTAAATCAGAGACAACTGGACTTTCACTCAGTTTTTCTGAACACATTTCAACACATATCCAGGAGTCTTTGTCAAATGTGGGCCACCACAACTGACAAAGACTCCTGGGTAGGTGTCAAAATATATTCAGAAAAACTAAGCGAAAATCCGGTTGTCTCCGTTTTAAGCTGGTTTGCTGCTGACTGCTTTGGATGCTTGCATAAATAAGTCAGGCTTGATTCTCACTTCAGACAGTCATATTGTCTGTTACCTTATTTTTATCACTCTTCTCCTCAGCTTCTTTGAGTCTTTTTTTCAGTTGTGTCCTCGCTGTTCTGGCCCTCCCTTTTCGGTGGGAGCCAAGGTGTGGGTGTTAAACCTCAGAGGTCTGTTGATTTGGTGGCCTTGGCTTGGAAGGGATTGTGGGTTGTGGGTTCAGATCCCGGGCAGGCCTAACCACTAACATTCTGAGGTGGAACCCATCAATCAGCGTGGAAAGGGTCAATTCAGCCAATCCCAGTGCCAGATTCTGACTCAGCAAGAACCTAGGCCTCAGGTCCAGTTTTTATTCTGTCCTGATCATCTGTCTAAAGTGGTGCTTTGCACCTTGGGCCAAAATGACCATGTTGATAGTACTCAAGGGGTATGTTTGTTTCCAATAATTAAAAAAAAGCAAAATAATCTTACTGTGAATATTGTTTTACCTGTTCCCCAATAAATTAAACATGTTATATACAATATTTTAAAGAAACAAAGGAGAAAAGAACAAATGATTGTTGGTCTGAAAAGAGCTCTCAAAATTATTTTCTATTTTGGTGGTCCTTTGCCAGCAACAAAAACAAGAGCTTTCTTCTAAAACTTTGGCCAAGTTTAATAAATGGGTGTGTTCATTTTTGACTGAATTTCTGTGGCTCTACTCACTATGATATTAAAATGAAGGCACAGAAACATGGCTGATAAAAGAAATAATTAAATGTGCATCAACACATTTTACATTTAAGGGAACGAATTTGTCATCGGAAATCTACAATATGACTAAAAGTGTTCATGGATGTCAGTTCTATTTCCTGGAGGGACAAATTTGTACTATTCTTAAACTGCGGTTGTGGCCACACAAAATTATTTAGGGCCATAAATAGCCTCCAGTCTGCACTTTGGATAGCTCTGGTCTAAAGTGTTAGTGTCCACTATTTTAGGTTTTAGTTTTTTTCTTCTTGATTTTGTTTTTAATTTCCGATTTTAATCTGAAGCCTGCTATAGAAGTCAAAGGAACTAAATAGTATGACATGAATTTAATGGGCAGAGCTGCATATTATTGATAAACTTTGACATTTGAAATCCACCAGTTTCATTCTACAGGGAATTTTGACATCCTGTTTCTGTGATGGACCAATATGCACATTATATACAAAAGTGAAAGTTTCACATTTTGTCCCATTATGCCACAAACTTCACTAATACACAAATACAAAGTCACATGTAACTGTGAAGTGGGAGTACAATAATACATGACTTTTAACATAGAAACGTGAAAAGCATAGCGTGCATTGTTGCTCCGTAGAGTCCGCCAGTGTGTAATTTTATTTCAGAGGTTGGTTAGCAAACATTAGTAAACAAACAGCATCATGTGGACAAACACAAAGAGCAGAGAGGTCCAGGAGAATGTTTTCTATGCATTCAAAGCAGGGTTAGCTTATGATATAATATTTTAAACTTGGAACGTCTTGCAGATCGATGTCCAATCCATCATCTGAAAAAGGAAAGAGTAGAGCAAAACTCTGAAACCTGCCAAGACATTGGTGTCCACCAAAACTGACAGGCTGGGCAAGGAGATCATTAATCAGAGAAGAAGAAGAGAGCCACTACTCATATGTTAACAGAATAAGTATTACTCATGCACTCCTTAAATCATGCTTTTATGGAAGAATGCATTAGAGTGGTTTGGGTTTGCCACTGTGGGTAGGGTGCACTGCAAACAAGTGGAAAAGGGAGCTTTGCACAGATGAGAAGATGATTAAACTCTTTGGCCTACATGTAAAATGTTTTGGGGTTTTTTGTGGAGAAAAGACAATATTGCTCACAACCCTGAATGCACCACCCTTACGGTGAAGCATGTTGGTAGCAGCATCATGCTGTGGGGATGCTTTTCCTCTGCAGGGACAGGGAAACCAGTTAGAAGCTGCAAATTATTTTATATTGGAGGCAATCTTCCAGCAAGATGATGCTGAACGTACAGCCAGAGCAACAATGAAATGCTTTAAAGCTAGCCTCTGTGATTTTCCCAGAAGTTCCCCAAGTCCCTGTTTGAATAACTGCCTATGCGCGAAAACGGTCTTACCTGCTCTTCCACTCCTCAGGGGGTTCACGTGAAAAAAATCTGCCAAATCCACTCTGGTCTTATTTCTTTCTACTGAGGCCTTCCTCTTCCTCTCATAAACATGAACTCAGTTTGCTTCTAGCGACTCTCAGCCATGTTCAAAGTCTAAGTTGAGAGCAGTGTAGCTACAATGAACGGCTAAGACCGAAGCTAACCGCTAAGCTAACTGCTAACCTAATCAATAAGCTAACCGGATACATAAACACTAGAAGTGCGCATGCACAGCCAGCAAACAGAAACTAACAAGGAACATTCACGCACACTGGTGTTACGTGAGCGCATCAGAATGATTGCATGTGGGAGAACTAATACACTGCAAAAAGGGAACTAAAAGTAAGTAACATTATCTTGAAATGTGTGTATTTATCCTTGATTTGAGCAGATAAATAAGATTATCTGCTAATAGAATAAGATTTTTGCACTTAAAATAGGAACAACTCATCATCTTTTTTAAGTGCAGTATATCTAATTATCTTATTTTAGAGGTAAAAATGTTCATTACCTGGCCAAATCAAGGACAAATACACTAATTTCAAAAAAATGTTACTTAATTTTAGTTCCCTTTTTGCAGTTTAGATAAGGCGATACCTCTGGGACTTGAGGAAGAGAGGGTGGGGGGGAGAACAGGAACAACACTACAAATCCATTCCTTTCGGTGTGAAGAGCAGGGATTTGTTGGAGTTTTTACACGCCAGCAGCTCCCACAGAGATTGATGTTTTTAATCTCCTTTTTCTGAATACATAATGTTTTACTTTTACTATTACTTTCAGGATGATTTTACCCAGAATAACAAAAAGTTTTTCTGAACAGGATTACCGACTGTAGCTTTACATTAAAGCAATTAAAGCATGTTCATATATAAGAATGGCCCAATTGAAGTTTAGACATAAATCCAGTGGAGCATCTCTGAAAAATCTCTCCATCTATTCATGTTGTGTGGAAGAATGGACAAAGAATTAGTGTCCAGATGCATAAAGCATATAGAGACGTGCCCCAAAAGACATGCAGGTGTAGAATGAAAAGGTGGTCCAATAACGTTTTGACTTTGAGGGGTCTGAATACAATTGCAAACCACAATGTTTAGATTTACACTTCTATATGCACAATGATCAGAAGAATGAGTTGGTTTGTCACCAAAATATGTTAGTTTGTGGCTGTAAAGTGAGAAAAAGTTCAAGAGGTTTCAGAAGCTTTGTGACGCACAGTTGCTTTATGCATTCATAATATAAACAACTTTGTTTGTTGTATTCAACTCATGAAATCAAGAGATGCAGCACATTATCACCACTATTACCATCTAATGTAGAACAGATTACTGGATCAATGTGTGCTTCTGTGCTTGTTTGTCTCTCTTGTTGTGTCTCTGCTCTGTCTTCTGTAACCCCCAGTCAGTCGAGGCAGATGACCGTTCATACTGAGCCCGCTTCTGGTTCTGCCGGAGGTTTTTCCTTCCCATTAATGGGGAGTTTTTCTTCCCACTGTCGCTTCATGCTTGCTCAGTATGAGGGATTGCAGCAAAGCCATGGACATTGCAGACGACTCTCCCTGTAGCTCTACGCTTCTCCAGGAGTGAATGCTGCTTGTCGGGACTTTAATGCAATCGACTGGTTTCCTTATATAGGAACATTTTTGACCAATCTGTATAATCTGACCCAATCTATATAATATGATTGAATTTGACTTTGTAAAGTGCCTTGAGATGACATGTTTCATGAATTGGTGCTATATAAATAAAATTTAATTGAAATGAATTGAATCATGATATTCACTAGCTAAGAAATGAGTTTAAAGGTTTATTGAGAGAAGTGGCTGAGGGGATGGATGGATCGGTTGTGAGGATGGGTCATCCGGGCAAACTTGCTGATGACAGCTTCGGAGGAGGAGACTCAGCATGAGGCTGCAGTCTTCAGGAAATGGCTCCCTTAGGATACCCCCCCCCCCCCAGATGAACCCTGAAACAAAGAGGAATGGACTGAGATAAAGAATAACACTAGAAAGTGGGGGAAAGAATGACTGTGATGGGATAAAGAGCAGAAAGAGATGAGGAGGGGTCCAGTTGAAGGTAAGGCAGCTATAGTCGGGTGGAAAGAACATTACAGATCATGAAAGATGGCTGAACTTGGTATAAGTAGAATTCTGGGTGATTAAAGGACACTTTAGCTAATCTGTTTCCCACAGTTTTATTAACTTTTTTTAAGTTAAAATAATTACTTTTCATGAAGTTCATTTCATGGCCATTTTAGGTTCATCCCATTTTCTTCCCCTTCTTTCCTCTGGTGGCCCAATGTGTGAGCTACATTTAAAAAAAGTTCCAGAGTTTTATAAATAGAAGAAAAACATGCTGAACAAATGAAAAGGAGAAACAGAAAAATCATAGCAAACAAGGACAAAGATGAGATCCAAATTTAAGATGACAGCCTACAAGAGCAGATGAAGACATTTTTTCTACAGCTACAGACGCTCTGTGGTCCCATGTGTCTCCTTTTTAACCCATGAAAAAAGTACCCATGCTATTTGGGGATGACTGTCTCCAAAACTTTATAATTCGGTGTATTTATCTTTCTGGCTCCCCTGGTTTTCCTGAAGCTGCATGGATGTCTAAACATAGGGTTTACGAGAGCAGCGCTGATGTGGAAATCTCCTGAAATTAAACAGAATTTTAGCCCACTTTTATATATTTGTCTGTTGTTGGTTTTGTTTGTGGCATTGTCACTATAACAGGCACTGACGCCGCGTGGGAGAGTGTGTGTGCGTTGGCCTTTGTGACCCAGCATGACATCGTAGTGAGCGTAACACATGGCTGCAAGCAGACAGAGAAAACAGGGGTGTGGGAAAATGAAAAAGAAAGAAGGGAGAGAAGATGACGCTGAATAAAATAGAGGAGAAACAAGAAAGATATGGAATGAATAAATAGTTTAAAAACCACATATACAAAATAAGGAAGGAAAAGTTTAATTCACCAAAGGGGGGAAAACAGCAAAGAATAAAAAATAAGAAAATACATTTTATTTTCTAAAAGACACTGCTCCTTTTTATTACAAGCTTGCAAAATGGAAGTACACAAACTTAAATTCAATGGTTTTGCATATTAGGAAAATGATTATAATGATCTGATTTGTAAAAGGTTCTAAAAGTGACTAAATCTAATCCCAAATATACAAAAAACCCACAACAGACTCCACATCCAAATTCAAAGTCCAGTCTAAGGAGCATTAATGGGGTGCGTGAGATCTGCAGGTCTGAACATGTTATTAAAAGGCATCAGTAGTGTCCAAACCTTTTGGCCGCCATCCAAAAGTGTCCAGCTGAAAGAACTTACAGGTTACCAATTTTTTAATTCAATTAAATTTTATTTATATAGCGCCAATTCATGAAACATCTCATCTCAAGGCACTTTACAAAGTCAAATTCAATCAGATCCTCCAGGTTGGTCAGAAAGTTTCCTCTCTAAGGAAACCCAGCAGGTTGCATCAAGTCTCTCCAAGCAGCATTCACTCCTCCTGAAAGAGCGTAGAGCCACAGTGGACAGTCTGCATTGTTGATGGCTTTGCAGCAATCCCTCATACTGAGCATGCATGAAGCGACAGTGAAGCAACATTGGAAAGTGGAAAGGAAAAAAAAAAAAAAAAAAAAATATATATATATATATATATATATATATATATATATATATATATATATATATATATATATATATATATATATATGTGTGTGTATAATCTTTTAAATTTCCGGGCAGATGTTGTAATCTTTGGACCAGAGTCCTCAAAAAATAAACTTCTTACTCAATCACTTAATCTGGATGACATTAACTTGGCCTCTGGTAAAAAAGTAAAAGATCTTGGTGTTATTTTTTACCAATACATGTAATTTAAATCCCATATTAAACTGGTTTCCAGGGTGCATCTGCAATCCATGTTGAAGAAACAAGCACCTTGTTTTTATAAGCTCGACCAGTGGTGGCATGTATTTGTTACTTCAAGGCTGGACTATTGTAATTCTTTACTATCAGGAAGTCCACAAAATGCAGTTCGAAGTCTTCAGCTGATCCAAAATGCTGCAGCAAGAGTTCTGATGAAAATCAACAAGAGGGATCATATTTCTCCAATTTTAGCTTCCCTTCATTGGCTTCCTGTTAAATCAAGAATATAATCAAAAATTCTTCTTCTAATGTATAAAGCCCTTAATAATCAAGCTCCATCATATATCAGAGCTCTGATTACCCCGTATGTTCCTAACAGAGCACTTCGCTCTCAGACTGCAGGTCTGCTGGTGGTTCCTAGAGTCTCTAAAAGTAGAATGGGAGGCAGATCCTTTAGCTATCAGGCTCCTCTCCTGTGGAACCAACTCCCAGTTTTGGTCCGTGAGGCAGACACCCTGTCTACTTTTAAGACTAATCTTAAAACGTTCCTTTTTGACAAAGCTTATAGTTAGAGTGGCTATCTCTGTAGTTATGCTGCTATAGGCTTAAGCCCCGTTTACACTACCCTTGTTAAACCGATCCAGGCCGAGACCAGTCCGAGCTTGGACCAGTTAACCAGGCCGAGCCTCGTTTCTGACGACCATTTACACATCACGCTATCTCGGTTCCTTGGTTGCTCCTCGCCTCCTAGTGGCCATCTGCGGTACTACCGCTCTCTGGGATTGAAGGCGGGACCGAGCAAATCAAAACGGCGGCGCCCGTAACATTCAGGAAGTTAAGCTTGGACAGACTCGGCTTTTGGGACTTGGATAAGACAAACGAACGTCTAATAAGGATTTACAGACGCAGGAAACAACGACAGACGCTGAGGTTCATCACACTGCTAAGCAGAATCATCTCTGGAAATCGTGTGTATAGTAAGGAAGCAAGTATTTTTATGAATGTCTGAAATGTGTCTGAATGGAGTGTGAATCGGGACGTGCAGCCAGACTGCCGAAAAAAAACGCGGACAGTCAGCTGACTGTAAGGGGATGACGTGGTTTGCTCATGCGCTCTTCCTTATCAGGTAACCGGGATACAAAAAAACAGTCCGAGACCTGCTCAGGAACTGGTCTGCAGTTAGCGCGGTCCGGTTATGTTTAACGCGGTTCAGTTCAGTCTGCTGACCATTTACACACAAGAGTTATCTTTTTTAACCGAGCTCGGACTGGTCTCGGCTCGGTTAAAAAAGTGTAGTGTAAACGGGCCTTTAGGCTACTGGAGGACATCAGGGTCTATTTCTGTCACTCTGCTGAGTTCTCCTACTGTTCTCCAGTTTGCATTAGTTGTTGTTATTTTAGCTTTTAACTCTTTGTTCTCTGTCATTTGTCTCTTCATAGAAGGTACACCTCCATCATCAGGGGAGGCAGATCATCCACTATTACCATCTAACATAGAAAGTACTCCTGGATCAATGTGAGCTTCTGTGCTTTCTGTGTCTCTGCTCTGTCTTCTCTAAGCCCCAGTGGGTCGAGGCAGATGAGCGTTCACACTGAGCCTGGTTCTGGTTCTGCTGGAGGTTCTCCTCCCTGTTAAAGGGGAGTTTTCCTCTCCACTGTCGCTTCATGCATGCTCAGTATGAGGGATTGCTGCAAAGCCATCAACAATGCAGACGACTGTCCACTGTGGCTCTACGCTCTTTCAGGAGGAGTAAATGCTGCTTGGAGAGACTTGATGCAACCTGCTGGGTTTCCTTAGAGAGGAAACTTTCTGACCAACCTGGAGGATTTGATGGAATTTGACTTTGGAAAGAGCCTTGACATGATATGTGTTGTGAGTTGACGTTATATAAGTAAAATTGAATTGAACTGCTTTAAAGAAAGCTTTTCTTTTAATGTTGAAAAGTTTAATCTATGTCTGTCCTTCCCTGTTCCTTTATAAAAGTCATGGAAATGTCCTCTTGCTAGTGAGCAACTGAACATTAAGAGTACATAAACACTGCAAGAGTCTGAGTCAGCGTCAAAGGCAGTGCAGCAGACCGCAGCTCTGCATACATTTTAAATTGTAGTTCAACAGTCTGCACAATATAAGATAATCCTTAGAACGTAACAAACTGCAAAGGCAGAGGAGAGTTCTTCCTGCATGTTCTCTGACACAAGAAAAAACCCTGGGCAGGTATGGAGCCAGGCCCCTGCCTAACCAAAAAATAGGAATGTCGAGTTTTTTGTTTTCTTTTAGGCTATACTTAACTCTGGGGCTTCATAATGTTTAAAGGGGTTAAATTACCGGGAATTGCCCGGAATAAAATCTGGAAAAAGTTGAGGTTAGACTATACTTTTTTTCCCAAATAGCCGCTGAAGGCAAGTCTCGTGACGGCACAACGATCCCAAACGATCATCACTCAGCCAGCATGCTTGACAGTTTATTTGACGTGTTTGGTTTTCTCCAAATATGGAGCTGAGCATTATGGCCTGACCTGCGCAAAGTACATTGCTTCACATTTCTTGAAGTTTTATTTAAATGGAACATAATAACCAATTGATGTAATAGGTTACTATTACATTAAATGCCCTATTTTATAGGGTCGTTTATGTGCGAGTGGGGGCTGGTGCCTGCATTCGATGGGCAAGAGGCAAGGTCCATCATGGACAGATCGCCAGTCTGTCGCATGACGACACTAAGAGGATCTAAGGGTGACCAAGTAACCTAACAGGCATGTTATTTGGACGGTGGGAGGAAGCCAGAGTACCTGTGAAGAACATGCAAAAAGACCCCAGGCTTGGATTCAAACCCAGGACCTTCTTCCTGCAAGGCAGCAGAGCTTCCAACTGCTCCACCGTGAAGCCCCAGACTGAAATAGATGGAGGGAAAAAAGAAGAAATGAGTTTTGATCTTTTCAGGTTGTTCTTGTTATTGTGTTTTTTTTCCCCTTTGGTTTAGCTTTCCCCTTCTCAGGTTTCCCCCTCACTAGGTTTCCCAACATATCATTGGCCTTACTGTGTGTGAGTGTGTCTGGAGCCATTGGATGAAGTGTGTGGTTACCCACTGGTGTGACCAGGGACACAGGGGCACCTCTCTCATGGCTCCCCAGTCTGTCATTTGTGCAGCCTCCATCCCTCTCACTCTGTGATGTGTTAGGTTTGCTGAGGTCATCGTGATTCTGTGCAGACGGGGATGCATCAACCTTGAAACAAGAAGGTTTTTAAGACAAAATACAACATATTGTTGACAAAATGATTGAAAGCGATAGTTCAGATGGGTTTGGCGGAGTTGTTATCTGTAGTCACTGTCATACCCGCAGATCAAGGCAGTGGCTAGTTGGATCTGCGGCCTCTCCAAAGCATATTTCCGCCATCTTAAGACAATTCCTGTATCACAAATATAAATTTTTTTTTGGTCTGTTTTTTGTATGATGCAGTAGCCACCCGACAGAAGAGATGTACAGATTTACAATATAAACA
The DNA here is from genome assembly GCA_037039145.1 of Fundulus diaphanus. Lineage (NCBI taxonomy): Eukaryota > Metazoa > Chordata > Actinopteri > Cyprinodontiformes > Fundulidae > Fundulus > Fundulus diaphanus. The sequence goes on from CM073129.1 coordinate 52,269,926, forward strand.
AGATATCTGCACACACAATATGAAACACTGATGATAGTCTTTTCTCACTGTGTGGCATTTAATCAGCCAAAACCGTTACTGTTTTAGCTTACGTGTGATTATTTCTGTTTGTTAAAAGCAAGAACTACTCCTCTATTGCTCCCCGTCTCCTCCATTTACCTTCAAAACTGTCTGCAGAATGCTTGCAACTATGCATTTGGCAAATATAGGGATGCAAGCTTCCCAGCGCAAACATCCCACCTCAAGCTTCCAAACACTCAAACTCCAAATGAACTATTTCTGAAACCGACGGTTCGACCTGCTGGAATGAAATTTGCTCTTGGGAGACCACAAACTCCAGGTTTCTGGTGGTGGGAACCTTTAACCAGTGAGCAGAAGTCTAAGTAAATCAGCAGATCAGGTTGGAGAGTCTGAGATAAAAAAAATACAGTTTGTTGTTTTAAAGAGGCCTGTTTCTTTGCACTAGTTCCTCGTTTTCTGTTTACTTAATATTTCGGATCAAGTAATGCAAAACAAAACTGAATACTGTTATCATTCAAATTTAAATTCATCTTTCTCAAGGAGCTGTTGCATTCTCAGGGAAAAAATTAAAACACGAAGGAAAAGTTGGTATTTCTTCAAATAATATTGAAAAATTAAATGAAGCCCTAACGTCTAAAGCTCATACATTACAATGCTCCAAGTGACACAGTTATGGATGCAAATTTATCAGTTTATGTCTTAAAATAAGCTATTAAGGTAAGAAATCAAACCTATAATGACTCGTACTAAAAAAGGCTCGGGTTGCATCTTGAACCACGACAACTTTTTCAGATTCAAGTTCAATTTAATCAATTAAAAGAGAAATATGAGAAAATTTGGATTTTTTTTTTATATTACGCCTCCAGGAAATCAGACGTAGTCGTAATATTTTGGGGTTTCTGGGTTTGGTCGACGAATATTTCAAACTACAGATTTGAGGTGTCTCTTTATTTCTAAAGAAGGGTGTGAATTCAGAGTGGATGATTATTTAAAGTTTTTTATAATTCCTTAACTGCTCTTTCTTATCGGCTTTTTAGCCAAACAGCATCTGTCCTGTTAGCTTTGATTTATGACGACATGAAAGGTTCTTGAAACCCAAAAAACCTGAAATCCTCCAGGAGCTGCTGTGTTCCTCCTGTGGTTCTGAATGTGTGGTCCGCTGCTTCTTTTGGCACAAAACGAGCAGCAATAAAAACTTTCAAGAAGCACAACACAGAGAGCAGAAGAAACCAAACCAGAACCAAGCAGCTGCTGCATACCAGCATTCATCAGCTGTTTCACTAAATGCTTTGCTCTGAAACTAAATGGGATCAATTCTCCAATATGCGTCGATTTATTTATTGCTTTGGAGGAAGAAATGCCACCGCAGGCTGCAGTGGTTCCACAGGCCGCCAGCGGACTGCTGTTTTAGCACAGAAAAAGTGAATTAATGCAGTAATTCTGAAATAAAACAACACTTTTATGTATTTACCTTTTTTCCAAAATAAAAATTCACCGCAATCTGACAGGAAACACCTTTTTTTTTCCTTTTTTTAAAATCTACTACCTTAAACAGTGGCGTCTCTGGCACGATAAGTTAAGTGAGGCACAAAAACTCAACACCAATTAGCAGTAACACATTTTTTTGTGATGCATACAACCTGACTTTGATCAATGTTAAATTAAACAGACAGATTAGCATAAACCATCACACTAGAAAATCAATTTTCTATAAGCTAAGTATAATTTAATGTTTGTACATAAAATTACAAATAAAGGCTCACTAATAATATGTGTTTATTGAACAGAAAAGGGTCACATCAATCCTTCAATGATCCAGCAAGGACAACCAACACCAGATTAATATTTGCTTTTAGTTTCCATTTTCCTGTTTTATTTTGTTAAAATTTTCCTACATTTTATTCCAACTGTTTTTTTTATTTGCTTTTATTCTGTTTTTATTTTTAAATGTTTTAATCATGTAAAGCACTTTCCATTGTCCTTGTACGGAAATGTGGTATATAAATAAATTTACCTTGCCTAGATGGTCTCACACTATCCAGTAAAACGTAAACGTAACGTCTGCATTTCCAGCATTCTGATTGGACGATCCGAGCTTGGGGCCGTAGTATTTGTGCCCCACAGCTGTCTACTGAGAGCGTACTGGGCATGCTCAGTTTGATTCCCGATGTTCATTATTTAAGCAAACGTTGGTGGGCCGGCCCCAATATCAAGACACCTCAGGAGGATTTAGCTGCTGAGCTTGTTAGTTTTCTGGCAGCCTTAGATATATAGACAGAAATGTTTATAACAGAATTTTGTTGGTAAGGGAATCTCTCTTTTTAACAATATTACTCTATGAAGAACGATCCTGTCCCACTGATTATTGTGAACATAGAGCTTCACAGCGACATCTGGTGGGGCGTGACCCCAATGGCCCCACATGCAGAGGCGCCACAGACCTTAAATACAAAGTTTAATTGTAGTTTTCAGAACACCCTCTGGTGGAAAAGGGAGCAAATTAAAGCCCATAGACTCTTGCATTGGAGGAAAAAACGCTGATTTGTAAAATAGATAACAGATCATCATTATTATGTTTTTCTGTTGTCATTTTTGTTGTCTGCTCTCTGCAAGTAAATCAGTTTATTCATTCCAAGCCTAAAACACTCAACGAGTCATAATCAAGCAGCCCACTGTCCATACATTGTCTTTGGACAATTTGCTTTTCTAAAATCAGGTTAGGGGGTAAAATGTCCAAGAGGGAACCCTAACCATCCCTCTTCCCCGTGATATTCTCCAGCTCATTAGTAGGGATCCCAAGGCCTTCCCAGAGTCTCTCCAAGCTCTACCTCACACCAAAGCTTCTGTAATCTGAATAAAAAGGGGATAGTCTTCTTGAAAAACTGTATAAAAATTAACAGAATAGACGTGAAATAATAATTAACTTTCTGTAAAATCACAAAAAAACTCCATACTGATGTCTAGCTCAGGGTTTTCAAATTCCAGTCCTCGAGGGGAAGTCCTGCAAGTTTTAGATTTGTCTCTGCCTCACCAAACCTGAATCTAGTGATCAGGTCATTAGCAAGACAAGCAGCAACACAACCATTTGATTCAGATATGTTGAACCATATCTAAAAGATGGAAAACATTTTTGGTTGTGTTTGAAGATAAAAATTCAAGTATTTGGCAATTATGACCAGTGTTTTAAAAAGAAGAAGGTGGGAACATAAGAGCCTGAGAACACATATCCAACTGTGAAGTATGGAGGTGGCAGCATAATGTTCCTTTTTGACAAAGCTTCTAGTTAGAGTGGCTCATGTTACCCTGAGCTACCTCTATAGTTATGCTGCTATAGGCTTAGGCTGCTGGAGGACATCAGGGCCTATTTCTCTAATTCTGCTGAGTTCTACTGTTCTCCAATTTGCATTATTTGTTGTTATTTTAACTTTTAGTTCTCTGTCAGGTTTCTCTTCATAGAAGGTACACCTGGTCTGGCGTTCTGTTAGCTGTGACATCATCAGGGGAGGCAGATCATCCTCTATTACCATCTAACATAGAAAGTACTCCTGGATCAATGTGAGCTTCTGTGCTTTCTGTGTCTCTGCTCTGTCTTCTCTAAGCCCCAGTGCAAGGACCGCGGAACCGGTAGGGCCGGTAGGGCCGGTAGGGCCGGTAGGGCCATGGCCCTACCTACTTTTGATGATCAAGTCCTGCCCCGCGCTTGTCTCTTCACCCCCCCCCCCCCTCCGCGAAAAGCGTGTCTCTCCCCGCCGCAACCAACCCCCCCGCTCGGCCGCGTTTGTCTCCCCCCCCCCCCCCCCGCTCGGCCGCGTTTGTCATGACAAGACTTATTTCCATACCTTTTCCGACAGCTAGCTTTTAAGCTAATTGAAAAAGTTTTTTTACAGCAAACCCAAATTTTTCTCTCACCAGTTAATCTTGTTTTTCATTTAGAGATTGATTCTTTCTATTTTAATGATTTTGTTTTTCAAATAAATGACATTGCTCTCTAATCTGGTTCTTAGGAGGGATTTCTAAACACTTCTAGGTTTGAGAGTAACCTGGAAAATTCGTAGTACACAACACACTGCATGCTGGGCCGCATCCGCCCCACAGCACACAAGCCTCAGTGCAGACCTCTCTGCAGACCCACAGCTGTTATAGCAGGTTTTAGGTTCTGAGGGTCATAATTCTCAAGTCCCAAATCATAAACTATGGTTGGAACCTCCAAACAAGTAAAAGTCATGTGGTTTGAGTCCACACCTGCAGATGTGTGACTAAAGAAGAACGTGTAAAAGTAACAGTTCGATTTTCACGTTTAGAGAAATAAAATGTGTCAACTTGACTCTTTCCACTTAGCTCCAGTTTGAGAAGCTTTTAGCTCTAATTTCAGCACAATTTGACTTCTTCAGAGGGTGCAATTTAAACTTGTAATTTCAGGCAGCAGGGAATAAGAAATACCAAACAAAATGAAAGCACTTAAAGTACTTTCAACTGGTATTTTGGTCCTGGTTTGGGCCCATCCAAAGCCCAGGGTTTGAAGCCATAAGAGCCTCGAGAAAGATCCAGGTTTTTATTGCTACTTTGCTGAAGCCAAGAGAGATCCACCAGACCAAAGAGTGACCGGTAGACTTGGCAGTAAATGACGGAGGACGGTACAGTAAGAGGTAGGACTCGTTTAGGTCATGGGGGTTTTATCATGAGCTTTCAACTTCTGTTATTGCTGACAGAAACAAATATTAAGGGTCACTCAATCAATCAATAAAGGCGACCAAAGTGCTTTACAATTAAAATGTGATACTGACCCTGACCGAGAACCAGATATTCCAGACAGACACAGTATTGTGCTTAAAATATTTGTTAAAAATAAAACAAAATGCAAAAACTGGATGCAGGCAGTCAAAAGTCCAGAAAGGAGCAGGAGACCGGCAGGCGATGACAGGTTGAACAGAACTGGAGGCAGGAATAGGTCTGAAGCAGCAGACCTCCTCAAACACCGGTCAGGCTGAGCAAGTAGAGACTAGAGATTAGATCTTTGAGACAGGCTTGAGTCATACACACAGTGACAGACAGAAGATGGCAAACAGGTCCAAAGGGCTGGGCTAGATGCTGAGTCGAAAACGGCCCTGGTTGTTTCCAGAAGTCAGAGAGCCAATGAAAAGGCCGAGCGAGGGTAAGCGGGACAAAAACAAGAAAACAGGGTCATGAACAGGTAATGCAGAGTGTAACTGCCATCAAGAGCAGTTATGTTGTTTAAGTTAATTTCATAGTTTTAATTTGCAATAAATATGTTAAAAAACAATGTTGATTTAATAAAATCGACCATTGAGGGTAAAAATGCACATTTTGAAATAACTGTTAACTTTCCAGGGTGGAACCAATGTTCAGTGTGTTGTTTCTGGTCGGATCGATAGTTCAAATACACGCTAGATTCGGTAGAGGGCAGCACGCTGCATTTTTCCCTGTCCGTGATGCTTGCAAGGAAGATTTTTGGTTTTGCATGTTAAGGAAGAAGATGGTAGCCTCGTGAGACCATCCTGATCTCGCGAGCTTATAAGGTTTCACTCGCAGATCAGTCTGGCTACTTTCCGTTAAAGAAAATTTGGAGCAGTTCACCAAACGAACGTCCAATCAGCGTTGGCTTTGAGGCGGGTTGAGGTGTGACGCAACGAGAAGCGCGACAGTTCAGTCTAAAGAACATGGCGGCTTCAGCCGATGAAACTAGCGTTAGCGTGCAGTGTTTCCCGCAGGAATTTGTTTAGGGGAGGCGCTGAGTTGTTGGCCGGCAGACGACTGACGGGGGGAGGGGGGAGGGGTGTGGAAGAAGACAAGTTTTGCGCGGACGACTCGCGGACCGGGGGGGGGGGGGGGGGCGTATCCACGTATTTTCGCCTGTTTCTTCCCTGCCAATCACTGTATGCACGCGCGAAAGCAACAACAAACAACCGCGTCAAATAAACATGCAAGCATATCAAGTTTTTTTTTTTTTTTGAATGTTAGCGAGGCGGTAGCACTATCTTGGCGAGAGCGCTGCGGGAAACACTGGCGTGGCTATCGAGCAAGTTTTATCAGAATTAAAGAGTATTTCTTCACTGAAAGAAGAGCAAAACACTGCTCTGGAGACTTTTCTCAGAGGAAAAGATGTTTTTGCTCTTCTCCCGACTGTTTTCGGCAAGAGCTTGTGGTTGTGTTTTCATCGTCACTGTTAGTACGTCATATGCTTCGTTGATCTGATTGGTTTATTTGGCCCGTCTATCACCAACATAGGCCAATCAGCTAACCAGTATTTTCGCCCCTTCCCAACATTACTTCAACGGAAGGTTTCCAGATGGATATGCGGAGCAAATCCATCTGGCGGAGTCAGGTTAAGAAGACGGTGCTGTAAGATCCATTTTTATTAACCCCTTCAACTTAATGCGGCCAATGAGGTAAACAAAGTTTATTTTTTGTTCCTATAAAGGAATATGTTTATTTGTGATATCTGTTAAGTTTATTAGTCACATGTCTCTAAATGTTACACAAGGGTGTCAACCTACTAATTCAGGAAAGTTTATATTGTTACAATTACTCTTTGTTTATTCTCCATGAGAATGCCTTATTGTATGAAAATTGATTATTCTATGTTTTTTGTACAGTTCTCACGGCATCGTTGATGACACCTGTGTCAAAAACCCAGCCTGAATAAATGGGTTTTGAGAGTCATCCCTCCATCCATCGTCTTCCACTTATCTGAGATAGGGTTGTGGGATCAAAAGGATAGGAGAGAAATCCAGACCTCCCTTCTCCCCAGTAAAACCCTGCAGTTCATTCTGGAGGATCCCAAAGTCCCCAAAGGGAGGCTTGCTCCTTTCAATGTGGAGAAGCAGTGGCTCTACTTTGAGTCCCGGTCGATTAAAGGAGCTCCTCACCTCTGTCTCTAAGGCTGAGCCCAAACACCCACCGCATTCAATTCAATTCAATTTTATTTATATAGCGCCAAATCATGAAACATGTCATCTCAAGGCACTTTACAAAATCAAGTTCAATCATATTATACAGATTGGGTCAGATTATACAGATTGGTCAAAATGTCCTATATAAGCATGAAGCTGAATTTGGTCGCTTTTACCTGGGATCTCGTTCTTTTGGTCAAGATCTGGACCTAATGACCGTAAGTGAGGGTCGGAACGTACACGGACCAATAAATCAAGAGCCTTGCTTTTTGGCTCAGCTCTTTCTTCACCACAACAGACCAGAGCGGGGCCTGCATTGCTGCAGATGCAGCCCGATCCCGATCCATCTGCCCATCCCTGGTCCCATCCCACCATCACTGGTGAGCAAGACGCCAAGATGCTTAAACTCCTCCACTTGAGGCAGAGACTGACCCCCAACCCAGAGAGGGCAATCCACCTTTTTCCAAGTATTGAGATTTGGTTTAAAATGACTTAGATAAGTGGGGGAGCATAGATCCAGAGGGAGCTGGTACCACAGTCTGGGTGCTGCCGTTGAGAAAGCCCGATCCCCCTAGTGTTTGGACATGTTCTCTGGTATAACTCATAAAAAAACCATCTCAAGACCTCAAAGACCTGCCGGGCATATGAAAACATTGATTCAGACAAATGGGGAGGGGTACCCAAGACAGACAACCAAGGTAAAAAGGAAAATCTCGTTTGGAGGAGGTGCTTAGAAGATAGGCAGCTGTATTTTTGAAAAGCTGAAGACGACTAAGGGATGCCTGAGAGAGACCAAAATAAAGGGCACTGCAATAATCAATTGTGGAGCAGATAAAAACCTGAAAGGCCTTCTCCAGGTCAGGCCGATTTAGAAAAGGTTTAACTTTGGCTCACTCTGTTTTAACCGTCAAAATATGTTTTTCCTCATAAATCTTAATATTTATATTGCAGATTGATTAAGCATACTGGAAACTAAGACAGAACTGTTGCTGCTGAATCTTCATCATGTGATGTGATATAAATCTAAGTACAATGAGTTCAGCGTGGCCTTGCATCAAAACACTGAAAAGGTGTTTTATACTAAAAAGCAGGTATAAGATTCTATAGACCTCATTTTCACCAAATGAGGTGAAAATTGCCATTTTGGCAGCCATGAGAGAGGAAACATGAAGCAGCATGTACTGCATGTCATTGTGTTAGAAAGCCTCCAGGTGGCAGTGCCAGTTACAAACATCTCAACACGTAGCATGTTTCGTGTCTAAGTTAAAAGACAAAGTTCTGATTCTGATATTTTTAAGGAGGGATTCTGCTGAGCAATTATGAAGAGTTCCTGTCTTACCTGCAGTTGATGGGCTTTTCAGCATCTATACTGGTGATACAGATTATATTTCACAGCTAATGGTCTAAAGACAGATTTCTATCATGTTAAAACAGCATTACTCTCGAGAATTTTTATTTAAACACTGTTACATAGACCTTTAAAGTGTCTTCATATTTGCAACGGGCATTTTTAAAACTCTGTGGTCCATGATAACTTTCCCTTGTGAAACGGAGAGTAGAAAATGTAATACTGGCTGACTGCAGTGGGTCTCTATTGAATTCAACTGAACAAATATGTTAGAGGGAATGATGTAAAAATTTGAATAATGATAACATAATTTCAGTTTGCAAAGGCTCTTGTGCCAGAAAACGCTGTTTGAAAAGTATAGACTTTGGAAAAACTATGGAAATGCAGATTGTGAACGTTTCATAATAATTGAACTTTATTGATCTCACAATGGAGAAATTCACTTCTGCATCTTAACTCATCCCCTTGGGGAGCAGTGGGCTGCCACAGTGTGGCGCAATCTGGGGTTAAGGGTCTTGCTCAGGGACCCAGAGAGCAGGCTGTGGGAATCGAACCGGGTACTTGCATCCTTCTCAGAGCGCAAGCGCACTGCTCTAACCACTAGGCCACCTCACATTAAGGAAATCCAGCAGAGACGGAAACAAAGAGCAAAACTATTATTCTGAAAAAGTGTTTTAGGTCAGCAAAGTCTGACGATACAAAAACAGCTACAGTCTAAAATAAATCAGCACTACTTTTTGTTTTATAGCGGCTTTGTTTATAGAGATACTTCATGTATTTTCATAACTTTAACTTTTGAGAAACTCTAAACTATTCAACGGGACAAACATTTTGAGTTATTTACATGTGCATAACTGTTTCAGTCACGTTTAGAATGTAATTTCAGCTCCTCACCACCAGATGGCGGCAGATTAACGTTTGTTTGCTGCTCCTCGGTGACGTCAGCATAATCAGTGAATATTACAGCAGCAGCGTGGTTGTCTGTGAGGAAAGCTGTGAGCTGAGCAGTTTTCAGGCTGCCTCTGCAGGGATGTGCGCTTGTTTAACTGCTGCTTCCGCTTGGATCAACTACGTCAGCCTTTCTCTCCTCAGCTGATTTAAAATACACTTCTCTGGGTTTGTGTCCTGTTGAATGTCATTGTGCTTTTTCCAAAATTAAGAGTGTGCGTCAAAGCCAGGACCATCCAAGTGTCCATGGTGGACATGCTCCAACAGGACCTATGGCATCCCAGAATTCATAGCTATACAAAGGGAGAGATTAAAAACCAAGACTGCAAGTGTAAATTCATAAATCTAAAGTAAAACAAACATACAGTAAAAGAAGTAAACTACGGATTTCAAGTCGCATATTATGTTGTATTTTTTTTAAGATTTAATCATATGTTTTGCAATATTAGCTGTTATTTTTGTAGAATCGGTTCAACCGGACCGGACTTTACTGCGAGGCACTGTAATGGCTGAAAGTAATTATCCTAAATAAGCATGTGGAAGGATTGTTTGGAGAGCGGACGCTATCAATGTTGTGTCATCATGTAATATTTAACTGCAATGTTTGTTTGTTTTTTATTTTCACATTTATGCTGCAGCCAACAATTCAACAATTCTGATTTCTATTAACAACTTTTATGCAGTCAGAAATTGTGAGAAATAGTTCATGCAAGATGTGCAGGACTCCATCGACAATGAAAGCTTATCTTTGCAGGGCAAGAGGAGTAATCTAAAGACTTCGTAATGAGTTAAATGTTCAAGAAAAAAGGCACATCGTTATTTAAAGGAAGTAAAACATATTCATATTCTAACACATTTATATTTTCTAAAAGTGTAATAACTTAAGTGAGATACCTGTATTTGCAGCATTATAAGGATTCTCAAAAATTCAGCAGAAGGTTAACAGTTTGCATTTTTTGACAGCGGCTTACATACATTAGGTCCACAAATAGACATCCTTCTAGCTAATGCAGCCTTATAAGCCAAATACTAATACTACTACTACTAATAATAATATTCATAATCATAATAGAGACTATCTCGCACATTCTGAAGCACATGAGGCTCTATTCTAACTATAATCCTATAATAAAATGATATTTCGCCACATCCAAGGAAACACAGGTACCTTCTGTCGATTAATTCTCATGGATTCCAGCATGAGAACAAAAACATTTAGTTCACTGACCGAGCTGAGATGGAGAAAACACAAAAACTAATACAATTAAGAGAAAACGCATCTAAATATCTACAAAACAATTCATTCATTTCATTCCTGGGTGGATTTTCCGAAGTTTATCGTCTCCATCTGCAAATTCTGCAGCCAGGAGACAGAACATTGCTCCTTTTAATTGATTTTTGACTCTAGCTTTCGCTCCCTCTGTATCATCCATTTCATTAGGCTTTGCTTTCAGTTTATTGGGTTTAAGGCCTGAGGCTCGCGGGGAATATGTGCTCGTCTTATTGCTTTGGCAGGTTGATTGAGATGAGCCTTATTGCTGGAGACTGGAAGTCTAAGTTACTCCTAGAGCTCCGGTGGTTCTGCCTTTTAATAGACTCTATAGAAAGCATTTCAGTACAAAGCACTCACCCATCAGGAATTTTCCAAATATACTATTTAGTTACACTGTATAAATATCCATAAATTACTCGCATTATATACCACTGTTTTTCACAGGAACTCTGATTGCAGTCATATAATGTTTTATATTTGAGTTTGCTGATTTATGTTTATAAAATATTTTTCTCTGAACACCTGCAAGCTCATTTGAAGGATCAAGATCCATGAGCAATACTGTGTGCGTGATGAGTTATCTGGATCATACTGACCCTCTGCTCAGTACATCAAACTGTTCAAATTTATGGATATATTTAGGCTTCAGACATTCCAAATCATGTATAAACCAAATAATTACCTGAATGTATTTTAAAAAATATCCCTTTCCGAAAGGAAGTTTATCCGTTAAGGCAAAGATTTGAATCTGAAGCACAAATGGTTCACACCACCAGGAGACGATGCTGCTTACAGCCTGTGCTGTGAGATTATGGAGGAATCCTAATGTGGAAATGAAGCAAAGTGCAGATATGAAGTGGCAAATCATTGTGCAGAAATATGATCATCAGAAAGAGCGTAGAGCCACAGTGGACAGTCATCTGCATTGCTGATGGCTTTGCAGCAATCCCTCATACTGAGAATGCATGAAGTGACAGTGGAGAGGAAAACTCCCCTTTAACAGGGAGGAGAACCTCCAGCAGAACCAGAACCAGGCTCAGTGTGAACGCTCATCTGCCTCGACCCACTGGGGCTTAGAGAAGACAGAGCAGAGACACAGAAAGCTCAGAAGCTCACATTGATCCAGGAGTACTTTCTATGTTAGATGGTAATAGAGGATGATCTGCCTCCCCTGATGATGTCACAGCTAACAGAACGTCAGACCAGGTGAAGGTACACCTGGTCTGGCATAATTTCTTTCTATGAAGAAAAAAAAGAAAGAGAACAAAAAGTTAAAAGCTGAAATGACGACAAGCAATGCAAAACTGGAGTAGAACTCAGCAGAGTGACAGAAATAGTCCCTGATGTCCTCCAGCAGCCTAAGCCTATAGCAGCATAACTATAGAGGTAGCTCAGAGTAACATGAGCCACTCTAGTTATAAGCTTTGTCACAAAGGAAAGTTTTAAGATTAGTCTTAAAAGTAGACAGGGTGTCTGCTTCACGGACCAAAACTGGGAGTTGGTTCCACAGGAGAGGAGCCTGATAGCTAAAGGATCTGCCTCCCATTCTACTTTTAGAGACTCTAGGAACCACCAGCAGACCTGCAGTCTGAGAGTGAAGTGCTCTGTTAGGAACATACGGGGTAATCAGAGCTCTGATATATGATGGAGCTTGATTATTAAGGGCTTTATATGTTAGAAGGAGAATAAGAAGAAGGGGTGGGATAATATAAGTTTGGCCACTCCTTTGACCGCGCAAATTAGCTTTTCTCGGTGTGTGTGTGTAAAATTATTTCAAAATCCTAAATAATGGTTCTCACATTATAGACAGTAAAGATAAAAACACTTTTAACTCAACCTCAAAAAACGCACAGGTTTATCAAAAAACATTCAGTGTTATTTTAAAAAGCCAAATCCCAGGTTTTGCAGGTTGTACAAAAATAAATAACAGAAATAATAATGAAAAATATACAATAACAATCCTTTGTAGAAATGTTCAAATGAGTAAAAGAACAAAGGATCCTTGTCATGTGACAGAAAGCTTCATCCTGTCAGTTCGCTTGTGGCCACAGGAAGGCAAATAAGATGAAATTAGACCTATTCAATAAATTAAAAAAGTATTGGAACCCTCAAAAACTCAACTGCTCTGCCTCTGCTTCTGAGCGGGGGAGCAATAAAACGTTTTCACTGTAGAAAATCACATCTGGAGGGTTTGTCCACTCAAATTGGTTTTTAGGATCCGGTTAGCGGCGGCTCACCTGAGATTGGTTTCCTACATACCGAATAACCTGGATCTTTACGTTGCTCCTCACAGAAATATCCACCTGCCCAACAATAAGCTACTGTCGTTTTCCCCGTAGAACGGCGTCTTATACAGAGATCTGCGTAAACCTTTACAGCTTTACCAAAAAAGACGTATATTTTTCATAATATGCAGCACAAAAGGCCTTCCTGGGATAGAAACCACAGCAGCAGAGCCATTTTGGGGCATTTTACAGATCTATTCTGCTTTATACTAAACCTAAATCATTAGCTAAATATGTAAATGAGTAAAAGTAAAGAGCAAATGACGTAAATACAAAAAACTCAAAGTATAACGGTTGTGGGATAATCTTTAGTCTAGTTCTTCTGTTGAACTATTAAGGTGCAGCATGAGTTTTTCTGTGTTTTCCATACGAACAGATCATGGAGGACCCGCTTTGTTTTTCGGAAACTCCCGACCCAAACCGGTGCTCTGTCTCTCCTTCCTGGTTGGTGTGATATCCTCAGTGAGGCTGGCGGCTTCCTTTGCCATGGGTCACCGCCATGTATCCAGATCTCCAGCTCTGGGTTATCCATTCTAAAATCTGCTCCACAATTATGTTTTCGGATATTTCTTGCATTTGATTTTTCAGGTTTAATGAAAAACAAGACTTTTAGCCCTACATAGAGTAATGGGCTCTCACCTGATTCAACATTCTGGGATCTGAAGCCGTGTCAATAAGTGTCAGCGGTGATCTTATGTTTCACCAGGATTGCCTCTTTCACGTTGTCGTGGTTCACAGACTGCTATGTTCATGAGAATGTAAGCTGTGCAGGCTTTTACTGCCAACAGGGAGACGAGACGAAAAGCGCAATCATCTCTGGACCAACAACTGGATCATCCTCTCAACTACGGTTAGAAAATCTTAATCTGGTGAAAAGGGAAGACATTATGTCTGAATTGTAGACCTGGAACCATCGGTCATCTGAACATCTCTACCATCTGATTCTTAGCCCCTTTTCCAAAGCCTGGGGTTTTGCAGATCACAGGTAACGTTTCATACGGCGGATCTCATAATATTGAGATCAGGATCTTGTAATTATGACATCTTTTCTCATAATTATGACATGTTATCTCGTAATTATGAGAAAAGCTGTCTATTTTTTTTTCTTTGGTGAATGCAATACGCTTCCATAGTGGAGTAGGGAGCAGTAGGAAGAAAAAAAAACAGAGGAAAAGATGTGCATTTTTTAAATAGGATCATTTGATAACAAAGATAGGTTTTGCTTTTGAAAACGTGTATTTTTTGGTGAAAAACACAAAATATAAATCATATAATGAAATACATCGTCACACCCGTCAGTCCTGACAACATTTGACCGATCCGGTGGCTGTAAGACCTCAAACAAGCTATCATAAAGTAATTTTGTCCACCATGACAAGAATGGATTTATATTGCTTTTTAATAACTTCTCTATTCCTGCAGTCTTTAACCATTTGCTTCATATGGATAAAACTTAATTGTCTTTCAGCCTCCCCTGTGTGTTCGCCTCTCATTTCCTCCTCGCTCACCCAGACATCAGCTCTAACTTTTATGCCCACCTTTTCCTTTCTCCCAGCCAATCTTTCTCCACAGTCTCCAGAAGCTTCCATCAGTGATTACGCAAAACCCTTTAGCAATTAAGCTAAGAACGCTGATGGGCCTTCAGGTCGTAAATAAACCACCGTAAGTGACATTAAAGTATGGGGGTGAGCATTGGCAGGGGAAAACATGTTGTCAGGAGTTTTGGGTAAACACTGACCCTGCAGCACGTCTGACGTCTCACAATTTAGGCCTTGGCAGAGATTTTTATTTTTGAGCAGGAGGCTCATCACCAAGATGACAGCTGCACTGCTTTGAATATATTTTATCTAAAATTGTTTTTAGACGCAATAACTCCGCTTTCTTCTGAAAAATGACTGGAGACAAACGATTACATTATTCTTTATTTAATCGTGTACCAAATTCCTTCGTTTCTTTCCTTTCTGTCTCCATTAGCTTTCATATATAGAAACAGAACTCTCTGAGTCAGAAACAGTATCACTACAGTGCTCAGAAAAATTAAAGGAAGACTTTGAAAACTCATCCGCTCTACATTGGGGGAAAGAATCCTGCTGGATGTCCATCCTGATGTAGAACGGGTAACGTGTTAGGAGTACATTTGTTGAAAATGACCAATCCACAGAGGACTTAATCTGAAGTAAGAGGAAAAGTGAAAGTGAAAATGTCTGCATGCCTGACAACGTCGGGCTCCTCATGAGTTGGCCGATGGTGTCCTGGGGTGTCTCCTCCTGGATCCTGATCTCCTGGACAGTCTGAGGTGAACCTGGTGGTGTTGGATGGACCTAAACATGATGGTCCAGATGTTCTGCTGGGTTTAGGTCAGGAAGCGTGGAGACCTTCATCCTCCAGGGACTGCCTGAATACTCTTACCATGAGGCTGGGCATTTGGATCCACCACGAGGAATCCAGAACCCACTGCACCGGCGACAAGTATAACGGGTCAAACCAACACTGACCCACCACCACACCATGCAGAACGATGTTTCAGGCAGCATAAGGTTCACCACAGCTTCTCTTGACCTTTTCACGTCTGTCACACAGGCTCAGAGTGAACCTGCTGTCATCTGTGAAAAGAACCGGGCACTGGTGCTGGACCTGCCAATTCAAACTTTAAAAACTTTTTCTACTGAAGGAAAATGTACAAAAGCAAAAAGCCTAAAATTGTTGAACAGTGTGGGTTCCTGGTTGGATTAAAAATCTGTATGTGGGGGCGCAGGGGGGCTCAGTTGGCAGACGATACCCAGAGGATACAGTACTCGACCCGGTTGTCCTGGGTTTGATTCTCAGCCACGGGCCATTTGCTGCATGTCTTCTGCTCTTTCCTGTCAAATTACTGTTCAAAAAAGGCCGCCGGTGCTAAAAAATAATAGCAAAGTGGAATCTGTTGATGTTCAGACAGCAAAAAAATGTGTGGGCATTCCAGTTGTAACATGTATCTACAGTGGGAGTCTTTATCTAATAAGGTGCTGAAGACAAATGAAAGCATATTTTAGTATCAGCTCTGCAGCCCTGGGTATACTAAAGCACCATTAGCCAAAATGCTTTGATAGCACCATTCATTTTGTGGAGCAAAGATTGAAAGACAAAAATAGCTCCAACTGGTTTAATTGGGGCTCTGTCCTGCTAAAGGGAAGTTTTCCTCTCCACTGTCACCACATGCATGCTCTGTGTGAGGGATTGCTGCAACGGTATGTTGCCACATGCTCATCGACGCTAATGACGCTATGTCGCCACATGCTCATCCAGGAGGATTGATTGCAGCACGTCAATTATTCTGTCTGTTTCTCTGTTTTCCTGTATGGTAGGATAGATGATTTTGATATGAATAAATATTACATGTTTTGAATAAGGTATGGGGCTTTTTCTATCAGAAGTGGCGACAACTGAAAATAGAT
This sequence comes from Fundulus diaphanus, assembly GCA_037039145.1. Taxonomy (NCBI): domain Eukaryota; kingdom Metazoa; phylum Chordata; class Actinopteri; order Cyprinodontiformes; family Fundulidae; genus Fundulus; species Fundulus diaphanus. Next base: position 52,286,146 of record CM073129.1, read on the forward strand.
GAGCACTAAACCAAATCCTATCTCCAAAGTGTCCTGATACTGTGATGATTCTGGCACTGGAGCTGATCCTGCTCTTAATCAGTCATACCTGTTCAGTCTCCACCTATCTGCAATCAACCTCTACTGGCTCCACCTGTCTCCAGCTGCATAAAAACCCTGTTCTTGTCAGTCTCCAGTGCCAGATCGTCTTCGAGCCAACCGGTGAGAACTTTCCAGCACTATCCCAGAAAACCTGCCTGTCTGTTGCCCGACCTGTTTTGCCCTCTGTTTTTTGAGCCTGCCTGATCCTGTTCTGGTTTTCCTGCCCGCCTGAGTTCTGCCTTGCAGCCTCTGGATTCTGGACTGATTCCCCGTGTTTCTGATCTCGGTCTGCCTGTGAGTTTGAGACCTGCCTGCCCCCTGTAAGCCTGTTCTGTCGGATTTCGGACCTGTATCTGGACCCGGACCCTCTTTGGATTTCCCCTCTGTACCTCTGCTGGAGTTGTGAACTACCGTTACCGGACCTGGACTGTCTCTGGATTTACGCCCCTGGAAAACCCCTCGTCGTCTGCCTGCTGCCGACCGCTCAACGGTCCGTTCCCATCTCCCAGCGGACGGATTCTGCCCCAAACACTTCCAGCTGTCTCTCCATGCCCTGGCTGCTCCCGTTATCAGGTTAGTCAGTTTGTTTCTTTGCTAACCTGCCTCAGTAGTCTCTGACCTGTCCCTCTGCTTCCAGGGAAGCTCCACCCGTTACGAGAGCAGCACACCCGAGAGCCGAAGCTGGTTTTACCCTGCTTATCAATAAACTGTCTGTAGAGTCACTGACCTGTCATGGTTGAATCTTGGGTCCGATTCTGATTCATTACAGATACCCAGTTATAGAGCCATTATTTTATGAAAAACTAACCTTTTTTCCAATTTTGTAATTTAGGTCAATAGGCCCTTGAACTGCTTCTGTGATTTTGTGTGATGACGTGTTGGCTTTCCTGCATTCAAGCAATCTCTTTATAACCAAATGAATTAATAGTTTAGTATTTCTTTACATGATAAATAATGGATTGTTTCTAATTGAATGATTTGACTTGACCATGTTCCAAGCCGTGGATATGAAACAAACCACGTGACAAGAAATCAATTAAAAGAGTAAAAATATGTCCTCCCAGAAATAGTAATGTAGGTTTGGTGGCGACACGTCCCACTCACCTATCCATTCATCTTTCTTCTCTCCCCTCGTTCTTCTTCAAGCAGGCCTATTAAAATCATAATGAGACAGTTGCCGTTTTTGGGGACTGGGTGCGGGGGAGAAAAAAATCCTCCTCATTGCTGAAGCTAAATAATTAAAAGGATGAAAAGAAAAATGATTCTAGTTAGAGAAGGATTATTATAATTAGCCAAAAATATCCTGAACTTGGCAATGTCTTCACTAAAGTTATTCGTATGGGTCCCATGCATATGATAATTAAACTTAAAATATGAACAGAAAGATTGGTGAAATGTATTTTTGCTGCTCGGATCCCAGAAATAGCGGAAAATGGAGTAAAATGGAACCTGCATTTGCATCCCTGCTTTATTTAGCCGTTAGCTGTTTTCGTCTGAAGCTGATTTTCTTGTTGAGAGTCACTTAAATTTACATCATGTTCTTCAGATTCTCCAGACTGACATTGACTGATAGGGATGTTTTTTACCTTGCAGCTGTAGCACTAACTGAACTCATTTCAGACTCACAATATTCAGGTGTTTAACATGGCTGGTAATAAATACAGAGCAAACATAACATATTTTTAGACGCTGATTAAAATGTTTTATAGTAAACAGTCAAAGTAAAAGTCATTTGTTTTGTACAAATGTTAAATAGCAATCATCAAATAATTAGCTGCAGGGTCATAACCTTTCTATTTTCCAGCATGAAACTGAAGCTTGGGGTAGCCCTTTTGTGTTGTACATCTGTATTATTTTGTCCTCAGCGTCTTTGATCGATGTGTTTCTCTTTGTGTTTGATCAGAGCAAGCACTACAAGCACTAAAAACAGAAGTTAAAAACTGACGAAATACAATTACATTTGATATACAGCAGAGATTTACAGTGTGGCTACAACTGAGGAAGGTAAACATTTCCAAATGGTTAATTTCTGAAATCCGAAACCTTTTCTCATAAACAGCAACAATAAAACTAATAATACTACTACTACTAATAATAATAATAATAATATGTTAAAAATTACAGTAAAGCCCAACTTTTTCCAAACCCCATGCTGCATTAGTTTTAAAGTTATCGTTTAATTTTGATGAAAAATTAATTTATCAGTCATTTTCCAATAATGATTAGGTTTATGCTTGCATTTGAATATGCAGCATAGTACATTAATGCATTTTTCTATGTCAAATCATATGTCAAATAAATATCTTACAAATGTCAGGGTTCTCTGTGTTGTTCTGCTCTAATTCTACTGTGCCTACTGTTCTATGCCTAGTTGGCTGAGGGGGCGTGGCCCACACCTGCAGCTCGTTGCAGGCGGCTTCCTCTGGCTTCTTAAGCAGAGCGCTGACAGATGGAACACGCCAGAGCCTTAACCAGTCGTGGTACGACGTGGCCTGTGACCCAACTCCTGAAAACCTGCTCGTGAGTTTTTCGTCTTTGAATTTTGACTAATTTTGGATCTCCCTGTTTTTGTCACAGTTTTTGGTGCTTGGATGCACTCACCCGTCTTGACGTCTTGTCCGAAGAGACAGAGCTACAGAATCCTCCTGCTCAGATTTTGCTCTGGCGCTCCCCTCATACTCCCTGGATGTTACCCAGCGGGGCCTGAGATTTCCCCTCCCGGATTCTGCTGGCTCTTCTCGCACTCTGGTCAATCCATCTGTCACCCACTGCCGACGAGGCTCGCTCTGGATCCCTCACCAGTAACATCTGCCGCCCTCTGCCACTAGCTGCCTAACACCAACAGAGTAGGATCACAGAGTTCCCTCGGTGCTACTTCTCCCCGGTTAGGTCCGCCCAGCTTTATGGTAAGCAGCACAGCTTCTAGTAGTTCTCCTGGTTCACCTTTCAGAGTCACTTACTCTCCTTCTCTTTGCAGTCTCTCCAGCCGTGACGTTCTGACCCTGTCGAAGTTGCCTGTAGTCCCGTCCGTTATACCAGCCTGTTTCCTAAATAAACATCTTAAAACTGTGCCTTGCTTCCCGATCGTATCTGCATGTGGACTCGTCATCTGAAAACCATGACAACAAATAAAAATATCCTTTTGTAAAGTAGTTAAGTTCAAAAATGGTTTTGTGTTGCCAAACCATGTAGCTTCCCCACTTTTGCCCACATTCAGTCATGCCCGACTTTGTGCTGGAGGAGATGAGAGCAGATGCAGAGTGACTGACTGAAAGACTTGAGAATAAATTGCAATAAAACTGATCTGTGAGTCTGAAAGCTTTGCAGTTACTGCACAATGCTCTCTGTTCACTAAATTTGAGCTTTATGTCACTTTCTGCTGGCAAGTCATCAGTTATGAAATTGTTTTGCAGTTTTGTGTGAGAAAATGGATCTGTGGCGTGCAGAGAATTTTGAGGGTGTCATGCTCAGTGTGTGAGAATTAGCTACTCTGGAGTCTGCAACACATTCTTCCTTAAATACCTAAAAGCTGAGCGCATTAAATTACAGGCCAGCTCCAGCAGTCGTTGATGCTCTGTGCACTGAGGTGCTACAGAGGACCAGCAACCTGGCTCTAACTGCTGCTTGATTGATTTGATGCAATCTTAAAAGCTCTTTTGTGTTTAAATCTGACAGATTTGCATTCCTACCCGTCTCATCATTCTCTATCATATATCCTGGTACGTTTTAGGAAGTACTTGGAAAACTGTTGAGAGAGAGGAACGGCCTCCATTATTTATAGCACCGTACAAGCAGTCTGCCCAGTTTAGTATGAGATCAGTGTTGTGAGCCAACAGCAGCTCTCAATTATGCAGGCCCCTGGTGGAGCGTCAATCAGCCTTTAGACAGTGTGTGATGGATTTTCCCAGAGCCTGTTCAGACGCACCAGTCATGCCAAGATTTACTGAGTCCTTTGACAAAGGTTTAAATGAAGGAATACCCAAAGCTCATCCTTTTTCACTTTGCCCGATTAAAGCATCCGCAGCAGAATGTTTCCTCTAGTAAAGTTTTAAACGTCATTTTTAAAGGTGCCATGACATCACTGTATAAACCATTTCATGTAGTGGATATTGCTGCATATGTAAATTCTCCAAAGAATGTCATTAAAGAAATAACGTCGGGCCAAGTGTCCCTCCTCAGTAAAACGGTTGGATAAGATGATGATATGCAGCTCTACGTAGTTGACTTCACTCTGATTGGCTACAACCATATTTGGAAAACCGGTCAAACGAGCCCCCCACCCTCCACACCACTTTCCCCTCCATCCACAGCTCCTTTCTCGGTGCAACACTCAAATCCATTATTATGGTTTTGTAGCAGGTGGACACGTTTGTGTTGCAGGACGTTGGACAGGTGTGGCCAATCTGACCAATGGCTTTAACCTGGCAGCTCGATACATCACAGAGGGACCGAAATAAACAGCCAATTAGACCGCGGCGAGGTCGCGGAGCTCAGTTGGGAAAAGATTTTAATTTATTTGTAACAATTTCCCCCCAAATTAAAAATAAAAAAGTGCATCAACTGTCATTTGATGTCCTCATATGCATCAACCACCTGTGCTGGTGTAAGGAGCTCCACCGCGGTACCGTAGCTAGCTCCCCACCGCGCTGCGACACAGGAATATGGAGCTGGGATCCAGTTCTTTACTGCGGTGCCGCGATGGAGATCTCCCTGCCAGCATAGCCGCGACACAGAAACGTTATGCGGCTGGCTGGCAGCTGTCCACCGAGGTGACTGCAGCAAATTATACCGCTGGGAGCGGTTTAGCTTCATTTAGTCAACCATGTTTCCATCCATCCATCCATCCATTTTCCAAACCGCTTAATCCCTCATGGGGTAGCGGGGGGTGCTGGTGCCTATCTCCAGCGTTCACCGGGCGAGAGGCGGGGTACACAACCATGTTTTTCAGTTGCAAATACACACTTCCCTACGTTTGACATCATCTAGACATGAAACCTATGGGTAATTAAAGCGTTGTGGTCGTCACCTTCCGTGTTGGTACAGAAGTTTTTTTTTTTCAAAATCCGTTTGTTCAAAAAAGTCCCCATAAATGAACTTCAGCCACTCTTCTGTGATTCTGTCGTCCTTCAGGAGTGAGTGGAAACTTCATGCACTTTGACCACCCTCAGACATATCAGCTCCCCTTTTTAGTAACCGTGGTGAAGTTAGTTTGAGGTTGAATATGGGATATTCGTGCTCCTTGGCTTCAGCGCCGTCTGCCTCCTGTTCAAGCAGATACAGCGAGGCTGATCTGAGGCGGTCGTCTGCTCGCTCCTCCGCCTTCCTCCTCTCTAGTGGAGCAGTCGTCTCACAGCCAGTGCATCAGCTGAGGGGAGGAGCGGAGGTGGAAGGCTGTTTGCTTGATGGTGTGCTCTGACTGCAGAACACAAATTACGTAGAAAGACAACATGTTTTCTGATCTGACCGTTTTTGATCAAAGAGAGAAAGCTGACCGCCCCTGAGCAGGTGGCCTCATCAGTGCACAACAGCCCATATTATACCCCCAACACCTCAGAAAAATTTAATTTGTTGTCATAGCCCCTTTAAAGGTTGTTCATATTGTAGTATTTTTTTGTTGTTGTTGCAAAATACAGACCTCTTCTTAGTTACACACACTCTTGTCAGTTATTTTATTGAAAGAGTGTGTTTCTTTACCCTATTTAATTGTAAAAACAGGAGACTTTACTTATTTTTCACGACAGGGATCAGAAATAGTATCAATATAAATATTGCTGAAAATACAATCAGCCACTTTATTAGGTTCACCTTTTAAAATGCCTGGTAAAACAAACAGAAAAATCCCATGGCATCAAACGTCGTATCAACTGCACTGGGGGGTGGTGGTGTAATAGCATGGGGTATATTTTCTAGGCACATTTAAGCCCCAATGCTCACTTAGTACCATCTGAGCATTGTTTAGATACCAGAGCACTGCCTGACTATTGCTGACCCATCCCTTTCTCTTTGGTGAATCTGGTTGTTTTTGACACAGATCTCAATTTTTAAGCATGTCAGTGCAGTAGTTCAGACTAGCTTTTACCATTTGAGGCTGATCAACAAACTTAAGCCCTATCTTCCTCAAAATGTCCTTAAAAATTGAAAGTCATGATAAAAGTATAATTCATGCCAGAGTCAGAGGAGCTTGAAGGAAAATTGTTACTTAGGAGGATTAGATTTAACCGTTGCCTGCAAGCTGAATTCTCGCGGTATTTGTGCGTTCACAAACACACAAGAATCCATCTTGTGCATAGACATTATATACGTAGACGCGTCGTTGGACGCAGGTTCGCACGTCAACGTCGCCGCCATATTGTATGTGGCAGAATAAAGTTAAGTTCTGTTGTAGTGAACGTGGATCAGAGAAGATGCCTCATTCCTGTGCTGCATGGAAATGTATTCGGGCTGATTTCACTACTTGTATCTGCCTTCTATAAACTAAGGCTGCACCATGTTGCAAAACTGGACACACTAAAGCTGCAGAGTGGCAACACTAGAAAAAAGCTGTGCAAGACCATTCTTTATCAATGTTTTTAGCTTGCATATAGTACAGACTATTGTATTTATACATAGATGTGCATGTGCACATATAGTTTTTCAAGTATTATAAATAAACCAAATAAATAGCTGTGTGATTTTATTTTTATATATATATATATATATATATATATATATATGTATATGTATATGTATATGTATATGTATATATGTATATGTATATATGTATATATATATATATGTGTATATATGTATATATATATATATATATATATATATATATATATATATATATATATATATATATATATGTGTATGTGGTATGAATATAAGGCTTTAGTTAAATCTAAACATTGTGGTCTTCATTATTTCATAAAACCTTGTCACATGTGAAACTTTAGGAACAGACTTTTTGGGTGAGTATTAAAGAGGTAAAATTACTAATATGAGAAAAAAAGACCTAGGACAATAAAGTGAAAAAAAAACATAAAAGTGGTAATGTTATGAGGAAAAACATCATTTTATGAGAATTAAGAGGGAACATTTCCAGAATAGTCAGATTGCAGAATTATTTCACTCCTGGAGTAATAGGGCCAGGTTAGATTATTTTAATTATTTTTATTCTTTACGAGAATAAATTCTGGAGAATCAAGCTAAAGGGATACGAAAATAAACTTGTAATATTACAAAAATAAAAATATTACGAATACAAAGTATATTCTGAGATTAAAGTCCCTTTGATACTGTTTAAGTGACTGAGTAACTGCAGATTTGCCACATTTAACATGGCGGACGCTCTGACGCATCGTAGCATAGGCAGAACCCGCCCAACGACGCGTCTACATATATGATTTCTATGATCTTGTGCCACTCCGGCTTCAACTGTTTGTGTCCAAACCAAAAACGCTTCGGGCCAATCAGGTTGCAGCATTGTAGTCTAAGGCGGGACATACCGGTGCGGTGAAAGCAAGAGCGGTTGAGCCCACAGCTGAACCAACATAAACATGGCGGCGCGCAGGAGGACGCACGTGTAGCTTCTGCTATCACATCTGATTGGTAAGAATCCACGATTTCATCTTTGAAAGAAGAACAGCAAGAAGTGCCTTGACTAGCTTAACTTGTGGTTATTTCTCATGGCAGCTGCTGTTTACGTTTTAATTTGATACCATGATTGGCTAAAACCAACCTTTGGTAGGCGGGCACTAGGTGTCGCTTCACCCAATCAGCTTGGAGATTTCTGCTCCTTTCCCCTAACGCAGGGGTGTCCAAAGTGTACCCCGGGGCCATTTGTGGCCCCTTTGCTGCTTGTGTGTGGCCCTCCAGCTGAATTTCACGAAGAATTTGCCAACCAGTGCTGAGGGCTTTTTGCAGATGGAAACTTTTTATTTTTAATTATTTTTTAATTAGAGTAGTCTACTATCCATCCATCCATTTTCTGACCCGCTTAATCCCTCATGGGGTCACGGGGAGAGTAGTCTACTATTATAGACTAATTAGAATCTTACAATTGAAAGTTTAATTGAATGTTCGGCACAACACAAAACATTTGTCTCTTTATTGCACACTTTTTAAATTTGCTTTAATTTCATAGTAAATAGTAAAACTTTTACTCAAATGCAGACCTTGGCACATTAAAATCTGATTGGAAATCAAATATAAACTGGACTCTGCACCACATCTGCACATTTGCATCGTTGCATTTCTATCTGGCATTACCAATGCTGCCGAACTTTTAGTTTCCTTTTTAATTATTCACAACTCAATGTAAATGCATTTTTGCACCATTATTTTTGCACATAAAAACGTTTTGAACATTGTCCTGCATACTGTGATTGCACACTGTTTTTCTCCTGCATTGTTTACATTTTTTAATCACTGCTGCACTTTATATTGTAATGTTGCCTTATTCCACCTAGAATTTCACTATACTCTTGTAAGCTGTTTGCAACAAAACTTTGTTCTGTATGCACTCTGTACATACAAAATGACAATAGTCTAAGTCTAAAAAAAATAGGCTAAATACAGTTTAATATCTTTTCTTAAAATTGTCATATTTTGTTGGGCAGGGTTAGTAGTTTTGGTCATGTGATTTATTTTTATTCATTTTTTGGCCCTCGAGCGCTTTTGATTCAGCAATTTTGGTCCAATAGCCAAAAAGTTCTGACACCGCTGCCCTAACGAATTTGATAGGAGCAGTCCCAGATTCATGCTGTGCAGAATGCAGAGTGGTACACATTATCAATCTGGCTGGCCAGGTTGGATTAGACCATGAAACCAAGGAGCTTGTCGTAGAAACCAGGAACAGATCTAACAGGTACCTTTAAAGAAGACAAACATAAACTGGTCAGGCTCAATCACGAGGAGAGACAGAGGATTCATATAAATGATTCTGGGGCTAGAGATACCACAGATGAGAACATTCAGACATCAAATGACAGGCAGCCAGCTCTTGTTAAACTCTAGCTATTATGCTCCAGATCAGGTGTGTAGAAGGTTCAATCAAGCTGGATCCACTGTGCCCCCCCTCCAGTGACCACCTAGCTGGAACACACGTATTACCGCAACAAACCCTGACCATAAGTCTTGAATGAGGTTTTCATCCAAGATGTAAGAACTGGGCACCCACTGTCGACTCTCCGGACCATATCCTTCCCAGTCCACAAGGTACTGCCATCCTCGACAAACGGCTTCGAGCATCCACTATCTACCATTTAGACCGGGCCCCATCAATGTCCTGGGCGGGAAGGGGGGCAGGGGCGTTAAGTGAGCTAGAGAAAACAGGTTTAAGATGGAAAATTTGGAACAATGTAGGAAGAATATGATGGTCGTCAGGGAGATGCAGTCGGACAGCTGAGGAACTGATGACAGTTTCTACGTCATATGTAAAGCTAGGAGTGCGTTTCTTCTTCTTCGAGAGAGACCTCAACGTTGTGTCCAGAGACGAGAGCCAAGCCTTGTCTCACAGGAGCAGGAGTCTTCCTCTGATTAGTACGTCAAATGCTAAGTCCCCGACTTAGCATTTGAGCGCGATGATGGTTCTGTTCCATATGTGTTTGCAGCGGCAGATGTGATGTTGGACTGAAGGCACAGAGATATCCTTCTCTTCAGAGGGAAGCAGCTAAAGGAGATCTTCCTGGTGAACTTCCTGTAGCAGATGAGCGTTGTGAGCATACCAATTGGTCAGACTGTCAGCGGTGATGCATCTGAGGGTCACCTTCAACTCCTGATTCCTCCTCTCCATTTAACCATTGGTTTGAGGATAGAATCCGGAGGTTAAGGAGACCTTGGCCTGAGTCCAGAGCAGAACTGTTTCCAGACACAAGAGATAAACTGAGGTCCACGGTCCAACAGGATCTCTGCCATGGAGTCTGAAAACATCCTTCACAAATGGTCCGAAGTGATGTGGGCAGCTTCCTGAGAGGAATTAGACGGCAAGCTTTACAGAAACGGTGATCGATGATGGTCAGGATGGTGGTCATACCTTGGAATGGGGGGAAGCCTGTAACAAAATTCAAAGCGATGCGGGACCAGGGTTGCTTGGGAACTGGGAAAGGCTGCAGGAGACCAGTAGAAGGTTTATTGCCAGACTAGTTGCGGCCGCATATGGTATACCCACACATCCTTATGGAGATAAGGCCTCTAAAGTCTGCGGCATATGAAGGATATGGTACAACTGACAAATGACAGGAGGACCTGCTGTTTTGGGCCCAGTTGTGGACCCAAGGTCTGACTGCTGAAGAAACAGGGAGGACATGAGATAAATATCCAAATGAACTAAAATTATATAATAAATGACAGCTAACTAGACAGAAACTGCATCTAACAGATACTAAATTTAGCTATAAACATAAATACTGAAGCTAAACTAATAACAGAAACCCGGATCTCAAGATAAACAATACTAGAGGTGAAAACATAACAGACCCCCAACGAGCAACAAGAAATAATCAAACCCCTGGGGATCCTGACATGATCCGCCTCAGATTTCCACGGGAAGGTGACTTTGGAGGAACTGAGCGCTGTGAGGTGCAGCGATTTGTCTGTAATTCCGGACGAAGCAGAGGTAGAAACTGATGAACCCAAGGAACCTCTGTAGCTGTTTGAATCGGCCATTGAAGGACTGCCTTCATCTGTCCGCCCTCCAGAATGTAGCCCAGGAAAGATGGTTGGTGGAATCTGTAGTTTTCTTCGTAGTGGAAAGAAAGGGAAATTAGCCCCATTGATATGCAGCTGATACATCTGCAGCAGCTATGTGATGCTATCATGTCAATATCGACCAGATTATCAGAGGAATAACTCTGACACCTTGTTAACTTTATGCTACAAGGAATTAAGACTGTTTTAAAGATAAAAAGTGAATGGGATACCTCTTTGTCGAAGGAAAAAAATATATATTTTGCTATTGAACTTCCTAATGATGCAGGTGAGGTGGATGGTGCTCATAACATGCCGAAACCTTTGACACACATTGTTAACTTAACAATAGAAACGTGAACAATAACCAGTGTAAGGAATCTAGGAATATGTCACTGTTTTATTAAAGTAGTGACTGCCATGTTGAGGTTTTGACTAGAGCGCAGGCAACTATTCCGGAGATTATTTAACAGATTTATTGAATTAAAAAATCTGGAGGGTTACTCCTCTGAGTTCTGGGCTAGATTTAAGAGAAACCTTGTGGGGAAAGAGGTAAGCGGTTGTTCTTTTAACGTTATAGGGATGGCTGTAAGATGGAAGGAGTGAGATGAGTCCTTACTGCTGGAAAAGGTCCGGGGGAAGCGGAGCAGATCCACAGAGACTGAGTTTGGCAGGTGGTAGAGAGCAACGGTTTGATGGGACAGTCTCTATTACTTCATTCTGGGAATGGGTGTGCAGACTGGATGGCGTTGAGGGTGGAGAGGCAGGCGAGCTCCAGTGAGACTGCAGCATGGTGTGAACAGCTGGCACCAGGAGGACAGCCAGAGGAACAGCCAACAGATCAATGGAGGGGATCTTGAGAGGATTTCTCCTGTAGTCGAAGGAGTGAGGAAGGGGAGCACCGGATTGTGGGAACTTGAAACAGGCATGAATAGGTTTCCTGGGAAATGAGGACAAAAGAAAAACTCTGATTAAACCTAGAACTTGAGAACAGAGTAGTGTAGAGAAGGTAGGCCTGATTACCACGCTGGGTGAGCAAACAGTCTGGTGTCTGTTCCTCTTTATGCTCTGTTCCTGATTGGTCCCAAACGATCTGCAGCACACCAGTCTGCACACAGCTCAGTGGATCTGACAGTGACACGTAATTATTGTCTAATTAAAAAAAAAAAAAAGTCTCCTTAATAAAAACTAAAACACTGCAGGCTTAAGTAGATTTTTATCACATCTCTTTTTGTGTGAAAGAAAGACATAAAGGCAATATTTTTCTACATTAGGTGATTATGGACATCCAAGCAAATGTTGTTTATCTGACCATGTTCGGTTCAGTGTATCTTGCAGCTTTAGCATTTGTAACTGATTGCTAACGTCCCTTTAAATCATGAGCACCGTCCAACTATGGCTCATTTTAAAAGCAGGTTAAAGGAGTATTGGCGTCTGAATATACTGTTACTAAAGTTGCTGGTGATTATAGTATTTGAAGATGTTTGTTTCAGCTTGCTGTGGCGCTATCATGCTGCTCTCTTGGCCAGGACTGTCATTATCTGTGGGTCTGTATTTTTTATAAATGTAATTATTTCTTGCCAGATTGATTTTTTTTTTTTTACTTTGATCACTTGGCCCTCACAGCCTTTCATACTTCATTCAGTCTTTTGCTATGAGACTCTTGGGCTGCGTCCGAAAAGGTCTAAATCAGGCATGTCCAAAATGCGGCCCGGGGGCCATTTGCCATGCCTGGACTGATTTTGTGCAGCCCCCCCAGCTGTATTTCAAGAAACATTTGGCCCACCAGCACACCTTGGTGTAATTATTTTGCCCTTATTAAAAATAAGATTTCCATCTTCATCAGACAGGTTAAGACTTGTTGGGTCAAATTAAATGTTGGGTACAACATAAGGTATTCATCTTTTAATAACCACACTTTTTACACTCTCCAGCTATCCAAGGACTTTAACGTAAATGCTGCTTTTTGTGAATTAAAATCTACTTCGAATTAATTTATTAAAATTAGCAATATGTTTTCAAAGAAATACCGACCTGAATCCTGTTCTGATATTGCTAGAGCAAAACTAATTTTGTTTTTCGTTTTGTTTGTTTTTTGTTCAAGCCTAAAATAATTTACAAACTGCATGACCATATTTTAATAAAGCAAATGAGCAAAAAACTATTTTTAACTTTGTGTCTACAATGATTTACACATCCATTTCCAAAAGAAAATCTGGCAAATTTTTTAAATAAAAATTATCATATTTTGAGCAGGTCATTTTTTTGTTTCTTTTTTTTATTGTTTTCATGAAGGTTTTTGGCCCTGAAGTATTTTCGACATGACAATTTCGGCCCACATGCTAAAAAGTCTGGATAGGGCTGGTCTAACTGGTACGAAGTCTTTAGCCAATGCGAAAGTGCGTCAGCGGTCGCCATGATAAGTGCTGTCCGAATAATGCAGTCAGTGAGGAAGGAGGAAGGGAAAGGAGCCTCTGTGATGTGTGATGTGATGTGTGATGCCCCTTACTGGTGCTAGGGAGCCCTAAGGAATCCCACAATCCTTTGCATGACATGACGTATAAGCACAGCCCACCTCATGGAAATTAACGAAAATGTCTGGAGAGAAGAGATCCAACAGATAGTGTAACAGTGACGTTTTAAATCGAATGAAGCCATAGACCCCTTGCAACCACGTGACTCGTTACCCAGAACCCCTTGCGTGGCGGCCATATTGGTTGGCATGCCATTGTCTACACAACGCGCCAACATGCAAACAAAGTCTTACGTGGATGAGTTACAGCCTTCTGATAAGGCAGCTTACTTCGCTAAATGTGCAAGGATCGGTAATGCGGACCCTTTGGCTCTTCCTGATAAGGTTTTTTCTAGTAATCCCGATGATTGGCCATCAGTTTGCTACGCGGATCTGGTGAACTACCTTGTGTTGTCACCCACCCCAACGTACAGTGGCGATCAGATGAAGGCGTACAAGTTTGGAAGCGCACAAACAGTTCACTGCCGGATGGATACGTGAACTGTCTGTTTGTTACCTGAATGATGTAGCAGTTGTCCGTGGAAGGGTGAGTCTAATGTTTTTTATTCTCATAACTTAGCCGGGCGTACACTGTACGCGCTGGCCGTCTTTTTCCGTACGGGGGTGCGGGCCGGGCGGTCTGCCGTCCGCGCGGCCGGCGGCGCGTCTCGTCTTTCCTCTCTCCCCTCCGTTCCCCCTGACGCCCGGTGCCTCCCGTGGTCTGGGTCCCTGTCACCCACCGGGGCACGAACAGTATGAGCACTCCGGTCGCGCCGTACACAGGTCGTGAGCGGTGATCTTTTAAACCCCGCGGTTCCGTAGCTGAATATAAGTACCACGACTGAAAAACTCGTAGAGTGTATGCCCGTGAACGGGCGGGAGGGGAGGTGGCGATCGTTACACTGGCCGGAGAGCCGCCGCTGTCTGGAGCAGCAGGAAGCGGGTGCTGCTCCAGACAGCGGCGGCTACAGCAGCAACAGCGGCTTCTCCGGCCGGTGCAGCGATCGCTACACTGGCCGGAAAGCCGCCGCTGTCTGGAGCAGCAGGAAGCGGGTGCTGCTCCAGACAGCGGCGGCTACAGCAGCAACAGCGGCTTCTCCGGCCGGTGTAGCGATCGCTACACCGGCCGGAGAAGCCGCCGCTGTCTGCTGCTTCAGACAGCGGCGGCTGCTGTAGCGCATTAACTCCGCTTCTCCGGCCCGTGTAGCGATCGCCACCTCCCCTCCGCCGCTATTTAAGTAGAACAATGAATAGAGCAGAATTAAGTGGTATTTACCGGAGTATGATGGATCCCCCAGTCCATTTGGAGTGTCTGCCTGCGCTCTTTTCATTGAAAATATCCATTTCTTTCTTCTTTCCTCATCCTTTGGTAAACGACAGAAACGTACATCCAATGATTTGGAATGCCTCTCTGTGCAACCGGGAGCACAACAAGCGGTAGGCATTGTTTAGATTCCAACAATAAACTAACTAAAAGTACGCTCTAAATCACCCGTTTTGTCATGTAGTAGACGGGCTGTCAGGCTAGCGTGCCCACCAAGATGGAGGCGCGCCCCCCGATCACGTGACTGTGACGTCAGATGCAAGGGGTCTATTAAATCGCCAGCTGTGATGAAGCGTAATGTATGTTACCGATGAAAATTAAACTCTGATTATTTGTTTATGTTGCATGTATTGTTTATTTTGCATATACATTTGTCTAAATTAAGTTTTTTGCTGTTCTTTTTTGGAAGACTGTAGGCCTGGATCTGACTAGAATCCTCCATTGGCTTTAAAAGGACAGCGTGTAACTAATTATTTTATAAATACATATTCTGGCAAAGTCTAATAACCTCAAATCAAAAATGAAAGTGTTCTAATAACTTAGAATTAGTAGTTTATAAATACATAGGTGGTGGTGCACCCACTGGGAGGAGCCATGTTGTGTCGCTGTTTCTGATTTCAGTAGCCGAAAGGGGACAAACTTATCAGCCAGACGAGTTTTCTCTATCTGTCTTCTATATGAAGACGTTCTGTCGGTGGAGGAGGAGAAAACAAGCAAAGACGACCGTAGATCTTTCTATTTGCTGTTTTCTGTAGATATGGAGGACCAGGCATATTCTTTGCCCAGCAAGAGGGAAGAGAAAGTGACAAAGAAAAAAAAAAAGAAGTAATAACCGCGAGAAATGACCAGCTATATCAGCACAGCTATTACTCCCAGGTGGAGTGAAGACAATTCATGAGGCAGCAGGGATTCAAAACTGAGGGGGAGGCTGCAGGCTTTCTGCTGGACAGGTGAGTTAATTCAATATAACCGTGAACTTTATTTTTGCCGTCATGTTATAAACAGGGTTGTATGGTCCAGCAACCACTCTAGCAGAGATGGCTAGTTTGTTCATCTTCTCTCCATCTCAGGGAGTATGTGTGTCCGCGGAGGGGTGGAGGGATATCAGCCGGCATGTTCACTGTCTGTAGTGCAGCAGTAAGACCGGGTCTCTTTACTTTATGTTTATAGTCGCATTTTTAGAGTCCAAATAAGCAACTGCACATTGAGAAACGAGCCCAAAAAAATGCGATTCAAGGAATTTACAAGCGAAGAAAACAAAAGGACTTGGTAACAGTACCACACAATGACCATAGCTATTAGCTATTAGCAGTAGCTAACACATGGAGGACATGTTTACATTGTCGCATTCATGACACTCTGCAGCTTCCGTAGTAGTTATTATGCATTTAGCATGAAATGTGTGAAAATCTTACACACGGGGTTTTAAGTATTATAATAGTGCAATAAGTCAAACTTCAGAGGCATGTTATCAATAACCGTTATTAGAATGCAAACGTACATCTAAACTACTCTCGTCTAGGTGTCTATATACAGTAGACAGTGCTGTCACAATTAATGATTCCTCCACTTGATTAATAAAAAAAAACTAATATTCCTGATTGATACCTTGCTAATATGTAATTTGCTCAATTCTTTAGGTAAGGGCAATAATGTCAAAATTAATCATCCAACCATCTTGAAATATTCCAGATACTTCCAGGGATGCTCTTCTGGACCAACTTAGTGCTTGGTTGGCACATTTTGCTCAGGTTCTTCTCTGCTAAAGACGTTTTCTTACTGAGCTCAATCAAGCAGCTGTGTTCTTCCTCTTCTTCTTTGTTTTCTTCTTTTTGTGTCTTTTGGCAAACAACTTGGTGCAGTACAGCTTCCAGCCACAATCAAATTCACTCTGTCCGCGTGGCACAATTTATCTAAATAGTTTTTGTTTGTTTTAACAATGACAAGCCGGAATAAAAACAAGGTAAAATAAAATAAAATAAGAGCAAAGAGGATATTTTTAATTGTAAGGAGTAGAAAGTACAGATGATTGTATGAAAATGTAAGGAGTAGACATAAAAAGTTGACTAAAAATGATTACTCCAGTAAAGTATAGATAACCAAAATTTCTACTTAAGTAAGGTAACAAAGTATTTTTACTTCTGCTTTCTCGTATCCTGTCCTTTCTGTTTCAGTTTAGATTCTCGTTTTAATGTACGTCTTTAGCTTTTAGTGTAATGAGATAATTTTGTCCATAATTAATTGGACCCACCTGTTTCCTATTCGAGGCAGGGGTGTCCAAAGAGGGTCAGGGGTCATTTCAGCCCCTGGACTGATTTTGTGCAGCCCCCAATTTAAGAATGATTTGGTGGTTGATGCGTATAAAGACTTTTTATTTTTAATTAGGGGGGGGGGGAATTATTATAAGCAAATTAAAATCTTCTTCCAGTTGAAAATGTTTGGTACAACACAAAGTGTTTGTCTTTTAATAACCACACTTAAATTCAAATTTCTCTGTAATTTTATAGTAAATAGGACCACATCTATCTGATGACTTTTGCTAAAACGTAGATTTTGATGCAACAAAATCTGCTTTTAATTCATTTCTTAAAATTTGATAAATACTACTAGCATTTTCAAAGAAAGGACATCTCAAATCCTGCTCTTATTGCTGCTAGTAGGCACACACAAACAAATCAATGCATCCCAAAGGAATTTAACAAACTGGATGATCATCCTTTAATCAGGCAAATGTGCAAAACCTTTTTGAAGTTTTGTATATACCATGATTTACACATCCCTTTCCTTCCTAAAATCGGACTTATTTGTTTAATTAGAATATTGCACATTCATATTTTGAAGAGCAATTAAATAAACAATATATTATTGGGCTATTTTCGTCTTTTTTCCACATATTCTTTGACCCCCCAAGTACTGTACAGTTATATCCCACATCCCTGCCCTAATACATTCCCAAACTTCCTGGTTATCCATTTTTTTTTTCAATCCCTAAATGTTTTTTGTATTATTTATTTAGTATTTTTATTTACTAAACACCTTTTTGATACTCTACTGCTTCTCTACTTTGGGATCTTAGCTCAAATTATGACAAAAGCACCCCTGCATGTAATGATCTTGGCACTGGTGCTGGTCTGATCCAGAACTCAGCACACCTGCCCCACTCCACCCTGCATGCTATCATCCCTCACCGGTTCCATCTGTTCTCAACAGTATAAAATCAGCCAGCAGACCTACCACCAGTGCCAGATTGCCCTCTAGCCATCCCGGTAACACCAATCCAGCGTTCTCTGTATTTAATCTGCCTGCCTGTTTCCCGACCTCTGTTCTGCCTTCTGTTACTGAGTCTGCCTGATCCTCTTCTGAACCTGCCTGCCTGGAAATCGGACCTGTTCTGCCTCCTGTTAACGAGCCTGCCTGACCCCGTTCTGACTCTGATTACCCTTCTGGAAACCGGATCAGATCTGCCTCTGGACCCCTGTCTCTGCCAAGCCTGGACTGCCTGCCTGTGTGCCCGACCCTATCTGCCCGTGAGTAACTGAGACTGTCTAACCCCTGTGTACTTTTGAACCCAGCCTGTTATCGGACCTGGACCGGACCTTACCTTGCCTTTGGATTGCCCCTCTGTACTGCCGCTGGACCTCTGCTCTCTCGGCTTTGACCACGGACTGCTCCTGGACCGCGAACCTGGAAAATCCCAACCGCAATTTGGACCTCGGCCTCCGACCCCGCTCTCAGCTTTAAGCCGGCATTCTGCAGCACTGGTTCCCTCTAAATTAAGGGGTTTCCAGTCATAGCGCGGGCAGAAGCGCTCCGAGTAGCCGTGCTCACGCCTTTCAATAAAACGCTCTTTTTAAACGTCACTGATCTTGTCCTGGTTGAATCTTGGGTCCAGTTTCTGTTCATTACACTGCAAAAGAGATTCTGATTCTCTACTGGTGGTTTTCTGCTAAAATAAATAAATTAATACAAAAATGGGGCCTAACCCGGTACTACAGAGTGCTCCTAATAAAGTGGCCAATGAGTTTAACATAGAAATTATCTATTCAAGGTGTAAACAAACAAAGAAATGAATGTGCAACTTTTGCCACTTTTGAATCCACACCTACACACCGTGTGTTTTGGTAAGTCGGTTGTTTTCTCATGCACTATTATTGGAAGATTCAAGGTGTCGGTATGTTGGAGAATACATTTTACTGGAGCCTCCATGTTTCATCAGCTTTTCTTTCCAGTAAAACATAAGCCGTGTAAATCAGAGCTGTACCTTCTGTTTTCTTCACCCTGCTGAATTAAAGCAGTCTATTCAACATCTCTCCTCGCTGTCCTTTGCTCTCTCAAGTCAAATGTTGACTTGGTCCTCAGGGAAATTCAGCTTTTCCAAACATTTTATATATTTCCTCACATGTATGTAACCAAACTGTTGCATAGTTCTTACAAATGGAGAATAGTAACTAAAGGGTCTAGGAAGGTGATGCACCTGCTGATGTCTGTTTCTGGTCATCTGGACCCTGAAATGTTTGCCAGTCCATCAGCAGATTGAAGCAAGAGGTCGGCTCCAGCCTCTATGATGCATTCAAAATGAATTAAATCTCCGTTCTTCTCCATTATGATGCTCCGTTTAAACTCAGTCATTTTCACCACATCTAGGTGACTAAATATATGAAGTTGTGATTGACTGGTTCACTTTTTGCATCCACAAAGTGTATTCCTATAAACTTTTAGCATGACACACTCCATATCAGACCAGCACCAGTGCCAAGATCATTACATGCAGGGGTGCTTTTGTCATAATTTGAGCTAAGATCCCAAAGTAGATAAGCAGTAGAGTATCAAAAAGGTGTTTAGTAAATAAAAATACTAAATAAATAATACAAAAAACATTTAGAGATTGAAAAGAAATGCAACTTAAAAGGACTAATATTGTACTTTATATGATAGTATCTGGGTATAATGGCCATGGGCTAGGATATATTAATGATATGATAACCATCAGTAAAAAAAACGGTTTATTACTGTAATTACAATGCGAAACAATCTGATCTTTATTGTTTAAATGTGAACAAAATGGTGGCAAACACATTTCTTCTCCTAGTAGGAGAATATCAATTATTAAAATCATAATAACGTTATCTATATTTGTTGGTATTTGGATTTAGGTTGTAGTTTTCAAGGGAATGCGTGTGTTGCAGTGATTACAAATTTAGTCACTGCACCTTTTTGAAAACTAACAGGTTGGGGTGTCTCAGCATTATGCAGTAGGATTTCATAATACACCTTAAGAACAGTTTAATGGAAACTTTCAGCAGTTAGGACACAGCGTAACTATTTTAAACATTGGTATACCTTCAAACTAGAATATGCCCATACCTAATGCATAAAACCAGTAAACTGGTGTCTTTTTTTGCAAAAGTTATAGTGTTCAAAATGCCAAAGTATGACAGACTTTATGCAAAAAAAATAATAATAATAAAAACTGACAAAGATATTTTACGGCCTTTCAAAAAAGTCAGTTTTGGTGACTAAATTAAAATGAATCCAAACAAGAGAGGTAAAGAAAGAAACAAAGGTCTTATATGAAACTCACAATAAGGTTGAAAAACTTTATCCTGCCCTAAAAACCCTGCTGACGCTCAGTTATATGACTCAAGCTTTAACAAGCTAGCCTAGTTATGGACACAAAAAAACACATAAGGAAGAAATAACACATTGTTGTATATATATATATATATATATATATATATATATATATATATATATATATATATTAGAAATATACAGAGTTTCAAATGCATTGCAACATTTAATCAAAATTTAAAATGTGGTCAGTTGATAAAAAAGAGTGGTAGAGCTGTACAGAATGAAGGTTAAAAGTTCAATCTGGCAGTTTATATAGTCTTCCGCTCAAGGTGGTGTTTGCAAATGCAGTCAGAGAATCCATCCACCCATCCTCTTTCTAAATGTGCTCGTCCTTGCAGGGATGTTGCTTTTTCTCCAGTGGTCCTCATCGGGCAAGAGGCAGATCTGAAGGCGGTCACAGAGACTCGCAGGACGGCATACGTTACACACTAAAACACCTGAGGGTAGATTACAGTGGCACACACTTGCCTGGGGAGAACATTCAAACTGCATACAGGTCCAGGCTGGGATTGAAACCCCGAGCCTTTTCGCTGGAGGGTTACCTCGCTAACGACTGTTCCACCGTGCAGCAATTTGTCACAAAATGGTTAAAAAAAAAACTCAGATCCAACATTTCTCTCAGTGTAAACCCAACCAATGTCTGCCGACCTGGTAAATGACTGTCACTGTGCTTTCTAGTCCTCTCTGCCCTGCAGCAAGTTGAAAAACCCTAATGGTTGAGTGATAACTTCTCTTTATATAAACATTAGAACAGGATTAGAACGATGGCGCCCCCCCCCCCCCCCCCCCACACTGGTGTTTCTGCCACCCTGGAAGCCTTTCCGTCTCTCCTTCTGTGTCTTTCTGTCTCACTTTAGCTCTACGGTTTGCTTGTTATGTCAGGCTGTCTATGTGAATCCGTCACTAAGGCCGGGCTCTTGAGGCCCAGCAGGGTGGACGGTAGTTGGACCCGCCGTGTGTGCGGGCGTGCTTGCAGCAGGCAGAGAGTTTCTGATATGTGCAGCAAAACTTGAACGTTTTCTTTTATGTCCCTTTCTCTGTGCTCACTGTCCTTTTATGTGTGTGTGTGTGTGTGTGTGTGTGTGTGTGTGTGTGTGTGTGTGTGTGTGTGTGTGTGTGTGTGTGTGTGTGTGTGTGTGTGTGTGTGTGTGCGCACACTGCAGCAGAATGTGACTAAACAGAAAGTGAACATGGCAGCTGCCACGCCACACAAACTCCCACTCCTTAGACAGACCCCCCAGTAAGACGCTGGTGCACCCAGAATCTGAGCCATTTCTTCACCAGACTTGAGTCTGAGAACAGGGAACAGTCAATAAGTTAACGTTTACGTGTTTTGCATGGCAACCCTTAAATTTCTGGGTGCTGTGAACTTCTTGATCGTCCAAACAAACAAACTTAGTATTACACCTTTTTGCGCCGTGATGTTATTCAGCTGTACATTTATGGGTAAAAGGTATCAAATAAAATTAATTATTCATTCTCTCTCCTCACAGTCTCCCTTCCATAAAAGGATAGTTCAGATTTTAAAAATGGTTTTCTGGGAAATCATGACAGCTCTGAGTTTATGGGCTGAACTGATGGAAACCAGAAGCCGCCTCAGCTCTGCTAAATTAGCCCAGTAGTACGGTCATTCAAATGGAGACAATGGATGATAAGGATAATTACCGTTTATTTATTTTTGACAAAACTGAGAGTCAGATAACAATTCAATTTAATTTTGTTTATATAGTGCCAATTCATGAAACATGTCATCTCAAGGCTTTTTACAAAGTCAAATTAAATCAGATTATACAGATTGGTCAAAAAGTTTCCTCTCTAAGGAAACAACGTAGCACAAATCTCAGTGCTAGGGCCTAAATGTTTAATTTTACACAAATGATTCAATTCAATTCAATTCAATTTTATTTATATAGCGCCAAATCATGAAACATGTCATCTCAAGGCACTTTACAAAATCAAGTTCAATCATATTATA
Source organism: Fundulus diaphanus (assembly GCA_037039145.1). Classification (NCBI taxonomy): domain Eukaryota; kingdom Metazoa; phylum Chordata; class Actinopteri; order Cyprinodontiformes; family Fundulidae; genus Fundulus; species Fundulus diaphanus. The sequence goes on from CM073129.1 coordinate 52,308,340, forward strand.
CAGATTGGGTCAGATTATACAGATTGGTCAAAATGTCCTATATAAGGAAACCAGTTGATTGCATCAAAGTCCCGACAAGCAGCATTCACTCCTGGAGAAGCGTAGAGCCACAGGGAGAGTCGTCTGCATTGTACATGGCTTTGCTGCAATCCCTCATACTGAGCAAGCATGAAGCGACAGTGGGAAGAAAAACCACCCATTAACGGGAAAAAAAAAATACCTCCGGCAGCACCGGGCTCAGTATGAACGGTCATCTGCCTCGACCGACTGGGGTTACAGAGGACAGAGCAGATCAGTGTAATAGTCTAAAATTAGTTTTGCTGATGACAATAAAACATTAAACTCGTCTATTTGGAACGGTTTTTAAAGCAAACTGACAGTTTGGACGAATTGTTTTGACAAATATATTAAAACTTGATTATTACTAAACACAGTTTGTAATATTTAGTAGTAAAATAGTAGTAAAATGCTTATAAAATAGGTTCAGCCCTCTAATACATTACATTTAAATTAAAAGTGTGGATAGATCCCTGTGTTTGGGAGTGATAACTCATTTTTAAGTGACATTGGATGAAGACATCCACCAAATATATAAATGCTTTTGCTGGGAGCCCCATATAAACTATGTGAAAAGTAGGATGCGCAATTTTATTTAATAAAAAAGAAAAATTTTAAACTGTGCTCCTTAATAGCTCCATAATCATTCATGACTTATAGTTCAGAACTAATAAATAAAAAACTAACACTAAAGTGGTTCATATGCAGCAGTAGAAAGCTGTTAGGATTATGAAAAGTTCAGATCACTATTAACAAACTGGTAAAACCTTCTGTAAATAGGATTCCTTAAAACAATAAGGTTTAGGGGACTAAATGCTGTACTTTGTACGTCCAAACTCTACATTAATCTTTTAACTTCACAGAAACTTATTTCGAGCCGTCTGAACTAGCCGAAGAAAAAGCTAAACTACTGCAGGTCACCAGCAGGTCATTGCACGGCCTGGAATAGATTTGTTTCTCAATTATTTAAAAGAGCTTTTAGATGTTGACACAAAAACAACCTTGTTGTGTTCATATCAGCGATGAGAATGGTCTGCAGCACAGGTGGAACCGCAGGGAACGGTTCGACCTCCCCATCAGGAGAAGGACTGGAGTCACCGCACTGATGCTCTTAGCAGGAAGGCTTCAGAGAAGACGCTACCTGCTGAGGAGGCGGAGGTCTTCTGGAGGGCAGGGGACAGTCCTGAAGCCCTTATTTCACTCGGTGGTGGTTTCAGCCATCCTCTGCGGTGCAGCTTGTTGGAGCTGCAGCTGATCTACGTCTGAGAGGAAGCTGTTAGATAAGATCATCGTGAAGACGAGCTCTCTTCTAGGAAGAAACCTGCGAACCCTTCCTCCCAGCAGCCGATAAACTTTAGAACCATCACTGCTTTTAATAAACATTGCTGCTGATTTTGCATTTTGTTGGGTCCTTTGGTGTTTTTTGTGCATAAATATACATGAACATTTTGAAAGTTTTTAAATCACCCTGCTCCGTTGTAAAGCAAATCAAATAAAATGTGTTTATTTATGTAGTTCCAATTTACAGCAGATGTCATCTCAAGGCATTTTACAGTCAGCTCAATCAAATCATAGAGTGGTCAAAAGTATTCTAAGGAAACCCAGCAGGTTGCATCAAGTCTCTCCAAGCAGCATTCACTCCTCCTGAAAGAGCGTAGAGCCACAGTGGACAGTCGTCTGCATTGTTGATGGCTTTGCAGCAATCCCTCATACTGAGCATGCATGAAGCGACAGTGGAGAGGAAAACTCCCCTTTAACAGGGAGGAGAACCTCCAGCAGAACCAGAACCAGGCTCAGAGTGAACGCTCATCTGCCTGGACCGACTGGGGGTTAGAGTATGTGTTTGCATATTTTTACCTTTACATGCCTTTTAATTTGCTGCTGGGACACCTAAATTTCCTCAGAGGGACAATAACGGTTATTTCTATTCTATTCTATTCAAGAGTCGGTGTACATTGCTGTCTAAATTAGCCCTCTAAAAGAAGGGGCAGAGCAGTTTGAGGGAACTTAGGTCCTTCAGTGTTTGCAGCAAGATGCTGCAGATCTCCTATAAACCTGTTGAGAAGAGTGCAACCCCTTCTGCCATCACCTCTTGTATCAAAGCCAGTGACTCAAAAAGCTCAACTGATTAAAAAGGATGTTTTTGAAGGGGGGGGGGGGGGGGTTCTTTAGAACGCCTTGAGATAATTGTGCAAAGAAGGATTATGGACAACCCCGAGCATCCTCTTCATCAGACAACAGATGGACTTCAGTGAGAAGCTTCATCCAGATCCCTCCTTCCTGCAGCCATCAACATCATCGTTGAAGAAAGCTGCATAATATGAGTTACACCAACATTTAATTCCCCTTTGGGATCATTAATGTATTTATGGATTGAATTGAATTGTTTAGAGCCGCAACTGTTACATGACTTTTTGAAAAAAGGAGAACAGGTCATTTTGGCAGTTTGTTGTCGTTTTTAAAGAACAGCCATTTTATTTTATTTTATTTTATTCTATTTTATTTCTATTTCTGTTTTAAACAAGAAAGAAAAACAAAATAAAGAGAGGGTGGATACAATTTCTTCAAAGGGATGTTTCTATTTATGGAAAATGCTGTAAAAAACAAACAAAAGAAGACAAGAAAAATAGACAGAAAGAATATTACTGGTACTCGTGTAATTCTGTTTTGGAAATGGAAAGAAAAACTGAAAAAAAGAAAAACTGAATTCACTCCCATATCTACTGTATATTCAAAAACATTAGTTGGTTCTCTATCATTTTTAGCAAATGTTATGATGAGCCCCAGCAGACGGTCTAAATGAGACACACTGAAGTTTTTGGCTGTAATATTAAAAAATGTGAAATAGTTCAACGCCTGTGCAAGGCACTGATTGAGCCAAGACCTAATAGGGGTATTCTCCATCTACTGATCCATCCATCCATCCATCCATCCATTCATGAAGCATTCCATCCATCCATCCATCCATCCATAAATGTTCACTCTCTGCGCTCCTGAGCTCTTAGTCTTGCAGACTTTTCACACTCTGCTGTTTGCGGAGTCTTCCTGTGTTGTTTCATCCGCCTACATCCCTCTGCTGCGAGAAGCCATTTTTAAAACTGTGTTAATAGAGAAATATGAAGGACTACAGAGAAGCCAAGTCAAGCAAAGTCTTGTTTTTAAGTCGCATCAAAAGATTTCATCGAGGTCGTCTCTCAGTGTCAGTCAGTGCAGTTAACCCTGATCCTTTATCGTAGTGAACAGTAACTCAGTTTTTCTTTTACCTCAATTGTAATTTTTCTAAGTTACTGTCTTGTCTGAGCGCTTAAAAAGAAATACATCAGAGTTTGTTAGGAAATAAACTATTTTCACGAGGCGGAACCAATCGTAAATCAACTCCTGGCGGCTTGTCAGCGAGAAACTATAATTTGCAAAGAAAAGTCTCCAGACTGGCAGCTTTTGATCCAAAAACACTGAAATTAAAATAAAAGAGAAGCGCGCATTTACAGAGTAATATCTGCCAGAATTAAGGAACACATGTGGAATGTCATAATAAGAAATACTGCATGTTCTTAATATCACAATTATTCATTTGACCACAGGCTGACACGTTTCATGATGTCTAAATCAAAAATAAAAAAACTTGGGTGTCCTCTTTAAACTGTAAAGACTTAGGGAAATAAAAACATGAGGATGCATGATCTTCTAAATACATAGCCTCTGAAAAACATCACCACTTCAGATTAGCTCTTTGGGAAGCAGCAACGTTTTTATGGCCTCACATGAAACTTATGGCAGAGAGGTTTATAAGATAAGACGGACCTCTGTGCTGCCTTTGAGAGCATGCAGATTAGAGTTGTAGGACTTGTGTTGCTTTACGTCAGGCGTGCCTTTCTAACTGCAGATCTGTTTCTATGGGCGGCTGTTTCTGACATCAGCATCCCTCGATCCTCTCCATGTTTACTCTCTGCTGTCGCTCGCTGTCCGTCTTTGCTATCAGCTCCTCTTTTGTTCTGAGACGCGGCAGACGGCCGCCCACCCAGAGCCTACTTCTCTCAGAGTTTGCAGATTTTGGCCCCAGCGTTTTAGGCACCCTGAAGAGACAAAAATTGTAATAAGCCACAACCATATATTTCCTGCAGAGCTTCACGTTGTTCTGAATGTCCTTGCTACTTCTAGACAAATGATAAAATCTGTTGTAATAATTGCACGGCCAGCATTCTTCCTAGAGAGCTGTAACAACTTCTTCATGAGAATAATGCATGCTAGTTTTTAAAAATATCTCAACATGGTCAACCTCAGCGCTAAAAGTGCAAAGCTGCTTGTTTATCTGTGCTGTCTGTCACTCTGCTCTCCTGTTCATTTTTCTGTGAGGAACGTACTGTTACAAATGATGATTACCCAGTAATTAACCAGCAGTAGACCTCAGATGCTTTAAAACCTCTCTGAGCATGTCTGTATATTCATCAATGTCCATCCCAGCAGAAACACCACTGATCTGAGACCAGTAATTAGCTCCCCGTGCTCTCCAGCTCATGATGGCGATCAGTTGTCCAGAGATGTGCTGCTCTGGACTGAAGCACTGACAGCTAAGGTGAAGCAGGGAGAAACTGTTGACTCTCAGAGAAAACATAACCCTGAATCAGAAAAAAAGCAGCAATTCCTAGTTTAGACATTTTCTCCCAACCAGAAAAAGGGCGGATTGTTCCCTTGTTGTATGGTGGTGTAAAGGTGGAGGAGTTCAAGTATGTAGAGGTTTTAGTATGTAGGATAGACAGAGTAGGGCTGCTGCTCGTTTGATGATGGATGGATGGATGGATGGATGGATGGATGGATGGATGGATGGATGGATGGATGGATGGATGGATGGATGGATGGATGGATGGATGGATGGATGGATGGATGGAGGGAGGGAGGGAGGGAGGGAGGGATGATCGATTGATGGATGGAGGGAGGGAGGGATGATCGATTGATGGATGAATGGATGGATGGATGGATGGATGGATGGATGGATGGATGGATGGAGGGAGAGATGGAGGGAGAGATGGATGCATGGATAATGGATGGATGGATGGAGGGATGGATGGATGGAGCAGTGGAGGCTCTTTTAATCACGTTTCTTTGTTGTTTCCTCCTTAAAGGACCGAGTCATGTACGATGATTTTATGAATTTCTGCACCAGCCTCTCACTCTAGTTGCATGCAAAGGGGGAAAAATACCGTATTTTGACTAAATCTTAATTCTAAACATGAAAATGCAACATTGAGCTGCATCACCAGATGAGTCCTTAGATATGCGTAAAATCACATGTTTCTCTCTAATGAGAAGCAGAGAGGAGGCCATGATGGCCGTTTAGGGCAGCTTTGGCTCACAGAGAAGTAATGCTATTCCAACTGGAAGACTGTCGGTTCAATTCCAGCTTTGCCATGTAAAGGTGTCTTTGGGCAAGGCACTGAACACCATGTTTTTCCACAATCTACGAATCAGACTGACTTATTCCGTAATTGAGCTTTGATTTGTCAGAAAGACTAGAAATATAATCATAAATAACAGCAGTAAATCACAAAAAGGTATCAAAAAGGTCGGCTTCTCAAAGATATGCTTCAGAAATATAATCCAGGAAATATTTTATGTATGTATGCCTGTCTAGGAAAAACCAATTGTGGTTTTCAGCGTGCAGAGACTCTTCAGTGGAATACTTACAGCGCAGATATGACAGCTGCCGACGTGCTATTTGAAAGGTGAACCCCGAATTAACAACCTAGATGTCATCTGTTGATCTGCAAGCCTTTTGGATTGACCCCCAGCTTGAATAAACTCTGCACTGCCTCGGTGTGGAAGCACAGCAGCTGATTGGTTTATTGAGGGCAATGAAGCGCAGAGCAGTAAGTCACCAAAGGTTTTTACAGCCTATTCTGCCCAGAGTTTATGGGATCTTATCAATTAGCATGCTTGCTGCTGTAAACAGGCCAGTCGCTTTGTGTTCTGTCAGCTTCATGCATCACTGCCTTGTTAAAATCAGAAAAAGCACTTTAAAGAGCCAGATAATAAAAAGGAAGCACTCCGTATTTAGAGAGTTACTGGTCTGGCACCAGTTCCAGAATTGGGTGAGTGTGTAGCACCCTGTCTGGTTTCTTACCTGGAAACCTGAATGGGAAAACATGATTAATGCTTGAAAAGATGAGCGTATGCATCTCCAGCTTTTCCTTCACTATGCAATCATTGCGTGTGGATTTCTTCTGCATTATGCTTCCTTTAAAGCTCTTTTCACAACGTTATCTTTCTATCGAAGAGAAAACGTTCAGTCATGGTCCCGTCTGGGCAGAGCACCTTCTTCCGCGTGTTTCTTCTATGGCTTGTGGCAAAGTGTCTTCCAGAAGACATTGTTTGTGTTTTGCCTCAACGTTGTTTTTATTTGATGATCCAGCATTTTAGCCCATCAATAAAACACGTCCTTATCCTCCTGGGAACCTTCCATAACACGTAATTAAATGATTTAAAGGCATACACAGTGTACACGCTGTCCTCCCCAGGGTCTCACCCTACTGTCGCTGTCCTGCTGGAGGGGAACGCTCCGCCTCGGTGTTAAGCGTTGAGCAGGCGCTAACGGGGCTTCTTCTAGGATTCCCATCAGCTCTAGCCTGCTTCTCTGCTCCTTTTAAAGAAAGACATCCCAAAGCAGATGTTAAAGGGGATATTTAATGTAGTTTGGTTTCATCTGACCAGAGCAGCCTTTTTCTCGTGTTTGTTGTCTTCCCTAAATGCAAACTGCAAATGTAAATGTAACAGATTCTTCCGCCTGAGCTGTGGATCTCTGCAGCTTCTTCAGAGCCTCTTGGTTGCTTCTTGAATTCATGTTCTCCTTGGCTGACATGTTAGTGTAACTTAGAAACAGCTGCCGTGTCTTGGTAGGTTTACAGCTGCGCCATTCTCCTTCCATGTTTAGATGATGGATTGAACAGAACTCCTGGAGATGTTTAAAACTTTGGATGCTGTTTTGGAACCTAACACTGCTTTAGACTGAACCAGAACATTCTCCTTGACATATTTGCTGGGTTACTTGGTCTTCCTGATGAGTCAAGAGTGATGAAGCAAAATACATGCATTGTGATTTTTAAAAATTTTTGTACTCATCCTCACAGTTATGCACTAATTTATAAAGGTCTATGGCCCATGTGTCAAACTCAAGGCCCGTGGGCCAAATCTGGCCCGTCAAGGCAATTGATCAGGCCCTCAAGAGCCAAAAAAGGATATATCATGTTGTAAAGTAGAGGCATATATCCTTTTAAATTGCATAAAGTGGCTAAAACTGTGCCTCCTGTAGCTAATGTTGTTTTTTAACTGTGTAGTAACAGCATCCTGCCACTAGATGTCAGTTTTCCCACAACACATTATAACAAACCAGAAATGTCCAAAAAGAGAAGAAGTGATGCGGAATGATGAGTTTAAAGTGTAACTCACCCCACACTGCAAAAAGGCAACTAAAAGTGAGTAAAACAATTTTGAAATTTGTGTATTTTCCATTGATTTGAGCAGGTAAATAAGACTCTTTGCCAAAAGAATTTGTAGTTTTACCCCTAAAATAAGATAATTAGATACCCTGCACTTGAAATAAGATGAAGATAAATTGTTCCTACTTTAAGTGCAAAAATCTTATTCCATTGGCAAATCTTATTTACCTGCTCAAATCAAGGAAAAATTCACTCTTTTCAAGAAAATTGTACTTACTTTTAGTAATATCAACATTTTTTGAGATAAAATATTTCTATGTGAACTGAATGAAATTCTGAAATCAAAGATATCATCTATACACATGCAACTGGCCCTTTTAATTACTTAATAATGCCAAAGTGGCCCAGTTTAGAAATGAGTTTGACACATTCTATGGTATAGAATTTAAAATAACTCACACTGAAGTTTGACATTGAAATGCAGAGGTGAGTTGTAACTAAGTTACATTTATTCAGTTGCATTTGGTTAACCTTTTTGAAAAAAGTACCTTACTTGAGAACAGTTTCTGGCTTCTCTACCAACCTTAAGTTACGTCACTGAATGAAGAGCAAGCGTGTTTTAACGGAAAATGCAGCAGACACAGACAGCTGTGGTTTATGGTAAAGTGAGCTTGTTTATACAACAGCTTTATTGTTCTTATGTTATTTTCTATCCAGTGAGCCTGCCATGCTACATGGAGGTCAAGTGAATATACAGTAAACAGTAGTTATTGCTGGAAAAAGCTTAATATTACCTACTAGAAGAATTGTTTTATATAGTTTTATGTTGGAAAATTAGATTTGAAAAAGGGTTTTTTCTGCCTGAATTGTGTATTAGGCAATTATGTTATCTTTTTTATCAGATTATTTAAAACATTAGAATTTGCACATAACATCCTATTTTTCTCTAACCACTTTTAGAATATTAAATCAAATGTTTTAATCCATCACTCAGTGCTTGAGAAGACATTTTACCAAATACTTTTTTTAACATTACTACTATTTACTACACTGCAAAAAGGGAAGTAAAAGTAAGCTAAACGTTCTTGAAATTAATGTATTTGTCCTTGATTTGAGCAGGCAAGTTTAAATGATCTGCCAATGGAATAAGATTTTTTTAACTTAAAATGGGAACAACTCGTCTCCATCATCATCATTGCAGTATATCTAATTATCTTATTTTGGGGGTTAAATACTCTTCAATCTTATTTAGATGCTCAAATTAAGGGCACTCATTTCAAGAAAATTTTACTTTTAATTCTGTTTTAGTATAATAGGCTGCTAAAGAAACTTTATGTTAAATTAGTAATACTCTTATTGAAAATATATGTTTAGTTCAATTGTCTGAAACAGTTCTCCTGATTTGTTGTTGATATGTGAGTAGAAAATAAGGCTGACGCCACTTGTGCTGAGTGCATACAGCCAGAGAAGAAACCTGACAGAAAGGACAAACAGTGTTAGCCTTTAACCCTCAGCAGACAGTGGTTTCACCAATGAGCTCATGTGATTTCTTACCTCTGTCTGACTGGGGAGCGCAGCGCCGCATGCGGTCTCTTCCCCTGGATGAACAAACCAAACCGTCTCTGCAAGCAACTTCTAAATGACTCTGATTTTTTTTATTTGCCATTCTTTGGCAGGAGGCGTGTGCATGGAGCAGCATTTTATGACGATGATGCCTTCTCTGACAGTCTGCATGGATTGATGGGCAGGAGCTGAGTGCAATATTTAGAAGTTTAAAACGGTGTCGTCATGTGCGCTGCAGCACGCTGCAGAGAGAGGCACCAAAGTCTGGTAAAAAAAAAAAATGTCCTGATGGATGAACTAACACCTCCCTGCGGGTTGCAATCGCTTATTTTCGTCCCCTTGCATGCTGGATGTCCTGAAAACATCTCGCTGGTGACACGGTGTTAACGGCGCTCTTAGTTATGGTACCTCACAATTATTGGCTGATGATGAGGCTAGTTATGATGTAATCTTTCTCACTCCCTCTTCCTTGCACACAGCTACAGCCCCCTCCCTTTCTTTCCTGTTTCCCCACCTCTTTCCCTGTCTTTCTCTCCTATCCTAACCAACATGGCCGCTAAGTCGGATGGAGCAGCGGTGTCTGTGGAAGATGACAACACGCCCAGGAGCCTCTCGGAGCCGGGGAACCCCGCCGCCCCGTCCCGCTGCACCGCCGCCGGTGGGAAACCCTACACCCTGCTGGACTGCTGCTGGGTGCTCTGCTCGCTGCTCGTCTTTCTCTCCGACGGAGGGACCGACCTGTGGCTGGCCGCAGTGTACTACCTGAGAGGCGAATACTGGTGGTTCGGCTTGACTCTCGTCTTCGTCGTGGTGCCCTCCACGGTCGTGCAGGTGCTGAGTTTCAGGTGGTTCGTGTATGACTACTCGGAGCTTAGCGGCGGGGAAGGTTCCGCCAGCGGCGGCGGGGGCTGCGCGGCGGCGGCGGCAGGCGCGGCAGGCGCGGCAGGCGCCGATTCCACAGCTGGCGACGGCACCTTAAGCACCAAGGACAGCGACCAACGCGGCGGGAACGCGCCGGCGGTGAACGCCGCCAACGTTACCCCGGTGTACACGTCCTCTGGGCCGGCAGCCGCGTCCGGGAGGGTGGGCTCCCCGCGGAGGTGCTGCACCATCTCTATGTGGGTCTTTCAAACCGTGCTTCACGTGCTGCCGCTGGGACAAGGCTGGAGGTAAGGTGTGCGGAACAAGAGGGGCGTGCTCGCATCTGTGTCCACGCGTGCTCCACGCGTGCGTGCGTGCGTGCATGCGTGTCGGGTTGCATTAGATGAACGTGCTGGGGTGCAGATACAAGCATCGCGTCCTGCACGGTGCTATGTTCATTAGGTAGCCTTTAAATGCTTGTGCGTGCGGCTCCATGTTTGGCCACTTGTGCGTGATTCCCCGGCACAGCACTGGTGTGGTGACCGAAATGTGCCGGAGCCGACCAGACCGTAGAGCGATATCTCCCCCTCAGAGCCCATTTGTCTCCTGGACTGAACCTTTTTTGTCCAGCTGCCATTCCTGCTCTGGTGACTGAATGTGGACGGATGCATACAGCTGCTTGAGCTCCACTGGGAGCTACTCTCTCTCCACTGCTCCCATATGTCATGGTCTAGATATGTTGACAGGAGCTCTGTGGTTCAGACCCCCCTGCTCCTTTTCAGCTGAGTTATTTATGTTGATGCTGAATATCCTTATTCCCACATTGCGAAGGCAGCATTTTGGAAGGGAACTTATCAAATGAGAGTATGCATGAACTGAGAGCTCCAGGAAATTTCCACACTAAATTGTTACAGTTTTTAAAACGGCATGAAAAATCTCAGCAGGCTTCAGGTTCACAAAAAATTATGTCTTCAGTCTGCACATCTTAATGATAGAAACATTTTAGTGCTGCTTTTTTTAAACCTGTTCATCACTTCTAAGTTAAGGAAGGATTTAATGATTCCCAATGAGTGTGCAGAGGATTTTTATAAAGAGTTACACTTTGTCATGTTTTGCTTTCCTTTTTATGCTTCATGTTACCTTTGCTGAGAGTTGGGGTTTTGTTATGGTCTGCAGATTTCCTCAGCTGCCTTAGTTTCCCTCTGTGTGCTCTACTCACCTCTCCTGGTATACCTGCTGTTCCAGTTTCATTTTCCTTTTCCAGATCCTCTTGTTGAACCAATGTTGATCCTCTCCCGTGTTTGCTGTGTTCTGACTTAGACAAATAAATACCTCCTGGACATTCTGGCCAGCTTTCTGGTCCGTTTATTCCAAATTCATGAGCATTTTTGGTTTCAAATGCAGGATTCAAACTTGCACATTTTTGATCAGTCACAGAGATTAACTTTGCAGGTATATATTTTTTCCAAGGTTACAAACCTGAATTTTCATTCCTAGCGCCAGGCCTGTTTTAAAGTCAGTTTTGGACTTAAAACTGATTGCACAGCCATCTTCAAAAAAAAACAAACAGAAAAATACAAACATTGCACACAAATGGAATACTTGTAATTAACAATTAACGCAAAAAGAGCTCGAAATCCACAGAGGAATACATTGGCACAAGCTAGGGTTTTATTTTTTATTTTTCTGTACTTAAAATTCAGCCCAGTCAAGGCAGAAGGATCTCAGACGGTGTCGAGTCTAAAACTGCTGCCTCCGAGGGCCGATGTCCTGCAACTTTTAAATGTGTATCTACATCAATGCCCCTGAATACATTAATAAACTGATTAGCAGAACTTATCGCATGCTAGAGAGGCCATTTAGCCCTTTGATTCAGGTGCAATGGACCGGCGATGCCTCCAAACGTTGCAGGACCCCGCAGCCCCAGAGGACTGGAGTTTGAGACACCTTAAAGAACTGCATTGTATTTTGATGTTGATGTCCTTCTCTTAAGTCCCACTAATATTTTACATGTAAGATATTCTGTAGTCATTCCAACCTCCTTCCACCAAAGCACTGGTTCATGCTACAACGGATCACCTGAAGCTGCAGTCTGTTGCATCTTTGTTTTATATACTTTGTGAAAGACAGGCATTAAATTAAGCCTTCAAAAAATTCTTTTAGATCACTTTATGCCCGATGTTACCCATAACAGGTTTAGGTTGCACTTTCTAACTAAACAAAAAAACTTCTCAAAGTAGACCCATGAGATACAAGGCAATTAATTCATAATTCATTTGCAGTATCGTTTTCTAGCTGAAATTGTGGAAAATTTCCAAAAGCAAAATAGCGACTTGCCTAAACATTCCCATATTTACAGTCAGATCAAGATGCCAGCCGGTTGTTTGGGAGGCATTTTCTGAGAAAGCCGGTTCCACTATCACGAATACAAACGCTGAATTAGCTAAATGATACTTGGACTTTAACTGAAGCGGTGTTGCCTCAGTGAGGCTATGAGATGAAGCCTTTTAGAAAAAAATAAGCTAGGTGGGTTTGGCATGAAACAAAGGATGAATATACAGAACGCTGTGCATCCCATGTGTAAGAGGAATGGCCAAAGACCCTTTTCTCTGGATGCTCAACCTTGGAGAAAACTGGGAGCTCTCCTGTTGGCAAACTGGGGTTGTGCAAAGTGTTATTAGGAAAATTAGGATTTTTTTAAATATTGTAAATATAAACAAGGGATCCAAATATGTGTGGAGGTACATGTTGGAGAAAAAAACACAGAAAATGATTTTAAGTGAAAGTCTATTTAATTCTGTTTGTGGTTGCCATGAAATGAGTGACTGAGAATTTGCACAGGCACGATTTTAAATGCCTTTTTATAATGTGGCAGCCCTTGCTGTTGGTTAGGCCATGTGTTTTTCAGATGTAGAACGTTTCCTGTAGGTCCATAAACCAACTAAAGCTAGTTTTCCATCAGACAACAAGAATACAAAGTAGGAATAGCAAGTTTTATAAATTCACAATGAAGCCGTTTGGCCACTTTGTCACATTTCTCAAAGCTTTTGGCATCCTCTGCTGCTTCAGAGCAAAGACTCTAATATGAAAGAATTTTTATAAAAAATAAGCAGAATTTTTCGTTAAAATTTTCAAATTACATTTATTTTTAAGTGTCTTTACCTTTAGGTGATGAATGCAAGAAAAGGTGTCATAAACTATTGCTTTAGGGAAATATCTGCAATAGACTAATACAATATTATTTATCTGCACCTACCTTCTCTCTAGTGCAAGAGACCATTGACCATTCCTGCTGTTTGTTTATTATTATCATCAGTAAACTTTGATTTAAACAAGCTGTCAGATTCAGACAAATTTACAAGAGCAACCTGTTAATAAATGATGCATTTATAAAGCATGTCCAGAGCAACAAGGTTCATAAGGACCTTTTATGAAGTTTATGAAGTCTGCAAGTCTGTAGTGGAAACAACAAAAGGCACAGAAAACCCAAAATATTAGAGAGTACAATTAAGAAGGTAGAAATATGAGTTGGGTGATGAAAATCATTTTTTTTTCTAAATTCAGTCTTTTCCAGGAGCATGCTGCAACAATGCGCTGCTTTGTGTTGCATGATTACAATTTAAGCTTTCAAAAAACCTCAACTCAGGTTCAGCCTTACAAACAATAAAAATGTGTTTTTCATTAATCAATAAATAGAGGAATTACAATTCAATGTCCTGAAAACAAACAAACAAACAAACAAAAAGTGTTAGGCCAACTCTGAAGAGGAAGTCAAAAACAGCATATCATCAAATGAAGTTTTATAAGTTACATCAGCATATCCCAAAAATAGAAGATGAGGTAGTCTTATAATCACATGCAGAGTCCGTAATGAACAGCTTTAATGAGACAATAAGGAGCGCAGAGCTGGAGGAGAGGGGCTAAATGTGGAAGCTGCTGCCTGGAGAGTTAGATTGGGCTCCGAGTTCCTCTGGTTCACGGTTCTGATATCCAGCAGCAAAGCTTCCCAGATAAGCACATGTGGTTGGGAGGGGGCTGAAAACTCCCCTCTGTGATTGTTTCCCTTCACCGCTGTTCAGATATTATTTCCTCACTCATTTCTGCCTATATCACCACGCCTTTTCTCTCGGTTTTCCATTGGCATGCAGATAACATGTTGAAGTCAGCATGTCTAATAGGCAAACACATTTCCTTAAATACCCCGACACATTTCTCCAGAAGATGGTTGTGGGCAACACCGGTTCCAGTGGGATTTGAAGACTTTGCAAAGTTTTCACACACCTTTAACGTTTTTTTTTTTTTTTTCTTCCCATCCTCCAGTTTCATGCATTGAGAGTTTTGTGACTGAATGCTGCAAGTTCTGGGGAGTTAACTCTTGAATCTCTGTCTGGGATGTTTTCAGGGATGCATTTACCTAAACACACACACACACACACACAGATGTACCAGCTGTGCTTTACCTTTCAGACAGCTAGTGGTTGGTTAAACTACGCTCATTCATGCGCGCTTTAGGCTCCGCTGAGCTACGAAGTGCAGTGTAAATGTCCTCACCAGACAGCGTCTGTTCATCTCCTTGCTAATATCCATGAATCTGTCCATTCTTTTTTTTGATTGTGTAAATTCTTTTGTGAGTTTGCTTGCAGTAAAAAAATCCCTGGTTCAAGTAACACACCTATGGGAGTTTGTTTGCATGTCCTCTCTGTGGATGCAGGGGTTCTCTCCAAGTACTTTGGCTTGATGAGAAAAAAGGAAAATATGTAGTTAGGTTAATTACATATACAAACTTGTCCTTAGTGACGTACGTGTGAAAGGATTAATGGTTTGCCGGTCCTGGGATGCACAGGTATTCTGTACAGGGTGTGCTTCGCAACTTGACCACTCGCCTCTCCTCAAACCCAGAGACACTCTTATCAGCCTCAGCCAGCCTCTTTTTCCTGTGGTTCCAGAGTTGCTGAGCACACTTTGCACCAAAATCTCTCCATCTCTGGAGCACAGCACCGTCTCCTTCCCGTACAGTACACTGGCTGGACCTCCTCATGGTGTTTATATGCTTGTATAATTGTCTGAACAAATGAATGTGGCATCTTCAGACATCTTTGTACGTGTGATCAGTCAGAGTTGTGCATGTCCACACTTGTTTTCGGTATATCTTGGTGGATTTCTTTAGTTTTTCCCAAGATGTCACAGAAGAGAGCAGTTTTGTTTGGGGTGTTGCGGTAAAAGCATCCACGGGTTTCCAGCATTAGTGTAAGCATACAGGATTTGTGTCGCTGTTGTTGACCTAAAGAGGAGTTTTAGGTCAAGCTGTCATTTCTCTCCCCCCTGTTAAATAAAATCACACTGCAGAAAACACTTCTTAAGAAATGCAGGCTGTCAGCCTCGGGAGCGAACTAGATCCTCCAGTGCATTGAGGTGGAGGTTTTGAATCAAGGTCAACTCATGTTTTCTCAGTAGGAGAGCCTCCGCTCTGCTGTTTATCGCCATTTTCAATCTAATCTAGCTGAGGTGGGACTTGAAGAGTCACAAGAATTGATGTAAGTATTTAACTTTATCCCGTGTTTACATGCCTCGGTACATTAAACGGCAGACTGCAAGGACGAAATCTCCGTAACACAATTTCCAACTGGGGTGCCTAATACACCGACGGTTGTCACATCATAATTTTCCTGTCCCATCGGGGCTCATGAATACTGAACCTTTCCTGTGAACCGAGCTCCCTGTGCCTTTGTAGCATTTGTAATGACTGCGTTAAGAGCTGTTGCTCATACATTCTTTGCCAAATAAATGATTATTTTCTAATGCTGGCTTCTGGCGGTACATTGAAAGAACATTTGTATCCTCACCACCATTCTTGAAACCTACAGGAGCTGCGTTATTAGCTCACCGCTCCAGCAGCAGAGGAAAATGCTAATAGTTTGACTTTTTAGGTGCTCAGAATGTTGTAAGAGAATACGTTGAAACCAGCAAAGGAAAAAAGATGAGGAAGTCAGATTTCGGCTTCTGTAAGCCGCAAAGCTGAAGTCCCCTCTGAATGAAATATTTCAAACCTGATGCACCAGAAAACACAGTTTCTGAGTTGGTCAAATCAAATCGTCTGTGTTTAGGCGATTTGCAGCCGAGTGTGAAACATGCAGAATCAGCTCCTCTCAGTCCGAGGTCATGGATATTTTGGGGTTTTCGATATGTATAAAGGTAGGCTGGAGCGGCATTAATGTCGGCCTTGCTTAGGTCTCTCGTTGCTAAGAAAGAGCTGGGTCAAAAAGGAACCTCTGCATTTACCAATCCATCTATGTTCTGATGGCCATGAGACTTTAATCACGACCAACAGAACAATATCCCAAATACTAACGATGAGGAGCATCGTCATCTGTTGGTTGTTTGGAAAAGAGCTGCTGCTCCTATACATCGGAAGTCAGTTTGAGCAGTTTGGGCATCTGATCAGAATGCACTGGGTGTCTCCCTGTGGAGCTTCTCAATGGTTCTCCTAGTGGGAGACCCCCCCCCCCCCCAACCCAAGGTGTGACTGGACCAGAGATCAGATATGACTGCAAAGTAGTAAACAGCTGCTCCTCTTCCTTCTCGTACAGTTCTACCGCATTTCAACATTTTAAATTTCCTCCATTTTCTGATATATATATTTATATATATATATATATATATATATATTTATATTATATATATATATATATATATATATATATATATATATATATATATATATATATATATATATTTCACTGGATGTGCTGAGCAGTTTGTTTTCAGAAAAGAAGACAAAAAGGTTGAATTTTTAATCAGTATATTGTTAGTTTTTAACAGAAATGCAAGTAAGTTTACCTGAGTCTGCTGTCCAAAGTCTGAAAACCCTGTAAACAAAACTCATGTCTAAGGTCTTATGCTTTGTTAGTCAGTTTATCGTTTTACTTTCCTTCTTTGGTTTTTGCTTCCCCATCAAACTGATTGTTCACTTTAAATCTGCCCAAAGTAGATGTGAAGTTTTGACTGGACGTTCATATCAAAGTCATCCACAGTAAGCAGCATTTCTTTCTGATTGAATGTTTGTGAGAGACGTACAGACAGTGATCCATAATCATCAGACGGCTCCTGGTATTTGTTCCCTTTTTTATTGAATGAAGACCTTTCACCTGCCGACTGGTGTGAGAAGTTTCCATTTAGTTGTGCATTTCCACAGGTAGTCCCTGCTCACAATTTCCAGCCAACACAAAATGCATCAAAGTGACGGAGAGAAAATTTTCTCCAGGTCTTACTCACTAAAACCCTCCTTAGAATTACACAGAGACAGTAAATTATGTTTCTTTAAACTCTTTATTCACTCAAATAAAAAAAATCATAGATTTTTATTAACAAATCTCTCAGACTGGACTCTTAAAACCGTCTACTCAAACATGTAATAGGATTGTTTTTATTGTGTCTTAATTTTTTTATCTGAACCCCCAGACCCAGTAGACCGACTGTCAAGGTGCACCAAACTGTGATTACAGATCTCATTTAGTTTTTATTAACCTCTAGATGTGAAGTACTATTGAAATTTCCATTAACAACAACAACAACAACAACAACAACAACAACAATAATAATAATAATAATAATAATAATAATTATTATTATTATTATTATTATTATTATTATTATTATTATTATTATTATTTAGTCAAAGTGCACTTTACAGATTTTTACTGATATCAAAGTGCTACAATTAAATATGTTACCATTTTTACTTGACCAATTTGTTGAAAATTTGCTGTTTTTTGATAAATTATTGTAAAATCACTGAAGATAGAATGAATTATATCATCTTTTCATTTCTGCAGAGGGAACAGGTTACCTTTGAGTCTCCTCCCAGGTGATGAATTTACCTCTATTTTACAGGAGAAGTAAATGCTTCAAGCTGTCTATCACAAACGATGCGGATCATTGAGAGTCAGATGCTTTTTCTCTTTGATAATTTACATAAAAATGTATAAAAATCTGGGCGGCTTCTCCTCTAAATGCACTAATAATACCAAATGTAGGAAAACAACTACTAGTCAATAAAAGCTATTTGCTTCTCAGCACAACTTGATGTGAAGGTCCTTGTTTGTCAGAGCTTTGTGAATCAGACGGTACCTTTTCAGAAGCATACAAAAACTATACCACGCATTACTGAATGAGCCCCATGGTTAGCAGGACTATTTTTTAAAGTTACAGCCCCACTTTGTCAAAGAGAAAGCTGCTGATTCAGTCACAGACGGACTGACCACCCTTCTCCATCAGCCCTGTCAGAGGTTTCAACGCTCAGCAAGACGTACCGCGGAGGTTGTTGCGTTTTATTTTTATAGGGCCATCTAGTTGGTTAGCGCCTGCGCCAGATCAGATCAATCAAAGGTGCAGAAGAGTGATTGAACAAGTTCCAAATAGACACTCGGCTCAGGTGGTCTGACCATTGGTTGAGTCAGTCCAGCTTCTGCTAATAATCAGGCAGAGTGGCGAAATGGCAGCCTCCCTGCTGCTCACTGCGCTGAATCATTCAGATCTGTGTGTGTGTGTGTGTCTGTGTGTCTGTGTGTGTGTGTGTGTGTGTGTGTGTGTGTGTGTGTGTGTGTGTGTGTGTGTGTGTGTGTGTGTGTGTGTGTGTGTGTGTGTGTGTGTGTGTGTGTGTGTCTGTGTGTTTGTGGGTTGGGGGGGGAGGTTGTCTCTGTTCATTCACAAATGAAGTGAGTCAGTAATTATTGCTCTTACTATTCATCTAGATTTCAGGGTCTGTCACTCAGCGATAACCCACTGGTTCCTGGGGACTCTGAATGATCTCCGGAGTGTCAGTGAAATTAAAAATGTTTAAAGGTCTTTTACCCTGCATATTTGAGCGGCTTGCATGTGTGACAACTTCATAGCAGAGTTGAAAGAGAACTGCAACCGTCTATGAAGTTTAACGATGTGTGTAATGAAGAGGGGTAATGATTTGAGAATATCTGTGAAAGGATCTGAACAGTTTTTGGAACGAAGGTCCTGATCGCCGGTTCTGCTGTACATCAGTGGACTGCACCTGGACTGGTCAAACATGGACTATTGTAGAATATTGGTGCATTGAAACAAAGAATGTGATTTTCTTTAAGCTGCTGTTTTATATGTGGAAGTATTTGATCGTGTTTGTGGAAGACGGACCGCTCCAAACACCGTAACATTTATTTACCCTGATTTATGCATCAATTCCTGCACCTAAAGGTGAAGACGGGCCTTTAACTCCTAACAAAAAGCTTTAGCTTTTCCTCTTCTATGTAGAGAATCAACCTTCGTTTGTTTTAAGGCATGTGTGTAAAACGTTTACAGCCCAGACATTTACTCCTGTCTGGTTTAAGACTGGAACGCCTTGTCTGTCTTTTCGTGATATTCTGATGTACCACAGGACAGATGGTGATGCCTTGACTTTACATTTAAAAGTCTCAGTCCTTTCTGATCATTTTTCACCGCGTTTCATTGAAATCTCTTAGTTCATTTTTTCATAAGTACATCACAAATATACTGCTGGCTCACCTAACTCCTCTTTGATAACCCTATGAGATTTCTTTTCCATGCTCATCTGGCAGAAACGTGATGATCACAGTGAAGGAGTGCAGCTAAAACTGCTAGAAGTTAGTAGATTATCGAGGGATTCCAGCAGGTCCAAGCTAAGTGGCTAGCTTTAGCTGCTAATTGAGGTTTGCTAAACTGCAGCGTGTGTGTGTGTTGTTGCTGTTTGGATGTCAGCAGCCTGTTTCCCATGTGGTGGCCTGCAGCAGCTGAAGAAATGCACAGAATTTCATAACATTTCTCTTAAAGAATTCAAAGTCCCTGCAGCTTCGGTGCACGCGGGTTTATGTAAAATTTAGCGAAGTTATTGATTATGAATAAAACCGTGCCTGGAGGGAGGTTTTGATGATGCACGGCCGTCCGTCTGCTTGCATGTGTTTCTGTCTCGCTTTCATTCAGGCTCTGTATGCTCTCCTGTCTGTCGGTCTGTCACGCTGTGCTGAATAATTCACTCCGGTTCTTCAGGGAGCTGTCAATCACATTTCCAGGGCTTGTGTGTGTGTTTGTGAAGAGTTCTAGCAGTTGCTCCTGTTACTCGCTCTCTCTGTTAATTTCACCCCGGTAATCAGCAAAGAAGGCGGGGACGGATTTGGCGCGGAAGCTTGACGGATGGAGCCGTTTTGAACGTGAGAAGCGTGAAACGCACCCGTCCCCTTTTTTGCTTCAGGGAGACATGCGAAGCATCGCTGCTCTAACTTCCATTGCACCACAGAGGAATGTACCCTATAAGGCTTTAGAAAGTTTGCAGATAGTTACCTCTTTGTCTTTTGCTCCAGGAGCAGGATCTTTTTGACTCCATGCACCACAGAGGACATCTTTTTCTATGGTCAGGGAAAATAATCTCTAATACTGAGAAAGCAGCCTGACTGGCTACGTTTGGACCAAGTGAGCGTGCACAGAATAGGGTGTGCAGGAGGACGTGGTCTGGGCAGACATCCAGCTGTTAGACGGCTCCAGCTTAGAGCAGACCTGCAGAAAACAATCCCACCACAGCTATTTCCTGCTGATGTTTGTCCCTTTTGTAAGAGGGTGGATTGATTACAGCTATAAATCCACCAGTAGCATCTGCAGCCACAGAAGAAACGCTGCAGTGTTGTTGTTTTTTTGTTGTTTGTTTTCGACCGTCTCCAAAGAGGTATATCTAAAACCAGAGGTGTTGACAGGTAGCATCCTTTCATTCAGGCAGCTCAGCCTTTACCCTCATGCTGTGGTGGATGTCTAAGACTTTATCTCCATGTGCTAATGAAAGCGTGCTAACTGTTGAAGACAGAAAACTTGCTTACCATGGAGACTGGACCCAGGCTGCTTAACATAACGGACCAAAGATTTACGCAGACCTCTTTGGTAACTTCTTCTGCCGCTCTTTAATTTCCTACATCCGAAGAAAGCATGTCTCTAGATCTTCACGACACGAGCAAAATGCATCCTTACACCAGATGGTTGGCCTATATAGGCAGTGGCAGAAGAAATTCTTATGACATAGCTGAAACTATAGCTCCTATTTTTTGAATGAGAGATTACATTATTATTTGTTCATATCTGGCCAAAGAAACCTAGAGCATTACGAAGATCCATTACAAAAAGAATGGATGTTAAGTCATTTGAACCCAGCTTCAGACCAATCAAGCGACATTCAGCACAGTAAATGATTTTTGCTCTACGCAGTTAAAGTTACTAAATTGTGTTGTGCCACAGGTAGACTGTGAACATAAAAGTATGGAAGATAGGGATTGGATGTCACAGTTCATCACTGAAACATCCTTCATTAACCCTTCGTATTAAATCACCGCTTGTGGTGTTGGCTCAAAGAGGGTATGCTCTTCATTTTTTTACAATTATTGCAAAAAAATTATAAAAGACACCCCACAGCAGTGGTAGTTATCAGTGTTCATAAAGCCAGTTCGTGATAACAGGGATTAACATCCCAAGGCCCCCGCCCTTGCTTGCCACCGCTTGTATTGCACCTGATCCCAAAGTTCTCGTGTGCAGGTGGCGGACACATAGGGGGACATCCTCTAGTTTCTTCAGATTGAGCCCAAGGAGACAAAGCTAAACCACCAGGTGCTCCCTCCTCAGGCCTGGCGATTCGCCTACTATTGTGGCCGGTCATATTATCAGAAACATCTAATCGCTCTTAGTCTGACCCATCTCCTCAGGCCAATCTGCCGTGGGAGACCCTGCCAGGAACCAAAGCTCCCAGAAAACAGCTCTCAAGGTCATTGAGGTACACAACCCCGCCACCATGTTAAGATGGCGATTCAACGGAGGGATCACAACTTTTTTTTATAATTATTTGGAACAGAAAGTAGACTGGCGACCTGTCCAGGGTGCACCCCGCCTCTCGCCCATTGACAGCTGGAGATAGGCACCAGCACCCCTCGAGACCCCATAAGGGATAGACGTGTTAGAAAATGGATGGATGGATGGAACAGAAAGTAACCCTCACAAAAAATAAATAAACAACCCTTTTAAGAGTAGCATGCCATGCTTCTGGGGAAATTCCTGACCCACGTTCAGAGTCAGACTTAACCTTAAACAAGAGTTTATTACAACCAGGGAAATGGGAAACAGGTACAATAGGATTTCAGTAATGTGCTTCCGGGGGAAAGAGAGGAGCAGCCAGCTTCAGCCAGGCAGACGGGTAGACGTGGATTTTATTATGCAAGGAGAGTGGTTTCCTGAGCTTTAGTAGATGGAAGATTTGGGAAGGAAGTTGAGGTCCTGCTGGAGGAAAACTCCCCTTTAGCAGGGAGGAAAACCTCCAGCAGAACCAGAACCAGGCTCAGTGTGAACGCTCATCTGCCTCGACCCACTGGGGCTTAGAGAAGACAGAGACACATAAAGCTCAGAAGCTCACATTGATCCAGGAGTACTTTCTATGTTAGATGGTAATAGTGGATGATCTGCCTCCCCTGATGATGTCACAGCTAACAGAACACCAGACCAGGTGTACCTTCTATGAAGAGAAAAATGACTGAACAAAAAGTTAAAAGCTGAAATAACAACAAACAATGCAGATTGGAGAGCAGTAGGAGAACTCAGCAGAGTGAGAGAAATAGACCCTGATGTCCTCCAGCAGCCTAAGCCTATAGCAGCATAACTATAGAGGTAGCTCAGGGGAACCTAAGCCACTCTAAGTAGAAGCTTTGTCAAAAAGGAAAGTTTTAAGCCTCGTCCTAAAATCACCAGAGTTTCCTTCTCAGAGGCCAATTTTAGTCCGTAGCTCCACGCCTCTATGACGGCACACTAAAGGTGGGGGTCAGTCTTCCACGTGTGCCAGCTTAGACTCCTTGGGGTTAAGGCATAATAAACATTAATTCACTGGTTAACCTCAATCCTCACTGCGGGGCCTGTTCTCCTTAACCCTAATGAAATACCTGACTTTCTTTATATGTAAGTGCTTTGACTCATATGGTGTTAGGGTCCAGTACCAGTTGGCTCTGAGAGATGCTGCAGGGGCCAAGCTGCCCCTGACAGCGTAGCTTCTGGGATCCCCTCTTTACTCACGAAGACCTATTTAATGAAAGGGCATTTAGCACTGAACTGGGTTGAGCAGGATGTTTCAACATTGTAACAATGATTTCCCTAAGTTTGGATGCAGCTCAAGCAATTCATTTAGAACATTTATGCAGTTGCCTTTGTAACTTTGCGCTCAACATCGACCTTATGTCCAAAAATGAATGCTGGAGGATTTCAAACAGTTGGAATGCCTGAACTTCATGAAATAAAATAAAAATAACTCCCTAACAAACATTTTAAAACACCAAGCAAAATTATGCATAGTCTTTGAATCTTTTCACATTAAGTTCCATTGCAACAACAATCTTCAATAGTGTTTTATTCGGACTCTGTAATTTTGAAGCGGAACAAAGTTATTGTGCGGTTTAAAATTTTTGTTTTACATCTAAAAATGAGGAAGTTCCAGATTACATTTGTTTTCAACCACCTTTACTTCAATACAATTAAATATGCCAACTGCCTTAGAAGTTACCTAACTAGGAAATATAACTAATCCCAGAATGAATGCAGCTGTTGTGTGAAGGCCTCAGAGGATTGTTGGGAAACATTTGTGAACAAACAGCATCACAGCAATAAAGTTGTGAAAGTTGAATTCGGGGTTAGATCGTCAAACAATGTGAACATGAAGAAAATCCGAGAAGCAACCAAGAGACCCGTGGAAACTCTGGCTGAGCTGCAGAGAGCCACCGCTGAGGTGGGGGAATCGGTTGACAGGAGAACCTTTAGTCCAAATCTGCAAACTTTTCTTCGGGGCTACAATGTTTATCATGTTTGATGGTGGAGTTAAATGCAGGTTTGACACTGGTAGAGAAACTAAAATGCTTGCAGCTGTGCAAAAACAAAACAAAGGTAGCTCAGTGCAGCATTGACTCAGGGGGGTCAATACAAATGGATGTAAGGTTGCTTTAACCTTACAGATGCTTCGTTTTAATTCATGCGCCTGGAGCTGAAGGCGTAACGGCTGCTGTTATCGGTAGCTCCAGCAGGTATATTTAAACACACTGCCATGCTCACTGGTACAGTTTTACATCATTTCAACCATTCAGACGAATAAACGAATAGCACACAGTTAAAATGCATTATGAAAAACTAATTAGTAGTCGTTATAAATTCATTATGTTTCATTACCTAAACAGCAGCAAACTTTTGCATGTCACCGATTTACTGAAGCGTCAAATTCATCCTGAATATTTTTCCTGCGTCCACTTTTCGGTTCCACCTGTTTGACGGGAACATGTCTGCACAGCCCAGGATAGATTGGCGGGCAGACGGAGGGAAACGTTTTGATAGATGGGCTCGTATGCAAATTGATAGATGGTGTAATCTGGGACACTGCATGGACTCGGGCTTGCACACGGTGTGTTGGTTTATCTCTGTGTGCACATCAGTGGTGCGTGTTATTAGCATGTACCCTGCAGGTGCACACACACACAGATCTCTCTCTCTTTCTCATTGGTACAAACACATTCAGACACATTCTCCTCGAGTGTGTGAACTTTATGTTCAAAGCCCAGAGGAACGGTTGTATCGTGGTGGATTCTAGTTCTCTCTCCCTCCCTGAGCTCTCTGAACTCACACACTCTCTGATCTGTCTTGCAGGATTTGCCTGTTTAACTGTGTGTGTTGGGGGGGGAAGGGGGGGGGGGGGGGTGCTTGAGTGGAAAATTCTCCAAACGTGAGACGTGAGGACCTTTGATTTGCGCACACGAAACATCTGGGAATATTTTGTTCCAGATGTTCGATATTTTTTAATCGCTTACTGTTTCTGTTCCGGTTGACTTCTCAGGGCAAAACTTACGCTCTGGTCCCTGAAGGCTTTTTAAAGTTAAGTATGTGGAAACTCCTCGTCTTCAGTGGCAATTATTCGCTGTCTAACTCTTTTATGTATTTATTGTTTGTCAAGAGTTGCCTTTGCATTTCCTTTTATCTCTTTATCCAATTTAAACTAAATTACTCATAACCTTCACTGGCTGTAGCAATCTGTGTGTCCTTTTCTTTAAATCTTACTTGTTTTAACTATTAGCTTTAATTAGCTTCAATTTTATTTTATATTATAGACTTTTACGCTGGGCTCACATTGAATCCAGTGCGGGATGTGGTCCTGATCCTGTTCCGGTTTCCTACAAACCCGGACTCACGCTGCTCCGGGGCCAGCGGAGGCTCCGGTTGTGGGAGGGGCGCTGTGGCGAGAACAGAAGCTCATGTGGTCCTTTCTGTTGCTGTCCCTTATAAATCATTAAAAAAAAACAGCTGGTTTTCATTTTTTAGGGCAAAACTCGTTATCCGTGTGCTTATATCCCATTTCATCCTGAAAAAGCTCCTCTGTTTCCTCGTGTTTCTGTGTCGCTAGCCAAGCTAGCTAAGCTGTTGCAGTGATTTTATTCTGAAATTCACCTAAACTTTATCCTATCTAGGACCCGACGTTTCCTGTTTAGCTTGTGAAACTCAGGAGCCTGATCCGGTAACCGCTGCACGGCATCGGTAACCGGACCCACATCTGACGTGAGACGACACATTGGTTTTTAATAGGGCTTGGGCGTCATGACGTATTACTTTGTGTGGCCGCCATATTGAATGCTTCCGCCGCCGCTACTCAGACTACTGCCTATGACTACTGCGTACTGTACTCCCTCTCTCAGCCGTGTTTTAATTTGATTAATTTTACCTTAACTTGATTTCAACCATGGTAAACCGTTGCTGTGTTGTGGGCTGTAACAGCGCAACACATGATCGCCATGGGAAAAACATGAAAAATGGGTTAACTTTCCACCGCTTTCCTGCCTGGAGGCGCAACCACGGAGAACAAGTGTCAGCGATCAAAAGAGTCGTCGGCTCGCTTGGATCGCGGCTTTAAGACTACCGATCATAACTTTCCACAGTATCCCGATGTCAATGAGAGTGTGTTCCCTGCATTTTCATTCTGGTGAGTTAAAGACGCACGGTTTTATTTTATAGCCTACATTGTTTCTTTCCTTCAACCGCGACACCACACACATGCACAAATACTAAAACGGCAGCGGGAAAAGGCTCAAATACGTGAGAAACCCGGAGGGTTTAGGGAGGGTTGGCAGTTAACGTTACTAACTAAACCTTTGAAACACATAGCAGCTAGTTAAAAGTACATTACATGCGTGAGTGGTTGTTAGCACTGACGGTTAGCAGGTGCCAGAGCCCGTCTGAGCGCAGCTTACCTTTGTATGAATTACTGTGTTCCCACTGTTTGCTGGCTTTATGATCTGCAGCTCCTGAACCCATCCATTCATGAACTGCACATGAGACTCCAAGGATTTGTAGCTTTGGAACTTTTATGAAGTATAGGCGCTCACACCGCAAACAAGGTAGCCGAAGACGTCCGATATGCAAAACAGTGGCAACAAGTGGTCGTCGGCGCTCCATAATAATGCTGATTTTGTCAACATACCGGTCCCTGGCTTCTCTATTTAATGTGTCCCGGTAAATTCCTGATCCTTTTCGGGATTTTAACATCTTTTTTCGATCTATTCTTTATGAACTTTATGAACTACTGCTACCTATCGTTGCACAGCGTTTTTTCAGCCTTAAGCTACCAACATGGCCGCCACGTCCCACAATGCAACGCGGATCCCAAGCCCTATTATCTGGGTTCCTTGTGGCGCCGCAGCCGCACCGTATTCAATGTGAGCCCGTGGTTACTATAAAGTAAAGATGTTCTATGAAGGTTAAACTCTTTAGCGCACCCTCCTCAAAACCTTGGAGACGGTGGGATAAGATCAAACTTTGAACATACTTTGTGTCGTGGGTAGCGTAGTGAGGTGTGTAGTGAAAAAGGCTGTAACCAAAACTATGTGCAATAAAATACAGTGCATAAACAGTCCAGCCATAAATCAGAAAAATAAAAATTACACTTATTGCACATGAACTACTTAAAAGAAGTGAAGTATTTATTAGAGTGCATCAATGACTCGATGCAATCTTTCCTTAGATGGAAAACCTTTGGACCAACCTGTATCATTTGACTGAATTGACTTTGCAAAGTGACTTAAGGTGACCAGAGCGATGAATTGCCGCTATATAGATAAC
The DNA here is from genome assembly GCA_037039145.1 of Fundulus diaphanus. Taxonomy (NCBI): domain Eukaryota; kingdom Metazoa; phylum Chordata; class Actinopteri; order Cyprinodontiformes; family Fundulidae; genus Fundulus; species Fundulus diaphanus. The sequence continues at coordinate 52,335,396 of CM073129.1, forward strand.
ATTGAATTGAACTGAATGGTCTTTCTGCATGGAGTCTGCATGTTCTCCCTGTGCATACGTGGGTTCTCTCCGGGTACTCCGGCTTCCTCCCACAGTCCAAAAACATGACTGTTAGGGTAATTGGCCTCTCTAGATTCTCCTTAGGTGTGAGTGTGTGTGTGAATGGTTGTTTGCCCTGTTTGTCTCTGTGTTGCCCTCGTGATAGACTGGCGACCCATTGACAGCTGCAGATAGGCACCAGCAACCCCCGCGACCCCATGAGGGATAGACGTGTTTGAAAATGGATGGATGGATGAATTGCACTATTGTGAAAATTGTCTATCAGCATGTGACCTCAGCACGCTTTGTCTGCGACCGGAGGGCAGCCGCTCAAACACCCGGTGTCCTGGCTGTGTACCGGCCCTCAGAAAGCTGCGGGGCCTCTACAGACGGCAGGATCTGAGGAGGCCCTTCTGTCGGGCCTCCGGTGGACTTCTGGAGAACACCTCCACACTGATAATTGAGGCGATAAGTAGTAAGCATGATGTCGGGGACACATCCAGTGTTTCTGCGTTCAGCTAATAATGAGAAGCCAACAGAGAGTGGGTCCAGCAGCTGTGCAGAGTTGGGTCATAAGCGGATGAGGTTGGCACTGCTGGCTTTAATAAGTATCTACTGTAATCTTCTCTGCTGCTGGTGTTCATTCTACTTATTAATAAAATGAGTTAGATGCACCTGTGTTTGTAGATTATTGCTTTATTAGGTCCTCACCCACAGAGGCCAGCTCTCCCACCAGCACTATTTAGCATCTGGAGTCACACACCTACTTGCTTCCTGGGTATTAAAGCTGTGTCTAAGAATGAAGCGGCTTCTGCAGGCTGTGTAGCCCAACCTGTTGAAAACCGGATCTTCTGTTAGTCCACCACAACTCTCGCTCTCCAGATAACACGTGGATCTGATGCGACGCCACCAGCTTGACTCAAAAGGCTTTTCAGAGCCGGAAATTCTGCCTGGAGTGTTAAGATCCATCTTTGAATATTTTTGAACTCCCTAGACAACCTTGCCTCAGAGAAAGAACAGCTGGGTAAAGCGTTGTTCTAGTTTTCTGTATCGCCTCTTTTATTTGCCTTAGCAGACCCCGGCCTCCTGAGATAATGAATGGGCTGTTGAGTCTGGCTGGATCTCTGTAAAGACTTCTAGTTTCCATTTCACGCAGTGCGTTTGAAAGTGAATTTAATACAATTATCCTTTTTTTTTTCAGAAAAACGATTTGAACTTTTTGCAGTTCACCATTTCAATTGGAAAGAAAGATAGTCACTGGTAAAGTCAGTGTAGGTTTAATAATATCAATCAGATGGGCCTTTTATTAAATACCTGAAATGGATATTTAATTTCTGTGGAGAGGTTATGCTGACTCAGTGTTTTACCTTTGTTAAAAAACTATTTGAATATTTGTAGAAATGAAGGTTAATTGCCCTAAAGGCCAACGGGAACAGCGGCTCAGAGTGGAAAAAAAGGACTGAAGTGGATTTCTGCTATCCTAAAGCACGTCCAGGCCCATGAAGATTGCAGCTCTTCATGCAAACCCTGGTTTATCAACCTTTAAACCTTTCTCTTGCTCACATTGGCTGGCTATTTACATAGAAGCATTTGTTTTTTTTTGCAATTTACATTTGACAAAATTGTCAAAAACAATCGAGTAAATTGGTCCGAATGGCCTGCCGCTTGTTAATTCAAAAGACCAACAGTAACCAAAAATGGTAGTCTGTGCTGCGTGTCTCTGTGATGGACTGGCGACCTGTCCAGGGTGCACCCGCCTCTCGCACGCTGACTGATGGAGATACGCATCAGCCACGTGTCTTTTGGAGTTTTTCAGGAGAGTCAGAATTTTTAGCTTCAACCTGAGTTAACAGAGTTTATTTAACTGCTGATTCATTCTGAAAATCTGCCTCCTGGAACCTGCATTGCTTCATCATTTGTGACTAAAGATATTTTTTAACTCAATAGTCTCCAGTAAACTGACGTTCTGCATCTCTCTTTTCAATATGTTGATTTTAAAATGACTTTCAACATATTGTGTTTCATGACAGATGCAGTTAATCATGAGTGGAGAAAACATACAGAAAATGTTCTCCAGCTTCAGAAACGTTCTCTGCTTTGCGGTGGACAACATAAAATGTAATGACTTGCCTTTCGGCTGCGCTCTGCACCTCTTCTGGTGCAGCTGGGGATACCTGAGCCTCAGACGAAACCTTGAAATCACTGAAAATGGAAATGCTTCTCTGTCTCTTTGTGGCAGTTCACATGTCACACACGTTACATTGGGATGTAAGAAAAATGTGTCACCTTGTGAAGGAAAATGTCTGCATCAGCATCAAGACATTTTTCTTTAAGAGGATTTTAATGGCTTTTGTATTTTTATATTTTTATTTCTAACAGGGCTGTTTTTTCTGTAACATCTCTATCTATTCTGTCATTTGTATTTTTCAATGCTCTTGTTAATCTCTCCTTTGCCTTTGAACCAGCAATGATGAAGCAAGTAAACTCTGCAGCTCTTGGATGTACATGAACATATGCTGCAATATTTTAATTAAATTTGTGCTGAATGAGGGAAGAACCGGCGCTGCTGAGATCACCGGCCTTAAAGGTTTAATCACTTGATGACCAAATACTCTGCTGAACACGCTCCTTGCATCTCAGCATTACTGGCCAACCCCCAAGTCTCTGAGCAAGTTCATTCATTTGCATAAATTATCTTATCCAGTTCTACATTTTCAGCCAAACATTGGTGACATGAATTCATGCAAATTCAGATAGTAATATTAAAGCACTGTAGGACTTGGAACATGTTATTTTTTCATGTATTTAATCCTTAATTAAGGCTTTAAGTTGGACTAAGGGGGAAAATCTGGAGAAAATTACAATAAAATAAAAAAATCATGCCCTTTTTTTCTCTTTTGTAAAACCTGGAAATGAAGGAAAAATAATGATGCAGCATCCGTTTTCTATTGGATGAGCTATGCCTTCATAGATTGGGCTCTCAGTTTGGTTCTTTTTTATTGTTTTGGTTCTTAACAAGTTTTCTTCCTCCCCTCTTGTCAGGCTGGCTGCAAATTTGGAAACTCTGACATGCAGACAATAACATCAGATCTGACATTTTCATTCTGCCTCATCCTCTCTACATGTCCATCTGTCTGTCTTCTTCACCTCTTCCTCGCGCTCTCCTCCTCCTCAACTTTTCTCTTTGTGCCCTCACAGTCTGTACTTCGCTGCTTGAAAGCAAAGGAAAGAAAGAACGCATTTCTGCGTCTGACTGCAAAGTCCTTCTGTTCCTCTTGATTGTGCGTGTGCCTGGGCGTGATTTCAGCCCATTTGAAGGAGTGACAGACGCTGCTGTGTGTGGATGTGTCACTAATGAAGCCTGGTGCTGATGCTTTGTACATCGGGCTGTGAGAAATAAAGGGAATTGCTTTAATTATCAATGCAAATGACAATAAAGAAGGAAAATAGTGCAGTAAACAGGAAAGGACGAGAAGCAGTAAAGCTATAAAAGTCAAAGTGAATAAAGAGGGAAGGAAGATTGAGGCTTGGATGTTTGTTTTTTATTCAAATAAAAAGCCACAAAGAACAATGCTTTAATACCAGAGAGGAGAGAATGGCGAAAGACAAAGAGCGCTGCAGCAGAGAGAGAGAAGAAAACAGAGCAGCGAGACCTCAGAAATGAAAATAAAAAGCCTTAAGTGAGAGCTTAACCTCTTTTTGACTCATCCAAATGCATATTCATAGATTTCTCATCCTCTCATGTAGTTTAAACAAAAGCTGTGAGGGGAAAAGGCAACGAAGATAGATAAATGTCCGTCTGCGTTTTACACACAAGTTACTTTTGTTCAAGGTAATTTCAACCACTTATAGAGAGAAATGTTGTCATCAATGTAAAGATATGCATTTGTACTCAATCAGTCCATTTCTCTATTTAGCCTTGGTTGGTTTCGCTTCCCAGGAATAAATGTATTGTCATTCGTTTAAAAAGACCAGGAGCGCTCTTTATTGCTCAGTGCTCTAAAACATCAACCTACAGATAATGTACACATTGATGTTTATAAAAAAAAATGTATAGAATATATAGTTAAGTGTATCATATACTATGTAGAAGCTCATGTAGAACTATGAAAAACGAAAGCTAGAATCAGAAGGTCCAAGTTCAGCTCTGGGAAAAGGTTGAATTTGTGCTTAATAAGACTCAGACAGTATTCAAGTGCAACATAGTGTTATATTGGGAATGTGAAACAAAAAGAACTAGAAAAAGCTGTTCCTACGCAACAGCGAGTGAGAATGCTAATCTGCAGAATGATTTGAGAAGATGCAGAAGATCCATGCAGAAGAGAAAAAATAGCTGAAAAATATTAAAGAATTTGAAAAATTTGAAGAATTTGAACAATTTGAAGTAATTTGTAGTAGTAGTAGCAGTAGTAGTAGTAGTAGTATCAGTAGTAGTAGTAGTAGTATCAGTAGTATCAGTAGTATCAGTAGTTGTATTATTAGTAGTAATAGTAGTAGTATCAGTAGTAGTAGTAGTAGTTTTTAAAGAATTTGAAGGAATTTGAAGGTATTTGAAGAATTTGAAGGAATTTGTAGTAGTAGTAGTAGTAGTATCAGTAGTACTAGTAGTTGTATTATTAGTAGTAATAGTAGTAGTATCAGTAGTATTAGTAGTAATATCAGTAGTAGTATCAGTATCAGTTTTTAAAGAATTTGAAGGAATTTGAAGGAATTTGTAGTAGTAGTAGTAGTAGTATTATCAGTAGTACTAGTAGTAGTAGTAGTTCTATTAGTAGTAGTAATAGTAGTAGTAGTAGTATCAGTAGTAGTAGTAGCAGCAGTAGTATCATTAGTAGTAGTAGTATCAGTAGTAGTAGTAGTATCAGTAGTAGTAGTAGTAGTAGTAGTAGTATCAGTAGTAGTAGTAGAAGTATCAGTAGTAGTAGGAGTAGTATCAGTAGTAGTAGTAGTATCAGTTTTTAAAGAATTTGAAGGAATTTGTAGTAGTAGTAGTAGTAGTAGTAGTAGTATCAGTAGTACTAGTAGTAGTAGTAGTAGTAGTAATAGTAGTAGTATCAGTAGTAGTTGTAGTACCAGCAGTAGCATCAGTAGTAGTAGCAGTAGCAGCAGTAGTATCATTAGTAGTAGTAGTAGTGGTAGTAGGATCAGTAGTAGTAGTAGTATCAGTAGTAGTAGTATCAGTTGTAGTAGTATCAGTTGTAGTAGTAGTAGTAGTAGTAGTAGGAGTAGTATCTGTTGTAGTATTAATATCAGTTGTATCAGAAGAATTAGAAGGAATTTGAAAAATTTGAAGAATTTGAAAAATTTGAAGAATTTGAAGTATTTGAAGTATTTGAAAAATTTGAAAAAATTTGAAAAATATGAAAAAATTTGAAAAATCTGAAAGATTTGAACCATTTGAACCATTTGAACAATTTGAACAATAAGAATGATTAAAAGAATTTGAAGGAATTTGAAGGAATATCAAAAATTTGAAGAATTTGAAGGAATTTGCATTCATTTCAATGGGAAAAAAGTACGCACAAAAAGTACAAATATTTTAAAAAGTATTAAAGTTAGAATAATGATGAGATATAGCAGGAATGTCGGGAAGGAGCTGAACGTTTTGACACCAAAATTGTTGAAATCGGTTGAAGTATGTGAGAGTAGTTACACGCCGACGGAATAATAATAATAATAATAATAATAACTAGAAAAAGCTGTTCCTACGCAACAGCGAGTGAGAATGCTAATCTGCAGAATGATTTGAGGAGAAGATGCAGAAGATCAATGCAGAAGAGAAAAAAATAGCTAAAAAACATTGAAGAATTTGAAAAATTTGAAGAATTTGAAGAATTTGAAGTAATTTGTAGTAGTAGTAGTAGTTGTAGTAGTACTAGAAGTACTATTAGTAGTAGTAGTAGTAGTATCAGTAGTAGTAGTAGTAGTATCAGTAGTATCAGTAGTAGCAGTAGTAGTAGTATCAGTAGTAGTAGTATCAGTTTTTAAAGGATTTGAAGGAATTTGTAGTAGTAGTAGTAGTATCAGTAGTACTAGTAGTAGTAGTAGTTGTATTATTAGTAGTAATAGTAGTAGTATCAGTAGTAGTAGTATCAGTAGTAGTAGTAGTATCAGTTTTTAAAAAAATTGAAGGAATTTGAAGGAATTTGTAGTAGTAGTAGTAGTAGTAGTAGTAGTATCAGTAGTACTAGTAGTAGTAGTTGTTGTATTAGTAGTAGTAATAGTAGTAGTATCAGTAGTAGTAGTAGTAGTATCAGTAGTAGTAGTAGTATCAGTTTTTAAAAAAATTGAAGGAATTTGAAGGAATTTGTAGTAGTAGTAGTAGTATTAGTAGTATCAGTAGTACTAGTAGTAGTAGTAGTTGTTGTATTAGTAGTAGTAATAGTAGTAGTATCAGTAGTAGTAGTAGTAGTATCAGTAGTAGTAGTAGTATCAGTTTTTAAATAATTTGAAGGAAATTGTAGTAGTAGTAGTATTAGTAGTAGTATCAGTAGTACTACTAGTAGTAGTAGTTGTATTAGTAGTAGTAATAGTAGTAGTAGCAGTAGTAGTTGTAGTAGCAGTAGTGGTAGCAGTAGCAGCAATAGTATCATTAGTAGTAGTAGTAGTAGTAGTAGTAGTAGTATCTGTAGTAGTAGTAGTAGTAGTAGTATCATCAGTAGTAGTAGTAGAAGTATCAGTAGTAGTAGGAGTAGTATCAGTAGTAGTAGTAGTATCAGTTTTTAAAAAATTTGGAGGAATTTGAAGAATTTGAAGGAATTTGTAGTAGTAGTAGTAGTAGTAGTAGTAGTATCAGTAGTACTAGTAGTAGTAGTAGTAATAGTAGTAGTATCAGTAGTAGTTGTTGTAGTATCAGCAGTAGCATCAGTAGTAGTAGCAGTAGCAGCAGTAGTATCATTAGTAGTAGTAGTAGTATTATTATCAGTAGTAGTAGTAGTATCAGTAGTAGTAGTAGTAGTAGTAGTATCAGTAGTAGTAGTAGAAGTATCAGTAGTAGTAGTAGTAGTATCAGTAGTACTAGTAGTATTAGTAGTAGTAGTAGTAATAGTAGTAGTATCAGTAGTAGTTGTTGTAGTATCAGCAGTAGCATCAGTAGTAGTAGCAGTAGCAGCAGTAGTATCATTAGTAGTAGTGGTAGTAGTATCAGTAGTAGTAGTAGTAGTAGTATCAGTAGTAGTAGTATCAGTTGTAGTAGTAGTAGTAGTAGGAGTAGTATCTGTTGTAGTAGTAGTATTAATATCAGTTGTATCAGAAGAATTAGAAAGAATTTGAAAAATTTGAAGAATTTGAAAAATTTGAAGAATTTGAAGTATTTGAAGTATTTGAAAAATTTGAAACAATTTGAAAAATTTGAAAAAATTTGAAAAATCTGAAAGATTTGAACCATTTGAACCATTTGAACAATTTCAACAATAAGAATGATTACAAGAATTTGAAGGAATATAAAAAATTTGAAGAATTTGAAGGAATTTGCATTCATTTCAATGGGAAAAAAGTACGCACAAAAAGTACAAATATTTTAAAAAGTATTAAAGTTAGAATAATGATGAGATATAGCAGGAATGTCGGGAAGGAGCTGAACGTTTTGACACCAAAATTGTTGAAATCGGTTGAAGTATGTGGGAGTAGTTACACGCCGACGGAATAATAATAATAATAATAATAATAACTAGAAAAAGCTGTTCCTACGCAACAGCGAGTGAGAATGCTAATCTGCAGAATGATTTGAGGAAAAGATGCAGAAGATCCATGCAGAAGAGAAAAAATAGCTGAAAAATATTAAAGAATTTGAAAAATTTGAAGAATTTGAACAATTTGAAGTAATTTGTAGTAGTAGTAGTAGTAGTAGTATCAGTAGTAGTAGTATCAGTAGTATCAATAGTAGCAGTAGTAGTAGTATCAGTAGTAGTAGTAGTAGTTTTTAAAGAATTTGAAGGAATTTGAAGGTATTTGAAGAATTTGAAGGAATTTGTAGTAGTAGTAGTAGTAGTATCAGTACTACTAGTAGTAGTAGTAGTTGTATTATTAGTAGTAATAGTAGTAGTATCAGTAGTATTAGTAGTAATATCAGTAGTAGTAGCAGTATCAGTTTTTAAAGAATTTGAAGGAATTTGAAGGAATTTGTAGTAGTAGTAGTAGTAGTAGTATCAGTAGTACTAGTAGTAGTAGTAGTTGTATTAGTAGTAGTAATAGTAGTAGTATCAGTAGTAGTAATAGTAGTATCAGTAGTAGTAGCAGTAGCGGCAGTAGTATCATTAGTAGTAGTAGTATCAGTAGTAGTAGTAGTATCAGTAGTAGTAGTAGTAGTAGTAGTAGTATCAGTAGTAGTAGTAGAAGTATCAGTAGTAGTAGGAGTAGTATCAGTAGTAGTAGTAGTATCAGTTTTTAAAGAATTTGAAGGAATTTGCAGAATTTAAAGGAATTTGTAGTAGTAGTAGTAGTAGTAGTAGTGGTAGTAGTAGTAGTATCATTAGTACTAGTAGTAGTAGTAGTAATAGTAGTAGTATCAGTAGTAGTTGTAGCATCAGCAGTAGCATCAGTAGTAGTAGCAGTAGCAGCAGTAGTATCATTAGTAGTAGTAGTAGTGGTAGTAGTATCAGTAGTAGTAGTAGTAGTATCAGTAGTAGTAGTATCAGTTGTAGTAGTAGTAGTAGTAGTAGTAAGAGTAGTATCTGTTGTAGTTGTAGTATTAATATCAGTTGTATCAGAAGAATTAGAAGGAATTTGAAAAATTTGAAGAATTTGAAAAATTTGAAGAATTTGAAGTATTTGAAGTATATGAAAAATTTGAAAAAATTTGAAAAATATGAAAAAATTTGAAAAATCTGAAAGATTTGAACCATTTGAACAATTTGAACAATAAGAATGATTAAAAGAATTTGAAGGAATTTGAAGGAATATGAAAAATTTGAAGAATTTGAAGGAATTTGCATTCATTTCAATGGGAAAAAAGTACGCACAAAAAGTACAAATATTTTAAAAAGTATTAAAGTTAGAATAATGATGAGATATAGCAGGAATGTCGGGAAGGAGCTGAACGTTTTGACACCAAAATTGTTGAAATCGGTTGAAGTATGTGGGAGTAGTTACACGCCGACGGAATAATAATAATAATAATAATAATAATAATAATAACTAGAAAAAGCTGTTCCTACGCAACAGCGAGTGAGAATGCTAATCTGCAGAATGATTTGAGGAGAAGATGCAGATCCATGCAGAAAAGAAAAATTAGCTGAAAAACATTGAAGAATTTGAAAAATTTGAAGAATTTGAACAATTTGAAGTAACTTGTAGTAGTAGTAGTAGTACTAGTACTAGTACCAGTAGTAGTAGTAGTAGTAGTAGTATCAGTAGTAGCAGTAGTAGTAGTAGTATCAGTAGTAGTATTATTAGTTTGTAAAGAATTTGAAGGAATTTGAAGAATTTGAAGGAATTTGTAGTAGTAGTAGTAGTAGTAGTATCAGTAGTACTACTACTAGTAGTAGTTGTATTATTAGTAGTAATAGTAGTAGTATCAGTAGTAGTAGTATCAGTAGTAGTAGTAGTATCAGTTTTTAAAGAATTTGAAGGAATTTGAAGGAATTTGTAGTAGTAGTAGTAGTATCAGTAGTACTACTAGTAGTAGTAGTTGTATTAGTAGTAGTAATAGTAGTAGTATCAGTAGTAGTAGTAGTAGTATCAGTTTTTAAAGAATTTGAAGGAATTTTTAGTAGTAGTAGTAGTATTAGTAGTAGTATCAGTAGTACTAGTAGTAGTAGTTGTTGTATTACTAGTAGTAATAGTAGTAGTAGCAGTAGTAGTTGTTGTAGTAGCAGTAGTAGTAGCAGTAGCAGCAGTAGTATCATTAGTAGTAGTAGTAGTAGTAGTAGTAGTATTATCAGTAGTAGTAGTAGTATCAGTAGTGGTAGTAGTAGTAGTATCAGTAGTAGTAGTAGAAGTACCAGTAGTAGTAGGAGTAGTATCAGTTTTTAAAGAATTTGAAGGAATTTGAAGAATTTGAAGGAATTTGTTGTAGTAGTAGTAGTAGTAGTATCAGTAGTACTAGTAGTAGTAGTAGTAGTAGTAATAGTAGTAGTATCAGTAGTAGTTGTTGTAGTATCAGCAGTAGCATCAGTAGTAGTAGCAGTAGCAGCAGTAGTATCATTAGTAGTAGTAGTGGTAGTAGTATCAGTAGTAATAGTAGTAGTATCAGTAGTAGTAGTATCAGTTGTAGTAGTAGTAGTAGTAGTAGTAGTAGTAGGAGTAGTATCTGTTGTAGTAGTAGTATTAATGTCAGTTTTATCAGTTTTATCAGAAGAATGAAGGAATTTGAAAAATTTGAAGAATTTGAAAAATTTGAAGAATTTGAAGTATTTGAAAAATTTGAAAAAATTTGAAAAATTTGAAAAAAATAGAAAAATCTGAAAGATTTGAAAAATCTGAAAGATTTGAACCATTTGAACCATTTGAACAATTTCAACAATAAGAAGAATTTGAAAGAATTTGAAGGAATATGAAAAATTTGAAGAATTTGAAGGATTTTGCATTGATTTCAATGGGAGCAACCAAAAACGCACAAAAAGTTAAATATTTTAAAAAGTATAAAAGTTAGCATAACCATGAGATATAGCAGGCATGCCGGGAACGAGCCGAACGTTTTGACACCAAAATTGTTGAAATTGGTTGAAGTATGCGGGAGTAGTTAGACGCCGACGGAATAATAATAATAATAATAAAGAAAAACAGGAAAACAATAAGTGAGAATGCTGTATAGCATTCTCACTGATAATAATAAAGAAAAACAGGAAAACAATAAGTGAGAATGCTGTATAGCATTCTCACTGATAATAATAAAGAAAAACAGGAAAACAATAAGTGAGAATGCTGTATAGCATTCTCACTGATAAAGAAAAACAGGAAAACAATAAGTGAGAATGCTGTATAGCATTCTCACTGATAATAATAATAATAAAGAAAAACAGGAAAACAATAAGTGAGAATGCTGTATAGCATTCTCACTGATAACTAGAAAAAGCTGTTCCTACGCAACAGCGAGTGAGAATGCTAATCTGCAGAATGATTTGAGGAGAAGATGCAGAAGATCCATGCAGAAGAGAAAAAATAGCTGAAAAATATTAAAGAATTTGAAAAATTTGAAGAATTTGAACAATTTGAAGTAATTTGTAGTAGTAGTAGTAGTAGTATCAGTAGTAGTAGTAGTAGTAGTAGTAGTACCAGTAGTATCAGTAGTAGCAGTAGTAGTAGTAGTATCAGTAGTAGTAGTAGTAATTTTAAAGAATTTGAAGGAATTTGAAGGTATTTGAAGAATTTGAAGGAATTTTTAGTAGTAGTAGTAGTAGTAGTATCAGTAGTACTAGTAGTAGTAGTAGTTGTATTATTAGTAGTAATAGTAGTAGTATCAGTAGTATTAGTAGTAATATCAGTAGTAGTAGCAGTATCAGTTTTTAAAGAATTTGAAGGAATTTGAAGGAATTTGTAGTATTGTAGTAGTAGTAGTAGTAGTATCAGTAGTACTAGTAGTAGTAGTAGTTGTATTAGTAGTAGTAATAGTAGTAGTATCAGTAGTAGTAGTAGTAGTATCAGTAGTAGTAGCAGTAGCAGCAGTAGTATCATTAGTAGTAATAGTATCAGTAGTAGTAGTAGTATCAGTAGTAGTAGTAGTAGTAGTAGTAGTAGTAGTAGTAGTAGTATCAGTAGTAGTAGTAGAAGTATCAGTAGTAGTAGGAGTAGTATCAGTAGTAGTAGGAGTAGTATCAGTAGTAGTAGTAGTAGTAGTATCAGTTTTTAAAGAATTTGAAGGAATTTGCAGAATTTAAAGGAATTTGTAGTAGTAGTAGTAGTAGTAGTAGTAGTAGTAGTATCAGTAGTACTAGTAGTAGTAATAGTAGTAGTATCAGTAGTAGTTGTAGTATCAGCAGTAGCATCAGTAGTAGTAGCAGTAGCAGCAGTAGTATCATTAGTAGTAGTAGTAGTGGTAGTAGTATCAGTAGTAGTAGTAGTATCAGTAGTAGTAGTATCAGTTGTAGTAGTAGTAGTAGTAGTAAGAGTAGTATCTGTTGTAGTTGTAGTATTAATATCAGTTGTATCAGAAGAATTAGAAGGAATTTGAAAAATTTGAAGAATTTGAAAAATTTGAAGAATTTGAAGTATTTGAAGTATTTGAAAAATTTGAAAAAATTTGAAAAATATGAAAAAATTTGAAAAATCTGAAAGATTTGAACCATTTGAACAATTTGAACAATAAGAATGATTAAAAGAATTTGAAGGAATTTGAAGGAATATGAAAAATTTGAAGAATTTGAAGGAATTTGCATTCATTTCAATGGGAAAAAAGTACGCACAAAAAGTACAAATATTTTAAAAAGTATTAAAGTTAGAATAATGATGAGATATAGCAGGAATGTCGGGAAGGAGCTGAACGTTTTGACACCAAAATTGTTGAAATCGGTTGAAGTATGTGGGAGTAGTTACACGCCGACGGAATAATAATAATAATAATAATAATAATAATAATAATAACTAGAAAAAGCTGTTCCTACGCAACAGCGAGTGAGAATGCTAATCTGCAGAATGATTTGAGAAGATGCAGAAGATCCATGCAGAAGAGAAAAAATAGCTGAAAAATATTAAAGAATTTGAAAAATTTGAAGAATTTGAACAATTTGAAGTAATTTGTAGTAGTAGTAGTAGTAGTATCAGTAGTAGTAGTAGTAGTAGTATCAGTAGTATCAGTAGTAGCAGTAGTAGTAGTAGTAGTATCAGTAGTAGTAGTAGTAGTAGCAGTAGTAGCAGTAGTAGTAGTAGTATCAGTAGTAGTAGTAGTAGTTTTTAAAGAATTTGAAGGAATTTGAAGGTATTTGAAGAATTTGAAGGAATTTGTAGTAGTAGTAGTAGTAGTATCAGTAGTACTACTAGTAGTAGTAGTTGTATTATTAGTAGTAATAGTAGTAGTATCAGTAGTATTAGTAGTAATATCAGTAGTAGTAGCAGTATCAGTTTTTAAAGAATTTGAAGGAATTTGTAGTAGTAGTAGTAGTAGTAGTATCAGTAGTACTAGTAGTAGTAGTAGTTGTATTAGTAGTAGTAATAGTAGTAGTAGTAGTATCAGTAGTAGTAGTAGCAGCAGTAGTATCAGTAGTAGTAGTAGTATCAGTAGTAGTAGTAGTATCAGTAGTAGTAGTAGTAGTAGTAGTATCAGTAGTAGTAGTAGAAGTATCAGTAGTAGTAGGAGTAGTATCAGTAGTAGTAGTAGTATCAGTTTTTAAAGAATTTGAAGGAATTTGCAGAATTTAAAGGAATTTGTAGTAGTAGTAGTAGTAGTAGTATCAGTAGTACTAGTAGTAGTAGTAGTAATAGTAGTAGTATCAGTAGTACTAGTAGTAGTAGTAGTAATAGTAGTAGTATCAGTAGTAGTTGTAGTACCAGCAGTAGCATCAGTAGTAGTAGCAGTAGCAGCAGTAGTATCATTAGTAGTAGTAGTAGTGGTAGTACTATCAGTAGTAGTAGTAGTAGTATCAGTTGTAGTAGTATCAGTTGTAGTAGCAGTAGTAGTAGGAGTAGTATCTGTTGTAGTTGTAGTATTAATATCAGTTGTATCAGGAGAATTAGAAGGAATTTGAAAAATTTGAAGAATTTGACAAATTTGAAGAATTTGAAGTATTTGAAAAATTTGAAAAAATTTGAAAAATATGAAAAAATTTGAAAAATCTGAAAGATTTGAACCATTTGAACCATTTGAACAATTTGAACAATAAGAATGATTAAAAGAATTTGAAGGAATTTGAAGGAATATCAAAAATTTGAAGAATTTGAAGGAATTTGCATTCATTTCAATGGGAAAAAAGTACGCACAAAAGTACAAATATTTTAAAAAGTATTAAAGTTAGAATAATGATGAGATATAGCAGGAATGTCGGGAAGGAGCTGAACGTTTTGACACCAAAATTGTTGAAATCGGTTGAAGTATGTGGGAGTAGTTACATGCCGACGGAATAATAATAATAATAATAATAATAACTAGAAAAAGCTGTTCCTACGCAACAGCGAGTGAGAATGCTAATCTGCAGAATGATTTGAGGAGAAGATGCAGAAGATCAATGCAGAAGAGAAAAAATAGCTAAAAAAACATTGAAGAATTAGAAAGATTTTAAGAATTTGAACAATTTGAAGTAATTTGTAGTAGTAGTAGTAGTAGTAGAAGTACTATCAGTAGTAGTAGTAGTATCAGTGGTATCAGTAGTAGTAGTAGTAGTATCAGTAGTATCAGTAGTAGCAGTAGTATCAGTAGTAGTAGTATCAGTTTTTAAGGAATTTGAAGGAATTTGAGGAATTTGAAGGAATTTGTAGTAGTAGTAGTAGTATCAGTAGTACTAGTAGTAGTAGTTGTTGTTGTATTATTAGTAGTAATAGTAGTAGTGTCAGTAGTAGTAGTAGTAGTATCAGTAGTAGTAGTGGTATCAGGTTCTAAAGAATTTGAAGGAATTTCTAGTAGTAGTAGTAGTAGTAGTAGTAGTAGTAGTAGTAGTAATACTAGTTGTTGTATTAGTAGTAGTAATAGTAGTAGTATCAGTAGTAGTAGTAATAGTATCAGTAGTAGTAGTAGTATCAGTTTTTAAAGAATTTGAAGGAATTTATAGTAGTAGTAGTAGTAATAGTATCAGTAGTACTACTAGTAGTAGTAGTTGTATTAGTAGTAGTAATAGTAGTAGTAGCAGTAGTAGTTGTAGTAGCAGTAGTAGTAGCAGTAGCAGCAGTAGTATCATTAGTAGTAGTAGTAGTAGTAGTAGTATCAGTAGTAGCAGTAGTAGTAGTAGTATCAGTAGTAGTAGTATTAGTTTTTAAAGAATTTGAAGGAATTTGAAGAATTTGAAGGAATTTGTAGTAGTAGTAGTAGTATCAGTAGTACTATTAGTAGTAGTAGTTTATATTATTAGTAGTAATAGTAGTAGTATCAGTAGTAGTAGTAGTTGTATCAGTAGTAGTAGTAGTATCAGTTTTTAAAGAATTTGAAGGAATTTGTAGTAGTAGTAGTAGTATTAGTAGTAGTATCAGTAGTACTAATAGTAGTAGTAGTAGTATTAGTAGTGGTAATAGTAGTAGTAGCAGTAGTAGTTGTTGTAGTAGCAGTAGTAGTAGCAGTAGCAGCAGTAGTATCATTAGTAGTAGTATCAGTAGTAGTAGTAGTAGTAGTATCAGTAGTAGTAGTAGTAGTATCAGTAGTAGTAGTAGTAGTAGTAGAAGTATCAGTAGTAGTAGGAGTAGTATCAGTAGAAGTAGTATCAGTTTTTAAAGAATTTGAAGGAATTTGTAGTAATAGTAGTAGTAGTAGTAGTATCAGTAGTACTAGTAGTAGTAGTAGTATTAATAGTAGTAGTATCAGTAGTAGTTGTTGTAGTATCAGCAGTAGCATCAGTAGTAGTAGCAGTAGCAGCAATAGTATCATTAGTAGTAGTAGTATCAGTAGTAGTAGTAGTAGTATCAGTAGTAGTAGTATCAGTTGTAGTAGTAGTAGTAGTAGGAGTAGTATCTGTTGTAGTAGTAGTATTAATATCAGTTGTATCAGAAGAATTAGAAGGAATTTGAAAATTTTGAAGAATTTGAAAAATTTGAAGAATTTGAAGTATTTGAAAAATTTTAAAAAATTAGAAAAATTTGAAAGAATTTGAAAAATCTGAAAGATTTGAACCATTTGAACCGTTTGAACAATTTGAATAAGAATGATTACAAGAATTTGAAGGAATTTGAAGGAATATGAAAAATTTGAAGAATTTGAAGGATTTTGCATTGATTTCAATGGGAGCAACCAAAAATGCACAAAAAGTGAAATATTTTAAAAAGTATAAAAGTTAGCATAACCATGAGATATAGCAGGCATGCCGGGAACGAGCCGAACGTTTTGACACCAAAATTGTTGAAATTGGTTGAAGTATGCGGGAGTAGTTAGACGCCGACGGAATAATAATAATAATAATAAAGAAAAACAGGAAAACAATAAGTGAGAATGCTGTATAGCATTCTCACTGATAATAAAGAAAAACAGGAAAACAATAAGTGAGAATGCTGTATAGCATTCTCACTGACTAGAAAAAGCTGTTCCTACGCAACAGCGAGTGAGAATGCTAATCTGCAGAATGATTTGAGGAGAAGATGCAGAAGATCAATGCAGAAGAGAAAAAATAGCTAAAAAACATTGAAGAATTAGAAAAATTTGAAGAATTTGAAGAATTTGAAGTAATTTGTAGTAGTAGTAGTAGTTGTAGTAGTACTAGAAGTACTATTAGTAGTAGTAGTAGTAGTAGTATCAGTAGTAGTAGTAGTAGTATCAGTAGTATCAGTAGTAGCAGTAGTAGTAGTATCAGTAGTAGTAGTATCAGTTTTTAAAGGATTTGAAGGAATTTGTAGTAGTAGTAGTAGTATCAGTAGTACTAGTAGTAGTAGTAGTTGTATTATTAGTAGTAATAGTAGTAGTATCAGTAGTAGTAGTAGTAGTATCAGTAGTAGTAGTAGTATCAGTTTTTAAAAAAATTGAAGGAATTTGAAGGAATTTGTAGTAGTAGTAGTAGTAGTAGTAGTATCAGTAGTACTAGTAGTAGTAGTAGTTGTATTAGTAGTAGTAATAGTAGTAGTATCAGTAGTAGTAGTAGTAGTATCAGTAGTAGTAGTAGTATCAGTTTTTAAATAATTTGAAGGAAATTGTAGTAGTAGTAGTATTAGTAGTAGTATCAGTAGTACTACTAGTAGTAGTAGTTGTATTAGTAGTAGTAATAGTAGTAGTAGCAGTAGTAGTTGTAGTAGCAGTAGTGGTAGCAGTAGCAGCAATAGTATCATTAGTAGTAGTAGTAGTAGTAGTAGTAGTAGTATCTGTAGTAGTAGTAGTAGTATCATCAGTAGTAGTAGTAGAAGTATCAGTAGTAGTAGGAGTAGTATCAGTAGTAGTAGTAGTATCAGTTTTTAAAGAATTTGGAGGAATTTGAAGAATTTGAAGGAATTTGTAGTAGTAGTAGTAGTAGTAGTAGTAGTATCAGTAGTACTAGTAGTAGTAGTAGTAGTAGTAATAGTAGTAGTATCAGTAGTAGTTGTTGTAGTATCAGCAGTAGCATCAGTAGTAGTAGCAGTAGCAGCAGTAGTAGTAGCAGTAGCAGCAGTAGTATCATTAGTAGTAGTAGTAGTAGTATTATTATCAGTAGTAGTAGTAGTATCAGTAGTAGTAGTAGTAGTAGTAGTAGTAGTATCAGTAGTAGTAGTAGAAGTATCAGTAGTAGTAGGAGTAGTATCAGTAGTAGTAGTAGTATCAGTTTTTAAAGAATTTGAAGTAATTTGAAGAATTTGAAGGAATTTGTAGTAGTAGTAGTAGTAGTAGTAGTAGTAGTATCAGTAGTACTAGTAGTAGTAGTAGTAGTAGTAGTAATAGTAGTAGTATCAGTAGTAGTTGTTGTAGTATCAGCAGTAGCATCAGTAGTAGTAGCAGTAGCAGCAGTAGTATCATTAGTAGTAGTAGTAGTGGTAGTAGTATCAGTAGTAGTAGTAGTAGTAGTATCAGTAGTAGTAGTATCAGTTGTAGTAGTAGTAGTAGTAGGAGTAGTATCTGTTGTAGTAGTAGTATTAATATCAGTTGTATCAGAAGAATTAGAAAGAATTTGAAAAATTTGAAGAATTTGAAAAATTTGAAGAATTTGAAGTATTTGAAGTATTTGAAAAATTTGAAACAATTTGAAAAATTTGAAAAAATTTGAAAAATCTGAAAGATTTGAACCATTTGAACCATTTGAACAATTTCAACAATAAGAATGATTACAAGAATTTGAAGGAATATAAAAAATTTGAAGAATTTGAAGGAATTTGCATTCATTTCAATGGGAGAAAAATACGCACAAAAGTACAAATATTTTAAAAAGTATTAAAGTTAGAATAATGATGAGATATAGCAGGAATGTAGGGAAGGAGCTGAACGTTTTGACACCAAAATTGTTGAAATCGGTTGAAGTATGTGGGAGTAGTTACACGCCGACGGAATAATAATAATAATAATAATAATAATAATAATAATAATAATAATAATAAAGAAAAACAGGAAAACAATAAGTGAGAATGCTGTATAGCATTCTCACTGACTAGAAAAAGCTGTTCCTACGCAACAGCGAGTGAGAATGCTAATCTGCAGAATGATTTGAGAAGAAGATTCAGAAGATCCATGCAGAAGAGACAAAATAGCTGAAAAACATTGAAGAATTTGAAAAATTTGAAGAATTTGAACAATTTGAAGTCATTTGTAGTAGTAGTAGTAGTAGTAGTAGTAGTATCAGTTGTAGTAGTATCAGTAGTATCAGTAGTAGCAGTAGTAGTAGTAGTAGTAGTAGTAGTAGTAGTATCAGTAGTAGTAGTATTAGTTTTTAAAGAATTTGAAGGAATTTGAAGAATTTGAAGGAATTTGTAGTAGTAGTAGTAGTAGTATCAGTAGTACTAGTAGTACTAATAGTTGTATTATTAGTAGTAATAGTAGTAGTATCAGTAATAGTAGTAGTATCAGTAGTAGTAGTAGTATCAGTTTTTAAAGAATTTGAAGGAATTTGAAGGAATTTGTAGTAGTAGTAGTAGGATCAGTAGTACTAGTAGTAGTGGTATTATTAGTAGTAATAGTAGTAGTATCAGTAGTAGTAGTAGTAGTATCAGTAGTAGTAGTAGTATCAGTTTTTAAAGAATTTGAAGGAATTTAAAGGAATTTGTAGTAGTAGTAGTAGTAGTAGTAGTAGTATCAGTAGTACTAGTAGTAGTAGTAGTAGTATCAGTAGTACTAGTAGTAGTAGTAGTTGTATTAGTAGTAGTAATAGTAGTAGTATCAGTAATAGTAGTAGTAGTAGTAGTATCAGTAGTAGTAGTATCAGTGTTTAAAGAATTTGAAGGAATTTGTAGTGGTAGTAGTATTAGTAGTAGTATCAGTAGTACTAGTAGTAGTAGTAGTTGTATTAGTAGTAGTAATAGTAGTAGTAGCAGTAGTAGTTGTAGTAGCAGTAGTGGTAGCAGTAGCAGCAATAGTATCATTAGTAGTAGTAGTATTAGTAGTAGTAGTATCAGTAGTAGTAGTAGTAGTAGTATCAGTAGTAGTAGTATAAGTATCAGTAGTATTAGGAGTAGTATCAGTAGTAGTAGTAGTATGAGTTTTTAAAGAATTTGAAGGAATTTGTAGTAGTAGTAGTAGTAGTAGTATCAGTAGTACTAGTAGTAGTAGTAGTAGTAGTAGTATCAATAGTAGTAGTATCAGTAGTAGTTGTTGTAGTATCAGCAGTAGCATCAGTAGTAGTAGCAGTAGCAGCAGTAGTATCATTAGTAGTAGTAGTAGTAGTAGTATCAGTAGTAGTAGTAGAAGTATCAGTAGTAGTAGTAGAAGTATCAGTAGTAGTAGGAGTAGTATCAGTAGTAGTAGTTGTATCAGTTTTTAAAGAATTTGAAGGAATTTGAAGAATTTGAAGGAATTTGTAGTAGTAGTAGTAGTAGTAGTAGTAGTAGTAGTAGTAGTAGTATCAGTAGTACTAGTAGGAGTAGTAGTAGTAGTAATAGTAGTAGTATCAGTAGTAGTTGTTGTAGTATCAGCAGTAGCATCAGTAGTAGTAGCAGTAGCAGCAGTAGTATCATAAGTAGTAGTAGTAGTAGTAGTAGTATCAGTAGTAGTAGTATCAGTTGTAGTAGTAGTAGTAGTAGTAGGAGTAGTAGTAGTATCAGTTGTAGTAGTAGTAGTAGGAGGAGGAGTAGTATCTGTTGTAGTTGTAGTATTAATATCAGTTGTATCAGAAGAATTAGAAGGAATTTGAAAAATCTGAAGAATTTGAAGTATTTGAAGTATTTGAAAAATTTGAAAAAATTTGAAAAATTTGAAAAAAATTGAAAAATCTCAAAGATTTGAACCATTTGAACCATTTGAAGTTTTAGAACAACAAGAATGATAACAAGAATTTGAAGAAATTTGAAGGAATATGAAAAATCTGAAGAATTTGTAGGAATTTGCATTCATTATAATGGGAAAAAAGTACGCACAAAAAGTACAAATATTTTAAAAAGTATTAAAGTTAGAATAATGATGAGATATAGCAGGAATGTCGGGAAGGAGCTGAACGTTTTGACACCAAAATTGTTGAAATCGGTTGAAGTATGTGGGAGTAGTTACACGCCGACGGAATAATAATAATAATAATAATAATAACTAGAAAAAGCTGTTCCTACGCAACAGCGAGTGAGAATGCTAATCTGCAAAATGATTTGAGGAGAAGATGCAGAAGATCCATGCCGAAGAAAACAAATAGCTGAAAAACATTGAAGAATTTAAAAAAATTGAAATATTTGAACAATTTGAAGTAATTTGTAGTAGTAGTTGTATCAGTAGTAGTAGTATTAGTTTTTAAAGAATTTGAAGGAATTTGAAGGTATTTGTAGTAGTAGTAGTATCAGTAGTACTAGTAGTAGTAGTATTAGTTTTTAAAGAATTTGAAGGAATTTGATGGTATTTGAAGAATTTGAAGGAATTTGTAGTAGTAGTAGTAGTAGTATCAGTAGTAGTAGTAGTAGTAGTAGTTGTATTATTAGTAGTAATAGTAGTAGTATCAGTAGTAGTAGTAGTAATATCACTAGTAGTAGTAGTAGTATCAGTTTTTAAAGAATTTGAAGGAATTTGTAGTAGTAGTAGTAGTAGTATCAGTAGTACTAGTAGTAGTAGTTGTATTAGTAGTAGTAATAGTAGTAGTAGCAGTGGTAGTTGTTGTAGTAGCAGTAGCAGCAGTAGTATCATTAGTAGTATCATTAGTAGTAGTAGTAGTATCAGTAGTAGTAGTAGTAGTATCAGTAGTAGTAGTATTATCAGTAGTATCAGTAGTAGTAGAAGTATCAGTAGTAGTAGGAGTAGTATCAGTAGTAGTAGTAGTATCAGTTTTTAAAGAATTTGAAGGAATTTGAAGAATTTGAAGGAATTTGTAGTAGTAGTAGTAGTAGTATCAGTAGTACTAGTAGTAGTAGTAGTAGTAGTAGTAATAGTAGTAGTATCAGTAGTAGTTGTTGTAGTATCATCAGTAGCATCAGTAGTAGAAGCAGTAGTGGCATTAGTAGTAGTAGTAGTGGTAGTAGTATCAGTAGTAGTAGTATCAGTAGTAGTAGTAGTAGTAGTAGTAAGAGTAGTATCTGTTGTAGTAGTAGTATTAATATCAGTTGTATCAGAAGAATTAGAAGGAATTTGAAAATTTGAAGAATTTGAAAAATTTGAAGAATTTGAAGTATTTGAAATATTTGAAAAATTTGAAAAAAATTGAAAAATTTGAAAAAATTTGAAAAATCTGAAAGATTTGAACCATTTGAACCATTTGAACAATTTGAATAATAAGAATGATTACAAGAATTTGAAGGAATTTGAAGGAATATGAAAAATTTGAAGAATTTGAAGGATTTTGCATTGATTTCAATGGGAGCAACCAAAAACGCACAAAAAGTGAAATATTTTAAAAAGTATAAAAGTTAGCATAACTATGAGATATAGCAGGCATGCCGGGAACGAGCCGAACGTTTTGACACCAAAATTGTTGAAATTGGTTGAAGTATGCGGGAGTAGTTAGACGCCGACGGAATAATAATAATAACTAGAAAAAGCTGTTCCTACGCAACAGCGAGTGAGAATGCTAATCTGCAGAATGATTTGAGGAAAAGATGCAGAAGATCCATGCAGAAGAGAAAAAATAGCTGAAAAATATTAAAGAATTTGAAAAATTTGAAGAATTTGAACAATTTGAAGTAATTTGTAGTAGTATCAGTAGTAGTAGTATCAGTAGTATCAATAGTAGCAGTAGTAGTAGTATCAGTAGTAGTAGTAGTAGTTTTTAAAGAATTTGAAGGAATTTGAAGGTATTTGAAGAATTTGAAGGAATTTGTAGTAGTAGTAGTAGTAGTATCAGTACTACTAGTAGTAGTAGTAGTTGTATTATTAGTAGTAATAGTAGTAGTATCAGTAGTATTAGTAGTAATATCAGTAGTAGTAGCAGTATCAGTTTTTAAAGAATTTGAAGGAATTTGAAGGAATTTGTAGTAGTAGTAGTAGTAGTAGTAGTATCAGTAGTACTAGTAGTAGTAGTAGTTGTATTAGTAGTAGTAATAGTAGTAGTATCAGTAGTAGTAATAGTAGTAGCAGTAGTAGTAGCAGTAGCGGCAGTAGTATCATTAGTAGTAGTAGTATCAGTAGTAGTAGTAGTATCAGTAGTAGTAGTAGTAGTAGTAGTAGTATCAGTAGTAGTAGTAGAAGTATCAGTAGTAGTAGGAGTAGTATCAGTAGTAGTAGTAGTATCAGTTTTTAAAGAATTTGAAGGAATTTGCAGAATTTAAAGGAATTTGTAGTAGTAGTAGTAGTAGTAGTAGTGGTAGTAGTAGTAGTATCATTAGTACTAGTAGTAGTAGTAGTAATAGTAGTAGTATCAGTAGTAGTTGTAGCATCAGCAGTAGCATCAGTAGTAGTAGCAGTAGCAGCAGTAGTATCATTAGTAGTAGTAGTAGTGGTAGTAGTATCAGTAGTAGTAGTAGTAGTATCAGTAGTAGTAGTATCAGTTGTAGTAGTAGTAGTAGTAGTAGTAAGAGTAGTATCTGTTGTAGTTGTAGTATTAATATCAGTTGTATCAGAAGAATTAGAAGGAATTTGAAAAATTTGAAGAATTTGAAAAATTTGAAGAATTTGAAGTATTTGAAGTATATGAAAAATTTGAAAAAATTTGAAAAATATGAAAAAATTTGAAAAATCTGAAAGATTTGAACCATTTGAACAATTTGAACAATAAGAATGATTAAAAGAATTTGAAGGAATTTGAAGGAATATGAAAAATTTGAAGAATTTGAAGGAATTTGCATTCATTTCAATGGGAAAAAAGTACGCACAAAAAGTACAAATATTTTAAAAAGTATTAAAGTTAGAATAATGATGAGATATAGCAGGAATGTCGGGAAGGAGCTGAACGTTTTGACACCAAAATTGTTGAAATCGGTTGAAGTATGTGGGAGTAGTTACACGCCGACGGAATAATAATAATAATAATAATAATAATAATAATAACTAGAAAAAGCTGTTCCTACGCAACAGCGAGTGAGAATGCTAATCTGCAGAATGATTTGAGGAGAAGATGCAGAAGATCCATGCAGAAGAGAAAAAATAGCTGAAAAACATTGAAGAATTTGAAAAATTTGAAGAATTTGAACAATTTGAAGTAATTTGTAGTAGTAGTATCAGTAGTAGTAGTAGTATCAGTAGTAGTAGTAGTAGTAGTATCAGTAGTAGTAGTAGTAGTATCAGTAGTAGTAGTAGTATCAGTAGTATCAGTAGTAGCAGTAGTAGTAGTAGTAGTATCAGTAGTAGTAGTATCAGTTTTTAAAGAATTTGAAGGAATTTGAAGAATTTGAAGGAATTTGTAGTAGTAGTAGTAGTAGTAGTAGTAGTAGTATCAGTAGTACTAGTA
The DNA here is from genome assembly GCA_037039145.1 of Fundulus diaphanus. Classification (NCBI taxonomy): domain Eukaryota; kingdom Metazoa; phylum Chordata; class Actinopteri; order Cyprinodontiformes; family Fundulidae; genus Fundulus; species Fundulus diaphanus. The sequence continues at coordinate 52,358,903 of CM073129.1, forward strand.
GTAGTAGTACTTGTATTATTAGTAGTAATAGTAGTAGTATCAGTAGTAATAGTATCAGTTTTTAAAGAATTTGAAGGAATTTGTAGTAGTAGTAGTAGTATCAGTAGTACTAGTAGTAGTAGTAGTTGTATTAGTAGTAGCAATATTAGTAGTATCAGTAGTAGTAGTAGTATCAGTTTTTAAAGAATTTGAAGGAATTTGTAGTAGTAGTAGTAGTAGTAGTAGTAGTAGTTGTTGTTGTTGTATTAGTAGTAGTAATAGTAGTAGTATCAGTAGTAGTAGTAGTATCAGTTTTTAAGGAATTTGAAGGAATTTGAGGAATTTGAAGGAATTTGTAGTAGTAGTAGTAGTAGTATCAGTAGTACTAGTAGTAGTAGTTGTTGTTGTATTATTAGTAGTAATAGTAGTAGTGTCAGTAGTAGTAGTAGTAGTAGTATCAGTAGTAGTAGTAGTATCAGTTTTTAAAGAATTTGAAGGAATTTGTAGTAGTAGTAGTAGTAGTAGTAGTATCAGTAGTACTAGTTGTTGTATTAGTAGTAGTAATAGTAGTAGTATCAGTAGTAGTAGTAGTAGTAGTATCAGTAGTAGTGGTAGTATCAGTTTTTAAAGAATTTGAAGGAATTTGTAGTAGTAGTAGTAGTATTAGTAGTAGTATCAGTAGTACTAGTAGTGGTAGTAGTTGTATTAGTAGTAGTAATAGTAGTAGTAGCAGTAGTAGTTGTTGTAGTAGCAGTAGTAGTAGCAGTAGCAGCAGTAGTAGTAGTAGTAGTAGTATCAGTAGTAGTAGTAGTAGTAGTATCAGTAGTAGTATCAGTAGTAGTAGTAGAAGTATCAGTAGTAGTAGAAGTAGTATCAGTAGTAGTAGTAGTAGTAGTATCAGTTTTTAAAGAATTTGAAGGAATTTGAAGAATTTGAAGGAATTTGTAATAGTAGTAGTAGTAGTATCAGTAGTACTAGTAGTAGTAGTAGTAATAGTAGTAGTATCAGTAGTAGTTGTTGTAGTATCAGCAGTAGCAGCATCAGTAGTAGTAGCAGTAGCAGCAGTAGTATCATTAGTAGTAGTAGTAGCGGTAGTAGTATCAGTAGTATTAGTAGTAGTAATATCAGTAGTAGTATCAGTTGTAGTAGTAGTAGTAGTAGGAGTAGTATCTGTTGTAGTTGTAGTATTAATATCAGTTGTATCAGGAGAATTAGAAGGAATTTGAAAAATTTGAAGAATTTGACAAATTTGAAGAATTTGAAGTATTTGAAGTATTTGAAAAATTTGAAAAAATTTGAAAAATATGAAAAAACTTGAAAAATCTGAAAGATTTGAACCATTTGAACCATTTGAACAATTTGAACAATAAGAATGATTAAAAGAATTTGAAGGAATTTGAAGGAATATCAAAAATTTGAAGAATTTGAAGGAATTTGCATTCATTTCAATGGGAAAAAAGTACGCACAAAAAGTACAAATATTTTAAAAAGTATTAAAGTTAGAATAATGATGAGATATAGCAGGAATGTCGGGAAGGAGCTGAACGTTTTGACACGAAAATTGTTGAAATCGGTTGAAGTATGTGGGAGTAGTTACACGCCGACGGAATAATAATAATAATAATAATAATAATAATAATAATAATAATAAAGAAAAACAGGAAAACAATAAGTGAGAATGCTGTATAGCATTCTCACTGATAATAATAAAGAAAAACAGGAAAACAATAAGTGAGAATGCTGTATAGCATTCTCACTGATAATAATAATAATAATAAAGAAAAACAGGAAAACAATAAGTGAGAATGCTGTATAGCATTCTCACTGATAATAATAATAACTAGAAAAAGCTGTTCCTACGCAACAGCGAGTGAGAATGCTAATCTGCAGAATGATTTGAGAAGATGCAGAAGATCCATGCAGAAGAGAAAAAATAGCTGAAAAATATTAAAGAATTTGAAAAATTTGAAGAATTTGAACAATTTGAAGTAATTTGTAGTAGTAGTAGTAGTAGTATCAGTAGTAGTAGTAGTAGTAGTATCAGTAGTATCAGTAGTAGCAGTAGTAGTAGTAGTAGTATCAGTAGTAGTAGTAGTAGTAGCAGTAGTAGCAGTAGTAGTAGTAGTATCAGTAGTAGTAGTAGTAGTTTTTAAAGAATTTGAAGGAATTTGAAGGTATTTGAAGAATTTGAAGGAATTTGTAGTAGTAGTAGTAGTAGTATCAGTAGTACTACTAGTAGTAGTAGTTGTATTATTAGTAGTAATAGTAGTAGTATCAGTAGTATTAGTAGTAATATCAGTAGTAGTAGCAGTATCAGTTTTTAAAGAATTTGAAGGAATTTGTAGTAGTAGTAGTAGTAGTAGTATCAGTAGTACTAGTAGTAGTAGTAGTTGTATTAGTAGTAGTAATAGTAGTAGTAGTAGTATCAGTAGTAGTAGTAGCAGCAGTAGTATCAGTAGTAGTAGTAGTATCAGTAGTAGTAGTAGTATCAGTAGTAGTAGTAGTAGTAGTAGTATCAGTAGTAGTAGTAGAAGTATCAGTAGTAGTAGGAGTAGTATCAGTAGTAGTAGTAGTATCAGTTTTTAAAGAATTTGAAGGAATTTGCAGAATTTAAAGGAATTTGTAGTAGTAGTAGTAGTAGTAGTATCAGTAGTACTAGTAGTAGTAGTAGTAATAGTAGTAGTATCAGTAGTACTAGTAGTAGTAGTAGTAATAGTAGTAGTATCAGTAGTAGTTGTAGTACCAGCAGTAGCATCAGTAGTAGTAGCAGTAGCAGCAGTAGTATCATTAGTAGTAGTAGTAGTGGTAGTACTATCAGTAGTAGTAGTAGTAGTATCAGTTGTAGTAGTATCAGTTGTAGTAGCAGTAGTAGTAGGAGTAGTATCTGTTGTAGTTGTAGTATTAATATCAGTTGTATCAGGAGAATTAGAAGGAATTTGAAAAATTTGAAGAATTTGACAAATTTGAAGAATTTGAAGTATTTGAAAAATTTGAAAAAATTTGAAAAATATGAAAAAATTTGAAAAATCTGAAAGATTTGAACCATTTGAACCATTTGAACAATTTGAACAATAAGAATGATTAAAAGAATTTGAAGGAATTTGAAGGAATATCAAAAATTTGAAGAATTTGAAGGAATTTGCATTCATTTCAATGGGAAAAAAGTACGCACAAAAGTACAAATATTTTAAAAAGTATTAAAGTTAGAATAATGATGAGATATAGCAGGAATGTCGGGAAGGAGCTGAACGTTTTGACACCAAAATTGTTGAAATCGGTTGAAGTATGTGGGAGTAGTTACATGCCGACGGAATAATAATAATAACTAGAAAAAGCTGTTCCTACGCAACAGCGAGTGAGAATGCTAATCTGCAGAATGATTTGAGGAGAAGATGCAGAAGATCCATGCAGAAGAGTAAAAACAGCTGAAAAACATTGAAGAATTTGAAAAATTTGAACAATTTGAAGTAATTTGTTCATGTTGTAGTAGTAGTAGTAGTAGTAGTAGTAGTAGTAGTAGTAGTAGTATCAGTAGTAGTAGTAGTATCAGTAGTAGTAGTAGAAGTATCAGTAGTAGTAGTAGTAGTATCAGTAGTAGTAGTATCAGTGGTAGTATCAGTAGTAGTATCAGTAGTATTAGTAGAAGTAGTATCTTTAGTAGTAGTAGTAGTAGTAGTAGTAGCAGTAGTAGTAGCAGCAGTAGTTATCAGTAGTAGTAGCAGTAGTTATCAGTAGTAGTAGCAGTAGTAGTAGCAGTAGTAGTAGTAGCAGTAGTAGTAGCAGCAGTAGTTATCAGTAGTAGTAGCAGTAGTTATCAGTAGCAGTAGTAGCAGCAGTAGTAGTAGTAGCAGTAGTAGTAGCAGCAGTAGTTATCAGTAGTAGTAGCAGTAGTTATCAGTAGCAGTAGCAGTAGTAGCAGCAGTAGTAGTAGTAGTAGTAGTATCAGTAGTAGTAGTATTAGTTTTTAAAGAATTTGAAGAATTTGAAGGAATTTGTAGTAGTAATAGTAGTAGTATCAGTAGTACTACTAGTAGTAGTAGTTGTATTATTAGTAGTAATAGTTGTAGTATCAGTAGTAGTAGTATCAGTAGTAGTAGTAGTATCAGTTTTTTAAAGAATTTGAAGGAATTTGAAGGAATTTGTAGTAGTAGTAGTAGTAGTAGTAGTATCAGTAGTACTACTAGTAGTAGTAGTTGTATTAGTAGTAGTAATAGTAGTAGTATCAGTAGTAGTAGTAGTAGTATCAGTAGTAGTAGTATCAGTTTTTAAAGAATTTGAAGGAATTTTTAGTAGTAGTAGTAGTAGTAGTATTAGTAGTAGTATCAGTAGTACTAGTAGTAGTAGTTGTTGTATTAGTAGTAGTAATAGTAGTAGTAGCAGTAGTAGTTGTTGTAGTAGCAGTAGTAGTAGCAGTAGCAGCAGTAGTATCATTAGTAGTAGTAGTAGTAGTAGTAGTAGTAGTAGTAGTATCAGTAGTAGTAGTGGTATCAGTAGTGGTAGTAGTAGTAGTATCAGTAGTAGTAGTAGAAGTATCAGTAGCAGTAGGAGTAGTATCAGTTTTTAAAGAATTTGAAGGAATTTGAAGAATTTGAAGGAATTTGTAGTAGTAGTAGTAGTAGTAGTATCAGTAGTACTAGTAGTAGTAGTATTAGTAGTAGTAGTAGTAATAGTAGTAGTATCAGTAGTAGTTGTTGTAGTATCAGCAGTAGCATCAGTAGTAGTAGCAGTAGCAGCAGTAGTATCATTAGTAGTAGTAGTAGTGGTAGTAGTATCAGTAGTAATAGTAGTAGTATCAGTAGTAGTAGTATCAGTTGTAGTAGTAGTAGTAGTAGTAGTAGTAGTAGTAGTAGTAGTATCTGTTGTAGTAGTAGTATTAATATCAGTTTTATCAGAAGAATTAGAAGGAATTTGAAAAATTTGAAGAATTCGAAAAATTTGAAGAATTTGAAGTATTTGAAGTATTTGAAAAAATTTGAAAAATTTGAAAAAATTTGAAAAATCTGAAAGATTTGAAAAATCTGAAAGATTTGAACCATTTGAACAATTTCAACAATAAGAAGAATTTGAAAGAATTTGAAGGAATATGAAAAATTTGAAGAATTTGAAGGATTTTGCATTGATTTCAATGGGAGCAACCAAAAACGCACAAAAAGTGAAATATTTTAAAAAGTATAAAAGTTAGCATAACCATGAGATATAGCAGGCATGCCGGGAACGAGCCAAACGTTTTGACACCAAAATTGTTGAAATTGGTTGAAGTATGCGGGAGTAGTTAGACGCCGACGGAATAATAATAATAATAACTAGAAAAAGCTGTTCCTACGCAACAGCGAGTGAGAATGCTAATCTGCAAAATGATTTGAGGAGAAGATGCAGAAGATCCATGCCGAAGAAAACAAATAGCTGAAAAACATTGAAGAATTTAAAAAAATTGAAATATTTGAACAATTTGAAGTAATTTGTAGTAGTAGTTGTATCAGTAGTAGTAGTATTAGTTTTTCAAAGAATTTGAAGGAATTTGAAGGTATTTGTAGTAGTAGTGGTAGTATCAGTAGTACTAGTAGTAGTAGTATTAGTTTTTAAAGAATTTGAAGGAATTTGAAGGTATTTGAAGAATTTGAAGGAATTTGTAGTAGTAGTAGTAGTAGTAGTATCAGTAGTACTAGTAGTAGTAATAGTAGTAGTATCAGTAGTAGTAGTAGTAGTATCAGTAGTAGTAGTAGTATCAGTTTTTAAAGAATTTGAAGGAATTTGTAGTAGTAGTAGTAGTAGTATCAGTAGTACTAGTAGTAGTAGTTGTATTAGTAGTAGTAATAGTAGTAGTAGCAGTAGTAGTTGTTGTAGTAGCAGTAGCAGCAGTAGTATCATTAGTAGTATCATTAGTAGTAGTAGTAGTATCAGTAGTAGTAGTAGTAGTATCAGTAGTAGTAGTATTATCAGTAGTATCAGTAGTAGTAGTAGAAGTATCAGTAGTAGTAGGAGTAGTATCAGTAGTAGTAGTAGTATCAGTTTTTAAAGAATTTGAAGGAATTTGAAGAATTTGAAGGAATTTGAAGTAGTAGTAGTAGTAGTATCAGTAGTACTAGTAGTAGTATCAGTAGTAGTAGTATCAGTAGTAGTAGTAGTAGTAGTAGTAGTAGTAAGAGTAGTATCTGTTGTAGTAGTAGTATTAATATCAGTTGTATCAGAAGAATTAGAAGGAATTTGAAAAATTTGAAGAATTTGAAAAATTTGAAGAATTTGAAGTATTTGAAATATTTGAAAAATTTGAAAAAAATTGAAAAATTTGTAAAAATGTGAAAAATCTGAAAGATTTGAACCATTTGAACCATTTGAACAATTTGAATAATAAGAATGATTACAAGAATTTGAAGGAATTTGAAGGAATATGAAAAATTTGAAGAATTTGAAGGATTTTGCATTGATTTCAATGGGAGCAACCAAAAACGCACAAAAAGTGAAATATTTTAAAAAGTATAAAAGTTAGCATAACTATGAGATATAGCAGGCATGCCGGGAACGAGCCGAACGTTTTGACACCAAAATTGTTGAAATTGGTTGAAGTATGCGGGAGTAGTTAGACGCCGACGGAATAATAATAATAACTAGAAAAAGCTGTTCCTACGCAACAGCGAGTGAGAATGCTAATCTGCAGAATGATTTGAGGAGAAGATGCAGAAGATCAATGCAGAAGAGAAAAAATAGCTAAAAAACATTGAAGAATTAGAAAAATTTGAAGAATTTGAAGAATTTGAAGTAATTTGTAGTAGTAGTAGTAGTTGTAGTAGTACTAGAAGTACTATTAGTAGTAGTAGTAGTAGTAGTATCAGTAGTAGTAGTAGTAGTATCAGTAGTATCAGTAGTAGCAGTAGTAGTAGTATCAGTAGTAGTAGTATCAGTTTTTAAAGGATTTGAAGGAATTTGTAGTAGTAGTAGTAGTATCAGTAGTACTAGTAGTAGTAGTAGTTGTATTATTAGTAGTAATAGTAGTAGTATCAGTAGTAGTAGTAGTAGTATCAGTAGTAGTAGTAGTATCAGTTTTTAAAAAAATTGAAGGAATTTGAAGGAATTTGTAGTAGTAGTAGTAGTAGTAGTAGTATCAGTAGTACTAGTAGTAGTAGTAGTTGTATTAGTAGTAGTAATAGTAGTAGTATCAGTAGTAGTAGTAGTAGTATCAGTAGTAGTAGTAGTATCAGTTTTTAAATAATTTGAAGGAAATTGTAGTAGTAGTAGTATTAGTAGTAGTATCAGTAGTACTACTAGTAGTAGTAGTTGTATTAGTAGTAGTAATAGTAGTAGTAGCAGTAGTAGTTGTAGTAGCAGTAGTGGTAGCAGTAGCAGCAATAGTATCATTAGTAGTAGTAGTAGTAGTAGTAGTAGTAGTAGTATCTGTAGTAGTAGTAGTAGTATCATCAGTAGTAGTAGTAGAAGTATCAGTAGTAGTAGGAGTAGTATCAGTAGTAGTAGTAGTATCAGTTTTTAAAGAATTTGGAGGAATTTGAAGAATTTGAAGGAATTTGTAGTAGTAGTAGTAGTAGTAGTAGTAGTATCAGTAGTACTAGTAGTAGTAGTAGTAGTAGTAATAGTAGTAGTATCAGTAGTAGTTGTTGTAGTATCAGCAGTAGCATCAGTAGTAGTAGCAGTAGCAGCAGTAGTAGTAGCAGTAGCAGCAGTAGTATCATTAGTAGTAGTAGTAGTAGTATTATTATCAGTAGTAGTAGTAGTATCAGTAGTAGTAGTAGTAGTAGTAGTAGTAGTATCAGTAGTAGTAGTAGAAGTATCAGTAGTAGTAGGAGTAGTATCAGTAGTAGTAGTAGTATCAGTTTTTAAAGAATTTGAAGTAATTTGAAGAATTTGAAGGAATTTGTAGTAGTAGTAGTAGTAGTAGTAGTAGTAGTATCAGTAGTACTAGTAGTAGTAGTAGTAGTAGTAGTAATAGTAGTAGTATCAGTAGTAGTTGTTGTAGTATCAGCAGTAGCATCAGTAGTAGTAGCAGTAGCAGCAGTAGTATCATTAGTAGTAGTAGTAGTGGTAGTAGTATCAGTAGTAGTAGTAGTAGTAGTATCAGTAGTAGTAGTATCAGTTGTAGTAGTAGTAGTAGTAGGAGTAGTATCTGTTGTAGTAGTAGTATTAATATCAGTTGTATCAGAAGAATTAGAAAGAATTTGAAAAATTTGAAGAATTTGAAAAATTTGAAGAATTTGAAGTATTTGAAGTATTTGAAAAATTTGAAACAATTTGAAAAATTTGAAAAAATTTGAAAAATCTGAAAGATTTGAACCATTTGAACCATTTGAACAATTTCAACAATAAGAATGATTACAAGAATTTGAAGGAATATAAAAAATTTGAAGAATTTGAAGGAATTTGCATTCATTTCAATGGGAGAAAAATACGCACAAAAGTACAAATATTTTAAAAAGTATTAAAGTTAGAATAATGATGAGATATAGCAGGAATGTAGGGAAGGAGCTGAACGTTTTGACACCAAAATTGTTGAAATCGGTTGAAGTATGTGGGAGTAGTTACACGCCGACGGAATAATAATAATAATAATAATAATAATAATAATAATAATAATAAAGAAAAACAGGAAAACAATAAGTGAGAATGCTGTATAGCATTCTCACTGATAATAATAATAATAACTAGAAAAAGCTGTTCCTACGCAACAGCGAGTGAGAATGCTAATCTGCAGAATGATTTGAGGAGAAGGTGCAGAAGATCCATGCAGAAGAGAAAAAATAGCTGAAAAACATTGAAGAATTTGAAAAATTTGAACAATTTGAACAATTTGAAGTCATTTGTAGTAGTAGTAGTAGTAGTAGTATCAGTAGTAGTAGTATCAGTAGTAGCAGTAGTAGTAGTAGTAGTAGTAGTAGTAGTATCAGTAGTAGTAGTATTAGTTTTTAAAGAATTTGAAGGAATTTGAAGAATTTGAAGTAATTTGTAGTAGTAGTAGTAGTAGTATCAGTAGTAGTAGTATCAGTAGTAGCAGTAGTAGTAGTAGTATCAGTAGTAGCAGTAGTAGTAGTTGTAGTAGTAGTAGCAGTAGTAGTAGTATCAGTTTTTAAAGAATTTGAAGGAATTTGAAGAATTTGAAGGAATTTGTAGTAGTAGTAGTAGTAGTATCAGTAGTACTAGTAGTAGTTGTATTATTAGTAGTAATAGTAGTAGTATCAGTAGTATTAGTAGTAATATCAGTAGTAGTAGCAGTATCAGTTTTTAAAGAATTTGAAGGAATTTGAAGGAATTTGTAGTAGTAGTAGTAGTAGTAGTAGTAGTATCAGTAGTACTAGTAGTAGTAGTAGTTGTATTAGTAGTAGTAATAGTAGTATCAGTAGTAGTAGTAGTAGTATCAGTAGTAGTAGCAGTAGCAGCAGTAGTAGCAGTAGCAGCAGTAGTATCATTAGTAGTAGTAGTATCAGTAGTAGTAGAAGTAGTATCAGTAGTAGTAGTAGTATCAGTAGTAGTAGAAGTATCAGTACTAGTAGGAGTAGTATCAGTAGTAGTAGTAGTATCAGTTTTTAAAGAATTTGAAGGAATTTGCAGAATTTAAAGGAATTTGTAGTAGTAGTATCAGTAGTAGTTGTAGTATCAGCCGTAGCATCAGTAGTAGTAGCAGTAGCAGCAGTAGTATCATTAGTAGTAGTGGTAGTAGTATCAGTAGTGGTGGTAGTAGTATCAGTAGTAGTAGTAGTAGTATCAGTAGTACTAGTAGTAGTAGTAGTATCAGTAGTAGTACTAGTAGTAGTAGTAGTATCAGTAGTAGTAGTAGTAGTTGTTGTAGTATCAGCAGTAGCATCAGTAGTAGAAGCAGTAGTGGCATTAGTAGTAGTAGTAGTGGTAGTAGTATCAGTAGTAGTAGTAGTAGTATCAGTAGTAGTAGTATTAGTAGTAGTAGTAGTAGTAGTAGTAAGAGTAGTATCTGTTGTAGTAGTAGTATTAATTTCAGTTGTATCAGAAGAATTAGAAGGAATTTGAAAAATTTGAAGAATTTGAAAAATTTGAAGAATTTGAAGTATTTGAAATATTTGAAAAATTTGAAAAAAATTGAAAAATTTGAAAAAATGTGAAAAATCTGAAAGATTTCAACCATTTGAACCATTTGAACAATTTGAATAATAAGAATGATTACAAGAATTTGAAGGAATTTGAAGGAATATGAAAAATTTGAAGAATTTGAAGGATTTTTCATTGATTTCAATGGGAGCAACCAAAAACGCACAAAAAGTGAAATATTTTAAAAAGTATAAAAGTTAGCATAACCATGAGATATAGCAGGCATGCCGGGAACGAGCCGAACGTTTTGACACCAAAATTGTTGAAATTGGTTGAAGTATGCGGGAGTAGTTAGACGCCGACGGAATAATAATAATAACTAGAAAAAGCTGTTCCTACGCAACAGCGAGTGAGAATGCTAATCTGCAGAATGATTTGAGGAGAAGATTCAGAAGATCCATGCAGAAGAGACAAAATAGCTGAAAAACATTGAAGAATTTGAAAAATTTGAAGAATTTGAACAATTTGAAGTCATTTGTAGTAGTAGTAGTAGTAGTAGTAGTAGTATCAGTTGTAGTAGTATCAGTAGTATCAGTAGTAGCAGTAGTAGTAGTAGTAGTAGTAGTAGTAGTAGTATCAGTAGTAGTAGTATTAGTTTTTAAAGAATTTGAAGGAATTTGAAGAATTTGAAGGAATTTGTAGTAGTAGTAGTAGTAGTATCAGTAGTACTAGTAGTACTAATAGTTGTATTATTAGTAGTAATAGTAGTAGTATCAGTAATAGTAGTAGTATCAGTAGTAGTAGTAGTATCAGTTTTTAAAGAATTTGAAGGAATTTGAAGGAATTTGTAGTAGTAGTAGTAGGATCAGTAGTACTAGTAGTAGTGGTATTATTAGTAGTAATAGTAGTAGTATCAGTAGTAGTAGTAGTAGTATCAGTAGTAGTAGTAGTATCAGTTTTTAAAGAATTTGAAGGAATTTAAAGGAATTTGTAGTAGTAGTAGTAGTAGTAGTATCAGTAGTACTAGTAGTAGTAGTAGTAGTAGTATCAGTAGTACTAGTAGTAGTAGTAGTTGTATTAGTAGTAGTAATAGTAGTAGTATCAGTAGTAGTAGTAGTAGTAGTAGTATCAGTAGTAGTAGTATCAGTGTTTAAAGAATTTGAAGGAATTTGTAGTGGTAGTAGTATTAGTAGTAGTATCAGTAGTACTAGTAGTAGTAGTAGTTGTATTAGTAGTAGTAATAGTAGTAGTAGCAGTAGTAGTTGTAGTAGCAGTAGTGGTAGCAGTAGCAGCAATAGTATCATTAGTAGTAGTAGTATTAGTAGTAGTAGTATCAGTAGTAGTAGTAGTAGTAGTATCAGTAGTAGTAGTATAAGTATCAGTAGTATTAGGAGTAGTATCAGTAGTAGTAGTAGTATGAGTTTTTAAAGAATTTGAAGGAATTTGTAGTAGTAGTAGTAGTAGTAGTAGTATCAGTAGTACTAGTAGTAGTAGTAGTAGTAGTAGTATCAGTAGTAGTTGTTGTAGTATCAGCAGTAGCATCAGTAGTAGTAGCAGTAGCAGCAGTAGTATCATTAGTAGTAGTAGTAGTAGTAGTATCAGTAGTAGTAGTAGAAGTATCAGTAGTAGTAGGAGTAGTATCAGTAGTAGTAGTTGTATCAGTTTTTAAAGAATTTGAAGGAATTTGAAGAATTTGAAGGAATTTGTAGTAGTAGTAGTAGTAGTAGTAGTAGTAGTAGTATCAGTAGTACTAGTAGGAGTAGTAGTAGTAGTAATAGTAGTAGTATCAGTAGTAGTTGTTGTAGTATCAGCAGTAGCATCAGTAGTAGTAGCAGTAGCAGCAGTAGTATCATAAGTAGTAGTAGTAGTAGTAGTAGTATCAGTAGTAGTAGTATCAGTTGTAGTAGTAGTAGTAGTAGTAGGAGTAGTAGTAGTATCAGTTGTAGTAGTAGTAGTAGGAGGAGGAGTAGTATCTGTTGTAGTTGTAGTATTAATATCAGTTGTATCAGAAGAATTAGAAGGAATTTGAAAAATATGAAGAATTTGAAGTATTTGAAGTATTTGAAAAATTTGAAAAAATTTGAAAAATTTGAAAAAAATTGAAAAATCTCAAAGATTTGAACCATTTGAACCATTTGAACTATTAGAACAATAAGAATGATTACAAGAATTTGAAGGAATTTGAAGGAATATGAAAAATTTGAAGAATTTGAAGGAATTTGCATTCATTTCAATGGGAAAAAAGTACGCACAAAAAGTACAAATATTTTAAAAAGTATTAAAGTTAGAATAATGATGAGATATAGCAGGAATGTCGGGAAGGAGCTGAACGTTTTGACACCAAAATTGTTGAAATCGGTTGAAGTATGTGGGAGTAGTTACACGCCGACGGAATAATAATAATAATAATAATAATAACTAGAAAAAGCTGTTCCTACGCAACAGCGAGTGAGAATGCTAATCTGCAGAATGATTTGAGAAGATGCAGAAGATCCATGCAGAAGAGAAAAAATAGCTGAAAAATATTAAAGAATTTGAAAAATTTGAAGAATTTGAACAATTTGAAGTAATTTGTAGTAGTAGTAGTAGTAGTATCAGTAGTAGTAGTAGTAGTAGTATCAGTAGTATCAGTAGTAGCAGTAGTAGTAGTAGTAGTATCAGTAGTAGTAGTAGTAGTAGCAGTAGTAGCAGTAGTAGTAGTAGTATCAGTAGTAGTAGTAGTAGTTTTTAAAGAATTTGAAGGAATTTGAAGGTATTTGAAGAATTTGAAGGAATTTGTAGTAGTAGTAGTAGTAGTATCAGTAGTACTACTAGTAGTAGTAGTTGTATTATTAGTAGTAATAGTAGTAGTATCAGTAGTATTAGTAGTAATATCAGTAGTAGTAGCAGTATCAGTTTTTAAAGAATTTGAAGGAATTTGTAGTAGTAGTAGTAGTAGTAGTATCAGTAGTACTAGTAGTAGTAGTAGTTGTATTAGTAGTAGTAATAGTAGTAGTAGTAGTATCAGTAGTAGTAGTAGCAGCAGTAGTATCAGTAGTAGTAGTAGTATCAGTAGTAGTAGTAGTATCAGTAGTAGTAGTAGTAGTAGTAGTATCAGTAGTAGTAGTAGAAGTATCAGTAGTAGTAGGAGTAGTATCAGTAGTAGTAGTAGTATCAGTTTTTAAAGAATTTGAAGGAATTTGCAGAATTTAAAGGAATTTGTAGTAGTAGTAGTAGTAGTAGTATCAGTAGTACTAGTAGTAGTAGTAGTAATAGTAGTAGTATCAGTAGTACTAGTAGTAGTAGTAGTAATAGTAGTAGTATCAGTAGTAGTTGTAGTACCAGCAGTAGCATCAGTAGTAGTAGCAGTAGCAGCAGTAGTATCATTAGTAGTAGTAGTAGTGGTAGTACTATCAGTAGTAGTAGTAGTAGTATCAGTTGTAGTAGTATCAGTTGTAGTAGCAGTAGTAGTAGGAGTAGTATCTGTTGTAGTTGTAGTATTAATATCAGTTGTATCAGGAGAATTAGAAGGAATTTGAAAAATTTGAAGAATTTGACAAATTTGAAGAATTTGAAGTATTTGAAAAATTTGAAAAAATTTGAAAAATATGAAAAAATTTGAAAAATCTGAAAGATTTGAACCATTTGAACCATTTGAACAATTTGAACAATAAGAATGATTAAAAGAATTTGAAGGAATTTGAAGGAATATCAAAAATTTGAAGAATTTGAAGGAATTTGCATTCATTTCAATGGGAAAAAAGTACGCACAAAAGTACAAATATTTTAAAAAGTATTAAAGTTAGAATAATGATGAGATATAGCAGGAATGTCGGGAAGGAGCTGAACGTTTTGACACCAAAATTGTTGAAATCGGTTGAAGTATGTGGGAGTAGTTACATGCCGACGGAATAATAATAATAATAATAATAATAATAATAATAATAATAATAAAGAAAAACAGGAAAACAATAAGTGAGAATGCTGTATAGCATTCTCACTGATAATAATAATAATAATAAAGAAAAACAGGAAAACAATAAGTGAGAATGCTGTATAGCATTCTCACTGATAATAAAGAAAAACAGGAAAACAATAAGTGAGAATGCTGTATAGCATTCTCACTGATAAAGAAAAACAGGAAAACAATAAGTGAGAATGCTGTATAGCATTCTCACTGATAATAAAGAAAAACAGGAAAACAATAAGTGAGAATGCTGTATAGCATTCTCACTGATAATAAAGAAAAACAGGAAAACAATAAGTGAGAATGCTGTATAGCATTCTCACTGATAATAATAATAATAAAGAAAAACAGGAAAACAATAAGTGAGAATGCTGTATAGCATTCTCACTGACTAGAAAAAGCTGTTCCTACGCAACAGCGAGTGAGAATGCTAATCTGCAGAATGATTTGAGAAGATGCAGAAGATCCATGCAGAAGAGAAAAAATAGCTGAAAAATATTAAAGAATTTGAAAAATTTGAAGAATTTGAACAATTTGAAGTAATTTGTAGTAGTAGTAGTAGTAGTATCAGTAGTAGTAGTAGTAGTAGTATCAGTAGTATCAGTAGTAGCAGTAGTAGTAGTAGTAGTATCAGTAGTAGTAGTAGTAGTAGCAGTAGTAGCAGTAGTAGTAGTAGTATCAGTAGTAGTAGTAGTAGTTTTTAAAGAATTTGAAGGAATTTGAAGGTATTTGAAGAATTTGAAGGAATTTGTAGTAGTAGTAGTAGTAGTATCAGTAGTACTACTAGTAGTAGTAGTTGTATTATTAGTAGTAATAGTAGTAGTATCAGTAGTATTAGTAGTAATATCAGTAGTAGTAGCAGTATCAGTTTTTAAAGAATTTGAAGGAATTTGTAGTAGTAGTAGTAGTAGTAGTATCAGTAGTACTAGTAGTAGTAGTAGTTGTATTAGTAGTAGTAATAGTAGTAGTAGTAGTATCAGTAGTAGTAGTAGCAGCAGTAGTATCAGTAGTAGTAGTAGTATCAGTAGTAGTAGTAGTATCAGTAGTAGTAGTAGTAGTAGTAGTATCAGTAGTAGTAGTAGAAGTATCAGTAGTAGTAGGAGTAGTATCAGTAGTAGTAGTAGTATCAGTTTTTAAAGAATTTGAAGGAATTTGCAGAATTTAAAGGAATTTGTAGTAGTAGTAGTAGTAGTAGTATCAGTAGTACTAGTAGTAGTAGTAGTAATAGTAGTAGTATCAGTAGTACTAGTAGTAGTAGTAGTAATAGTAGTAGTATCAGTAGTAGTTGTAGTACCAGCAGTAGCATCAGTAGTAGTAGCAGTAGCAGCAGTAGTATCATTAGTAGTAGTAGTAGTGGTAGTACTATCAGTAGTAGTAGTAGTAGTATCAGTTGTAGTAGTATCAGTTGTAGTAGCAGTAGTAGTAGGAGTAGTATCTGTTGTAGTTGTAGTATTAATATCAGTTGTATCAGGAGAATTAGAAGGAATTTGAAAAATTTGAAGAATTTGACAAATTTGAAGAATTTGAAGTATTTGAAAAATTTGAAAAAATTTGAAAAATATGAAAAAATTTGAAAAATCTGAAAGATTTGAACCATTTGAACCATTTGAACAATTTGAACAATAAGAATGATTAAAAGAATTTGAAGGAATTTGAAGGAATATCAAAAATTTGAAGAATTTGAAGGAATTTGCATTCATTTCAATGGGAAAAAAGTACGCACAAAAGTACAAATATTTTAAAAAGTATTAAAGTTAGAATAATGATGAGATATAGCAGGAATGTCGGGAAGGAGCTGAACGTTTTGACACCAAAATTGTTGAAATCGGTTGAAGTATGTGGGAGTAGTTACACGCCGACGGAATAATAATAATAATAATAATAATAATAATAATAACTAGAAAAAGCTGTTCCTACGCAACAGCGAGTGAGAATGCTAATCTGCAAAATGATTTGAGGAGAAGATGCAGAAGATCCATGCCGAAGAAAACAAATAGCTGAAAAACATTGAAGAATTAAAAAAAATTGAAATATTTGAACAATTTGAAGTAATTTGTAGTAGTAGTTGTATCAGTAGTAGTAGTATTAGTTTTTAAAGAATTTGAAGGTATTTGTAGTAGTAGTAGTAGTATCAGTAGTACTAGTAGTAGTAGTAGTAGTTTTTAAAGAATTTGAAGGAATTTGAAGGTATTTGAAGAATTTGAAGGAATTTGTAGTAGTAGTAGTATCAGTAGTAGTAGTAGTAGTAGTAGTAGTTGTTGTATTATTAGTAGTAATAGTAGTAGTATCAGTAGTAGTAGTAGTAATATCACTAGTAGTAGTAGTAGTATCAGTTTTTAAAGAATTTGAAGGAATTTGAAGGAACTTGTAGTAGTAGTAGTAGTAGTAGTAGTATCAGTAGTACTAGTAGTAGTAGTAGTTGTAATAGTAGTAGTAATAGTAGTAGTATCAGTAGTAGTAGTAGTAGTATCAGTAGTAGTAGTAGTATCAGTTTTTAAAGAATTTGAAGGAATTTGTAGTAGTAGTAGTAGTAGTATCAGTAGTACTAGTAGTAGTAGTTGTATTAGTAGTAGTAATAGTAGTAGTAGCAGTAGTAGTTGTTGTAGTAGCAGTAGCAGCAGTAGTATCATTAGTAGTATCATTAGTAGTAGTAGTAGTATCAGTAGTAGTAGTAGTAGTATCAGTAGTAGTAGTATTATCAGTAGTATCAGTAGTAGTAGTAGAAGTATCAGTAGTAGTAAGAGTAGTATCAGTAGTAGTAGTAGTATCAGTTTTTAAAGAATTTGAAGGAATTTGAAGAATTTGAAGGAATTTGTAGTAGTAGTAGTAGTAGTAGTAGTAGTAGTATCAGTAGTACTAGTAGTAGTAGTAGTAATAGTAGTAGTATCAGTAGTAGTTGTTGTAGTATCATCAGTAGCATCAGTAGTAGAAGCAGTAGTGGCATTAGTAGTAGTAGTAGTGGTAGTAGTATCAGTAGTAGTAGTAGTAGTAGTATCAGTAGTAGTAGTATCAGTAGTAGTAGTAGTAGTAGTAGTAGTAGTAGTAAGAGTAGTATCTGTTGTAGTAGTAGTATTAATATCAGTTGTATCAGAAGAATTAGAAGGAATTAGAAAATTTGAAGAATTTGAAAAATTTGAAGAATTTGAAGTATTTGAAATATTTGAAAAAAATTGAAAAATTTGAAAAAATTTGAAAAATCTGAAAGATTTGAACCATTTGAACAATTTGAATAATAAGAATGATTACAAGAATTTGAAGGAATTTGAAGGAATATGAAAAATTTGAAGAATTTGAAGGATTTTGCATTGATTTCAATGGGAGCAACCAAAAACGCACAAAAAGTGAAATATTTTAAAAAGTATAAAAGTTAGCATAACTATGAGATATAGCAGGCATGCCGGGAACGAGCCGAACGTTTTGACACCAAAATTGTTGAAATTGGTTGAAGTATGCGGGAGTAGTTAGACGCCGACGGAATAATAATAATAATAATAAAGAAAAACAGGAAAACAATAAGTGAGAATGCTGTATAGCATTCTCACTGATAATAATAATAAAGAAAAACAGGAAAACAATAAGTGAGAATGCTGTATAGCATTCTCACTGATAATAAAGAAAAACAGGAAAACAATAAGTGAGAATGCTGTATAGCATTCTCACTGATAATATTTATACAATATGTACAGTCGTGCACAATAAAGACAAACAACTCAGTTCAATCATTTCAATGAACACATTAAAGTCCAGCGAAAGAAATTTTAGGTCCAAGTGTAGTTGTGTATAAGGGGAGGGGGGGCGTTTTCTTTCAGGGCTCAGGCTCGAGGCCCACTTGTACCTCGCCACCCAAAGAATGGGAAGATAGGAACCTGGCCTGTATAAACATGACCAATAATTAGCACCATAACTGACAGTAATCCTTAGCTCCCAATTAATACCATAAAACGTATAAATATTCAGCATTAATATAGACATCTACATGTACATGATTAATCTTAATAATTGTTTGTTCAATAAAAATATTAAAAAAACAATTATTCATAGAGTACTCTCAATTAAACAATTCATTACGTATTAATTGGTTCAGTATTGCACAAAAGTACAAAATTTCATCAATAAACATTGTTTGTCCCTACAAATGTAAAGGCTGTTAGCCAATAACCATCATAAAACAAGGTATTTGGCTTTAAACCAACAACCTGACAACATCATTGTTGGCTTTAATCTAAAATAAATCAAAATAACAAACCAATCTAACATTACTAAGTATAAACATGAAAGCTAGCTAATATAGCTGTGATTTCAAAAACACAATGCAAATCAATGGAAAGTGTAGCTAGCGCCAGCGCTAAGCTAACACTATACCAAACATAGTTCAAACCATAGACATAATATAAGAGTAGACGCGTCGTTGGGCGGGTTCTGCCTCTGCTGCGATGCGTCAGAGCGTCCGCCATCTTAAATGTGGCAAATCTGCAGTTACTCAGTCAGTTAAACAGTACCAGAGGGACTTTAATCTCTGAATATACTTTGTATTCGTAGTATTTTTGTTTTTGTAATATTACAAGTTTATTTTCGTATCCCTTTAGCTTCATTCTCCTGCATTTATTCTCCTAAAGAATAAAAATATTTAAAATAATTTAACCTGGCCCTATTACTCCAGGAGTGAAATAATTCTGCAAACTGTGACTATTCTGGAAATGTTCCCCGTTAATTCTCATAATATGTTGTTTTCTCATAACATTATCACTTTTTTGTTTGTTTGGTTTTTTTTTACTTTATATACCTAGGACTTTTTTTTTCTCATATTATTAATTTTACCTCTTTAATACACCCCAAAAAGTCTGTTCCTAAAGGTTCACATGTTACACGGTTTTATGAAATAATGAAGACCACAATGTTTAGATTTAACAAATTGATATTGAACTTAACTTTTTTCTGCCACATACAATATGGCGGTGACGTTGACGTGCGAACCTGCGCCCTATGACGCGTCTACGTATATGATGTCTGTGGTTCAAACAATGGGCGTTAGCATTAGCATGCTACAGCAAACAGTACAACACTCACCAGTTCTGTCTCCTAGTTTCACAAGGCTCAAAATACATCGACTTTACAATGAGTAGCAGCATCTCAACGCCGAGAGGCATATCAATGAGTGTTATAGCAGTTAAAGATGAAAAATAACGACTTAATTCAGCTACTTCCCCACCTGCAGCAGCTCCATACAGTCCTAGCCCCGCATGCGATACTACGCAATAGTAAGCAGCCATGTTTATTCAAAATGTCACAGAAAGTCTCGTGGGAAAGTCTTACAGCAAACCTCGCCTGATTACCAACATGGTCCATGAATGAATATGAATAGAAAGGGGAAGATGGAGAGAGAAGCCTAAAAACGGCTGGGTTACACAAGCTTATAATTATTCATACAAATGGAAGACGTAAGTGTGAGTAGAATCTTTAAATTCAATTTACATAGCGCCAATTTTCAACAAATGTCATCTCTGGGCATTTTACAGAGTCAATTCAATTATTATTGTATTAAATGTTTCCTCTGACTGGAACTGAGAGTAATGTTTTGGGGTAGTCCAGTCAGAGTCCCACCTTGTATCTGAATCTGATGACAAATCTGTAGAGGCAGCTAAAGATTACGGTTGATGGCAAGGAGGTCTTCCAACCTGAAAGACCAAAAAATGCAAATAAAAATATTTCCACTGATTAGAGAGAAATTGTTTTATTATACAATGTGTAGAAAAACATCTATATTTTTTTTACTTACAAAAGTGCTACCCCTGCTGCATTGTTTTTGTATCTTTTGAGAGATGCCTATCTCTTTTCCGATTAGAAACAAACGTATTGGTTAAATTAAAATTCAATTAAATCTGACACAGGTGTGAACTTTTTATATATTCAAAAAATGCATGTTAACATAAAGACAAAGAAAGAGGTACAAAAAACAAAAAACTACCTCTATGGTTAAAGTTTTAGGGGGGATATGGTCGGACTAAGTATTAGACATTTTGGAAATTACTCCTATTCTAGTTATCAGCCAATATTAATAACTGGGTAATCGCAATTATTAATTGTTGATAAAATTATTATCAATAACAGTTCAAGTTCATTCTGTTGTTCAGTGTCAACTTCAGCATATCCTCTTCCCCTCATCTTTACGCCTAAATCCATTAAGCAGCTGCCATTTAATTAATTTATTCCCAGTTTGTGTTTACAAGCAATTAAACAGTTGGACCTAATACAGTAATATGGCCACTGAGTGTAATAAAACAAAAGCTTAAACATATCCATTGCTTTCACCTTAAGATCGAACAAATTCTACTACTGTGGAAGAAATTACACATCTGTATAATATGATTGAACTTGACTTTGTAAAGTGCCTTGAGATGACATGTTTCATGATTTGGCGCTATATAAATAAAATTGAATTGAATTGAATTGAATCTGTTCAGTTTGTGTTTAATTAAAAGTACCTGTAAGGTGTTTCCTTCCATGAACAGCTCCGCCCCCTTTTACCTGCAGCCGCTATGCTCAGACTCTGCTGATCTGGGAGCAGACATAAGCGGGTCAATAACTAGTATAATACGTGCCACTGGAAACACATCATGTTGCTCGCTGTCATGTCTCGCCGCCACGCTGTTTTTACTGAGGACGGGTGTTTTTGCAGTGCGGTGATGACATTTAGGAGGGGCATTAAAACGGTGCTTCAACAGAGGCTCTGGACAGATTCTGTTTGGCTCACCGAAACCTAGAAGTCAAGCGTTTTATTTATGTTTGTTCAGCCTGAATTTTTTCTCAAGCTGAATGATTTATGCTGAGCTGGTGGTGCTAAGGTGCGATCGAAGCTGATGGTTCACTCCAACCAGAGTTTCCCTTTTGTTTTGTAACTGCATCATAACTGTAGAAATGCAGTCACGCTTTTTATTTCCCCTTTTAACTCACCTCCTATTTTCTTCTTATCTGCTCTGATGTCTCTTCTTTAAACTTCATTCTTTGTCCTCATTTTGAGCCTCTTCTCACTTTAGCTTTTCAGGAACTCTGCGGCTCCTCCTCCTCCTCCTCCTCCTCCTCTCTCTCGTTCAATATTTCATATCTGCTCTCCTTGCCTTCATTTGTTTAGCTCTCATTGCCCTGTCTCCTCGTTGTGTTTTTAGGTTTCTTCTTTATTTATAATTCCTGTCTGCAGACGTGTTCACTCACCTGGAAAGAGAAGGACCTTGTTGAACAGGGGGCTTGCAGCGTTTGGGCTTTTATGTGGCATGATGAGCTCTGTCCCAAATGTTCATGTATGCACACATGAATACCCGCCGCATGTGCTCACCCATCCATGATGTAAACACATGTTAATTCAAACCTGCTAATTTAAGGGTCTCCCATAAATAGACCACCGAATACACTGTTCAGTAATCCCTGGAATCCAATTATATGACTAACAGAGGGAAAGATGCTTAATGAATTAAAGCCTTAACTCCCTATTAAAAAGAAAACAAACATGTAATTCTGTGTTTTAAACTGTTTTCTGTACCACAATTAAATCTCTATCAAATAAATAACAAATAAATGGGACAAAACCTTATTTGAAACGCAGGGAGAAAGAGAGGATTTGAGACCAGCTCTTTAATCAATACCAAAGCATGCTGTTGCCAAGTGCTTGCACAGACGGATTAAAGGGATTTTAAATTCTCTGAGTGGGATTTATGGATTGAAACAGTACTATATACAAGTAAATATAAGTACAACAAAATAGATCAATTAATCATGGTGTTTAAAAGCACTTTCGGCGCTTTCCAAAACTTTTTCACATTAGATCAAATTTCCACTACAGACTTCAATTTGTTTTTAGGATTTCATATCACAGACCAACACAACGTAATGCATGACTGTGAGGTGGAGGCGAGGCAACAATTCAAAATTATTCACATGATGAAAGCGTACGAATGGAAAACACACCCAAAAAAACTACATTACAGAGGCATTCTACAGGAAACGAATGTAAGGTTTAAATACAGGCAGAAATTAATGATGTTTTAGTTAATAGTTTAAATAGATCAGCCAAAGGCAACACTTAACAAATGGGTTTTAACCTTGAGAACTGAATGTTGCTTCTCCATGTTTGGTTCTGGGGATCCAGATTAGACTCAAACCGGAAGACCTGATTGGTCTGGAAAAAGGTTGATCAAACAAAATCAACATTTTAAACAGGGAAAACGATGCATGGTTTTCCACTTTTTTTTTCTGTGTTTAGCATCTTTACTTCGATCCACCTAATAAGATCCAGAGCAACCAGTAACCTTCAGACGTCCGGCCTCGGAGGTTTGTTAGAGAACACGGAGAAAGAAACAGCCTCAAGAAGACCAGGGAAGACAGCGGATAGGTCAGGGAGAACGTTGTGGAGAAGGTTACAGCAGGGTTAGGTTTTGAAACCAAACCAAATCAAATGGAGCTCTGCTCAATAAATCATATAAAAAGAGTCGGAGAAGCAAGGCCTGTGGTGACTGTGGAGGAACTGCAGAGACATACAGCTCAGATGGAAGAGTCAGGGAAACCATTAGCTGACAAATCCCGTCTTTATGGGAGACTGGCAAGAAAAAAAAAGCTTCTGTGAAGGAAGAAGGTGTTCTGGCGAGACGAGACTGTCTGGAAAACAAACCCTGGACAACAGATGATCTGAGCTGGTAGGGAGAGGAAGCAAAGTACAGAGCAATCATGAGATGAAACCTGCTCTGAAAAAAAATATAAAGCCGAGGTCGAGCTTCACCTCCCAGGAGTACAGTACCCCTGGACATACAGCCAATGATGGAGCATTTAGAGCAAAACATAGTAATGTGCTGAATAAAGTGGCTCAGATTTTAGACCTAAATCCAATTAGAAATCTGTGGAAAGATTTGTTGATGTTCACTGATGCTTTCAATCCATTCTGACTTATTCTGAAAAGAAGAAAAACATGCAGTCTTTAGATCTATAAGGCTGGTGTAGACTTAGCCCAAAGGAGTTGTGTCTGTGACTGCAGCAAAAGGCGGTCTGACAAAGTTTCTTTTTCTGGAAGGCTAAATACATATGCATGACACTCCTTTTAGACTTTTACTTGTAAAGTTGTTTAAAAACATGCATCCGCATCCCTTTCCTCACTACTATACACTACTAGAAAAATTTTTGACAAAATAAATCAGTTTGTGGCAGTAATGTGAACAAGGTCCAAGCAGAATATTCTTTTTATGCACGGACGTTAACACTTTATACTTAATGGATGCACACCATTTTGAGGGCAATGAAGTTGCATCTGACTGCTTTTTAGAGAGGTCTCCGTGTGTTAGAAGAGCTGCAGGTCTGGTCCAACTTGAAGCAGCAACAAACCATCATGACATTTCATGTGACAGCAGTCAAGCGGTCCGTTACAAAGCATCCACTGTGCTGACTTGTGCTGAACATAGAGCTGAAACAAACCCGAGCAGTTCTCAGCTTACGAACCTGACTTTTTCTGCACCGAAAAGCCAACCGACATGCATTCCTCCTTTAACAAATGTCCGCAGTGTTTGCAACAACCCAGCTCTCATTTCCTTTTTGCTAGATTTTTGCTACATTCGCTCTTTCATTATCAATGTCCCATGCGACACCTGCTGCTCTCTGGAGCTGACACATCTTGTACATGAGAGCATCCAAAATGGGAGGCAGACTCTCTTTGGTTTTCCCCGTGCAGCAGCTGTTCGTATAACTGAACCCTGCTGGGAGGGGGCAGTGAAATGGGAAAAAGGTCCCTACAGTTTTCCACCTTTTAACTTTTCCCGGCTCTGCTCTGGTGCCTGACTGACTGCGTCCTCCGATGCACAGGCATGGCAGATAAGTGGAAAAGGATGAGGAGGGTGGAGGAAGTTAGAAAGAAAGAAATGAGAAATGGAAACATGAAGTGAAAAGAAATCAGGAAAAATGACAAAGACTGAAGGAAGTTTATGAAAAAAAAAGAAAGCAACGGATCTGAGATGAGAGGAACTGGTCAGATAAAGAGATGATTGCAAGAGAAAAGTAAAATGGCCCCTCTTCCCATAATCCCTTGCAGCTGCAAATGCTCATGGAGCAGCAGAAGCCAATAAGACTGTGTGCTGCTCTGCTGCGGGTCACAATGTTCCCATGTATCCATGTTTCTTCTGCTCTCTCAGCGCAGAGATAACAGAGCAGCAGGAAGACTGAGTCTGCAGCCTCAAACTGAGGGTGACAGCAGCCAAAGGGTCAAGGTTACAGGTTCAAATCCTCAAGCTGTGCTTGCAAGAACAATGACTAACAGTTACAGAGAGCGGAGCGGCATCAAAGTGATGTGGGACTCAAGGTTCACGATGCCATCCCAGTCAGATCCGGCCATATATTCTGTTTTCAGTGTGTGTTACACTCCACTGCAGAACGTGGGATTTTGATTTTGGAAAATTGCCTTGTAACACTTTCCACATTGCTTATGTAAGCTCATTGCTGGAGTCTGTCTGCCCTGGCATTTTGTTAATACACACCTGTGTGTTTCAGAGCTGCAAACCGCCAAAGCCAACGCGTTTATACCGGTGCTCAAACCGACGGTCAGATAAAGAAGAGTGTTTGATCGGCATCGACTGGCTGCTGATTTTACATTTCAACAGAACAGAAAAAGCAACAATGTGCTCTGGGTTTTTGCTCACACCTTTTCTGTTTTGGTGTTGCTTTTGTGTAATGAAGCAAAATTAAGAATCTGTTGTTGTTGATGGATGGGGAAAAAACAACATTTGACGAATGGGGCTTCATCCTGTAGAGCAGGAAATCCCCTCCATCTTTAGACCATTAACAGAGGTCTACATCAATTCAGTATAATCAGAATTTTAAGAAATCTAAACTTCTGAAAATTCAGCTCATCGGTTTGTTTTGTCTTTGTTTTATCCTGGATTAGCTGTAAACTGTAGTTACTATGGGAACCTCAGGTGATATCTATAGTATTCTCTTAATTACCATCTATGTGGACAATGTTGGCCAGGATCATATGGACACCAAATACCATTTTTATGCTGATGATATGTTTATGTACTGCTATGCAAAAACTCTTAGTTCCAGTGTCTCTACATTACAAAATGTTTTTAACATAGTTCAGAACATGTTTCTACGACTGGATCTTACTTTAAATGCAAATAAGAGCAAGTTGACGTTATTCTCAAGAAGAGTAATCAGCAGATAAGTCCTCCAGTTGTCACTTTTCTTTTTCTCTTGAAAAAGAGATTAGTAATCTAAGTGGGACTTTCCTGCTTAAATAAATAAAAAAAATAGTGGTGGAGTTTTTAAATCAATCACAAAAAGTTTAATATGAATCCAAAACGCTTGTACTTACTCACTCACACACAGTGGCGTGGTTCGTGTTTGCTGTTGAGGACATCAGAGTATTCCCAATAGAGCCCCCCCCCCCCCACACCCCCACATTGTTTGCTGTCTAAGCACTTCTCTGATAAACAGTCACCAGCTCAGTGTATTGATAGCTTTTTGTTTTCTACACAGTGATGACACTCACTCTGTTTTGATGAAGCGCAGCAGCATGAAGTGAATGGATTAAAAAAAAGTATTTTGTTCCAGTTCAAACTGTGAACAGTTTGCCTTATTCATCTTATGGGGCCTGTCTCTCAGAGGTAGAGAAAAAACTGGAGGTAGAGACAGAAAAGTCTGCAGTTTAAATGGGAGTTCAGTAGGAAATATTGTTATGGCGATTTTCCCAGTGGGAATAAGGAAGCTAGGGAAATCTCACCTGAAAGCTGAGCTGTTTAGACACCTCTCACACTGCCACCCTGCCCAAGGAATCAAAAAGCATCATTTATCAGAACAATTGTGATTAAATAAATAAATAATCTGGCAACTGACAGACATTGTGATTTCTGCTCCAGTTCTGACCAGAATTCTTACTCTGATATGAGTTGTGTCGCTAGAAGACTTTTATTTTAGCGGGTCACATTTTAGCCCTACTCAGCTCCGGTGGTACTACCTCCTGAGGAGGGATGAAAAAAAGCCAGCCCGGTCTGGAAGAAACTGTAACTGAAATGCTCTGAAAGTGGACGGAGCTGAGTAGAGCGGGGCAGAGCGGAGCCTGTGGAAAAGGCCAACACCAGTGGTTGTGTTGGCCGTTAACTTTGTTGTGTCTTCATCCCTGAAACCAAAACTCCAGAGGTTTTATTACCCTGGAGCAAAAATGGTTTCCACTGCATCTTAGAGGAAAATAAGAGTCCTTTTCCATTCTCCAAGCAAAATAAATTCACAGTTACAACATTCTTAGACAATCTTGCATCCCTGGCATGTTGTTTTGTCCGTCCGTCCGTCCATCGTCTTCCTCTTATCCGGGGTCGGGTCGCGGGGTTAGCAGCTTCAGTAGGGAGGCCCAGACGTCCCTCTCCCCGGCCACTTGGGCCAGCTCCTCCGGGGGAATCCCAAGGCGTTCCCAGGCCAGCCGAGAGACATAGTCTCTCCAGCATGTCCTGGGTCTTCCCCTGGGTCTCCTCCCGGTGGGACGTGACCAGAACACCTCACCAGGGAGGCGTCCAGGAGGCATCCTGACCAGATACCTGAGCCACCTCAACTGGCTCCTCTCGACGTGGAGGAGCAGCGGCTCTACTCTGAGTCCTCCCCGGATGACTGAGCTCCTCAGCCTATCTCTAAGGGAGAGCCCAGACACCATGGAGATCCCAGATACCGCTTGTATCTGGGATTTCGTTCTTTCGGTCACGACCCAAAGCTCGTGACCATAGATGAGGGTAGGAACGTAGATCGACCGGTAAATCGATCTACGTTCTTCACCACAACGGATCGGTACAGCGCCCGCTTCACAGCAGACGCTGCACCAATCCGCCTGTCGATCTCCCGCTCCATCTTCCCCTCATTGGTGAACAAGACCCCAAGATACTTGAACTCCTCCACTAGGGGCAGGACATCCTCCCCAACCCGGAGGAGGCACTCTACCCTTTTCTGGTTCAAGACCATGGTCTCAGATTTGGAGGCACTGATTCTCAACCCGGCCGCTTCGCACTCGGCTGCGAACCGCTCCAGTGAGAGCTGTAGATCACGCCCTGATGAAGCCAATAGGACCACGTCATCCGCGAATAGGTCACCAAAACGGATCCCCTCAACACCTTGGCTGCTCCTAGAAATTCTGTCCATAAAAGTTATGAACAGAATCGGTGACAAAGGGCAACCTTTGAGGAGTCCAACTCTCACCGGAAACGAGTCCGACTTACTGCCGGCAATGCGGACCAGACTCTGACACCGGTCAAAAATGTTGTTTTGTGTCGGCCACCAAAAATAAAACATGTAACAACTTACTATTTGTAATTTTCCACCTGATTCATGACCAAGAACACATCACTGCTGGAAAGGCAGAAAGATTAAACTTGAAGCCTTGAACAGGACGTTCTCAGCAATTTGTTTTTCATTTTGATGGAATAACTGAAAGTGGTCCAGAGAAGCGCTTTCGACTTTGACTTGAAGCTTCATCGCATCCAGCACTGTCCCATTCAATCCAAAGCCTGCTTCTCCTGGCAGAACCTCATGCTGACGTTTACATTTCCCCTCATCAAACCAAACCATCTGCTCACTGATGAGAAGGAGAGAGACAGACAGCTCCAGCTGATGAAGATGAAGAGTTAAAAACTGAGAGAGATCTAAGGGAAAGGGGGGAGGAAGAAATGTAGAAGACACAGAGAAAAAGTAAAGTGAGACCCCAAACAGCATATTAATGAAGAGATCAAACAGGAAGATGAATTAAAAGAAAGTGAAGAACGATAGCGGCGAGCAAGGGTAGATGATTCACAGGACGACATAAAAAAGAGGAAGTGAGGAGTGAAGAGAGAAGATGAGAAAGGAGGACGAGGAAGGGCAGCTGGATTGTAAAGATGATGAGTAGTGTAAGCAAATATGGTAAAGATGAAGGTAAATAATAAGGATATGATGTATTAGTGTTATAAAGGGAGGGTGTTGGTTGTTTTCCCCAGTGTATGGATTGTGCGTGCAGATAACATTAGCTGAAAAGAAGCAGCTTGGTGTGTTTTATACCTGTGTTATGGAGTCAAAAAGTGACTTGACTACACATGCTCTGCCACAAAAGTAACCTCACATAAAGTTTGAATATACACGTCATTCACCAAACACAAAGGTGAGAGTCACTAGATGCCATCTTTCACACAGGAAAAACTGAAATCAGCTAACTGAAGTAATTTCCTGCAGACAATCTCACAGCTCAGGGCTAATATTTCTAAATTACCGACTGTTTGAGAGATCAAACGTAAGACTAAAGCTGTACGGAAAGAAGGAAAGGCCTAACACCACCCAATGGCGTACCGCGCACGTGACGTCACTATCTCATGAGCAACGCCCCTTGCCGCTAAGGTAGGGCAAACAGTGTCAGAGTGCACGTAGCAACCAGCCATTAAACGTGCAACAGATACAACGATATGACCGACTTTTCAGCTGTTAAACTATCACAAGAGGATGTCCAGGCGCCCAGTTTACTGGTAGAACTGTGGAACAACATACCAACGTTCAGCTCAAACGATGGCTTTAGTGTCGAGGGCTTAGAAAGACTGGAAAACGGGCCGAGTTGATAGAAAGGTAAGTCGTTGTTTTTTTCCTGCTCTGCGTTCATGGCGTCATCAGCCGTTTTGGAAGCTGGAGGTCTACAGGTCAGGGCAATAAAGGCTGTCCTGAGCTTCCTGAAATGGCTCAATGGAACGGTTTTCATGGCCAAACAGCTGCGTCCAACCCGTACGTTAGAGCTGGACGATAATTCAGTAACAATACATATCAATCGATAGACGTATATCGATGATAGAAAAAAGGTAAATAAAAAGTTCAATAGAATAAAAGTTTTCCTTCCTTTTTCATTCTAGCCATGTAGGTTAATATTACATCATTACATCCTCCCAACCAATCACGACGCAGACCCAGGAACCAAGCTCCGCCCCCTTCACAGAGTTCAGAGAGCACGCGTTATTTTTCTTTTTTTAAAACTTTCAGGTTTAGTAAAAATTGGTTGAATAAAGGGTTGAGTTTGAATTCAGTGTTTGTGTGTGTCTGTGTCTAAAAAATAAATCGCATTTAAAATATACGCTATGAATTTGTTGAAATCGATATCGATATGTATGATTTCTATTTTATCAATATACTTTTATTCTATATCGTTCAGCCCTACCTTACGTCACCAGGTTTACTGCAAAGCGTCGGTGTAGCCTGGCTTTACGGCTGGCACCATGCAAGTGTAGGGGCGGATTATGGTGCGGGGCTGCAAGATATTTTGGCACAATTTCATGCTCTCACCTTTGTGGAAACAGTTTGGTGTCGCTGCACACCAACGGACAAAGGACGGTCCAAAGAGACATAGATAAATCAGAGCATACGCTGCGAGGAAGCCCTTCTCATCCAACATCAGTGTCTGACCTCACAAATTCCCTTCTGAAAGACTCTTCAAAGGGAAAAAACATGAACCTTGTGAAAAGCTGCGCAAGAAGAGTTGAATGAGATTTAAAATGTGAACAAAATACTTGGGGAAACATGTTGAAGGGACGGTAAACATCGCTCTGCATCAAACGTTTGCATATGAATTGCTGTCTGGCTGTAACATGAAACGTTTTCCTATTTCAACACGTAATAAAGCAGTTCACTCAAAGCACAGCTCCTCGTGCACCTCGCTGCCCGTCAACCTGTCAGCTATCACAAAGAAACCCATCCCGCTTTACAGAGTTACAGATTCCAGCAGAGAGCGCTGAAAAAAAAACGGGAAGCCTCTGTTATACAAATAGATTCACACACACATCAAGTCACAGGAGGGGAGGAGTAACCGTCAGAGAGATGGATGGGTGAAACAATGAAAATCAAACCATTCTGAGAGTGTGTGCGCGTGCAAGAAAGACTTAGCATTCTTCCGAGTGTGTTTCACAGATGGAAACGTTCACAGAGGTGCAGAAATGTCGGCGAGAGCCTCTGAAAGGGTGTGTCTCACTCCTAACGAGTTTGTTTATTAATTATCCTTTGACCACAGTTTATTTTCTGGGAAAAATCTCACGCACATGAAAGGGAGGTTCATTTTTCTTTAAAAAAACAAGAACTATTTTAATATCAGTCAGGAGTCAGTTTCCTCAGATTGAAGCTGCTGGAAGCTGATTCCTCTCACGCTCCCACCATAAGCATTTCAACTTTGTCTGTGTTCTTTGGACCCTTCAACGGGATTTTGATCTGTGCTACAGCAGGTTTATTTTAGCAGCTTCCCTGTGTGTTCTTTCTCTCTGTTTGCATCATCTCGCTCCCGGGTAAGAAGGCTCATTCTTCCTCCCAGGGGTTGTGCTGGATGTTGCCAAGCACACGAAAGTCAAACCGCTCATCAGCACCAGGTAGCTACGTCAGAACATTTCTTACAGTGCTGAGCAACGTGCAGGGACTGGTGGTCCAGGGCAGTGGTGGGAAATGTTTGGTAAAACTTGGCCTGTTTGTTGTGGAGCCAAAGGAGATTAGTTTGGAGCGAAAATATAAGAAATAGTTTTTGGACTAATCAGGGCGGAAATTACATCGGCTGGACTTGATTCACCTTTTTTACCCATATGTTGATGGTTTAAAGGTGCTTTGTATGCTTTACCTTGTGGGTGAGTAACATGCTTGGCAAAAGTAATCAAACTTTCGCATATTTTTCCACTTTTTAACCACAAATGTCAATGTGTTTTGGGGAAGAATATAATTGACCAACACAAAGTAGTGCATCGTTATGATGTGGAAGGAAAATTATTTATGGACAGTTTTACCTTCCTTGTTTTATCAATGTTTTCCACCTACTTTATTTTTAACCTGTTTATGTTTTCTTCTTTGCTGTTATATGTTGACTTTGTTAAGCATATTGGTCAACAGTTATTGCGGATGTGGAAAGGGCTGTACAAACGATTGGTTGGATGGATGGATGGATGGATGGATGGATGGATGGATGGATGGAATGATTGATTTGCATTTTGGCAAATAGGAATCCAAAAGATCCCAGCAACCCCCGCGACCCCATGAGGGATAAAGCGGTTTGGAAAATGGATGGATGGATGGATGGAATCCAAAAGATGTGCATTTATATCCAGCTCATTTTACTCTGAGCCCCCTAAATAAAATCAGGTGCCACCTGTTTCCTTCTAAAGCAGTGGTGTCCTGCATGTTTTAGGTGTTGTCCTGGTTCAACACAGCGGAGCCTATTTAGTGCTTAATTAGCTGGCCTCCGCGGACCTTGATGACAGACTGAGAAGGTAAATCATTCATTTGAATCAGATGTGTTGGAGCAGGGACAGATCTGGCCCTGGAAGACTAGAGCTGTGGCTGTCAGTCCACGTCGCTACAGGAATCTTTTCATGGAATGTCGCACGAAGTCACATGAGGAAGCAGTGTATGTGATGTATTCCACTGATAAATATCCATTTAACACATGGATTGTGAATCAACCTATCAGAGGCTTTCGCAGCCATAACATTGTCATCAGGGCTTTCTTGCATTCTTTAAAGGCGTTTTAATCTTAATATAAATTTATGACTTTGAAGAAAGTAATAAAACACATTTTAAAAGCTCTCTTTCATTAATCTGACATTTAGCAAATAAAAATATTTTTGATAAGCCCAACTAACCCAAATCAGGAAAAGGTTTGGTGTAATATAGAATTGGACAGCTTTTTAAACATATTTTCATACAGTTCAGCCCAGTTTTATCTATAACCATGGTAGATTTAGGTTGAAATTAATATTTCAGTTGTACCGACATGCTCCTTCTGACTGGAAGTAATATTAGGATTTTTGAATCCTAACTTAAACCTAACAAAGAATCTCTGGAAGGAACTGAATCGGTATCTTACGTAACAGGTCAGTAAATGTTTGAATGTTTTGGGAGCGTAAACAACACGGGTTAAAGTGGATGCATTTCATTATGTTCTTCATCTTCCTCTGATTGGTTATTGTTTATGTTCACAGTGGGA
The DNA here is from genome assembly GCA_037039145.1 of Fundulus diaphanus. Lineage (NCBI taxonomy): Eukaryota > Metazoa > Chordata > Actinopteri > Cyprinodontiformes > Fundulidae > Fundulus > Fundulus diaphanus. The sequence goes on from CM073129.1 coordinate 52,390,804, forward strand.
AACACGCAAAACCACATAAACACTTTCAAAGCAGAAATCAGGTCCAATCCTGACCCATTTACTCTGTGTGCTACTCATCATACGCGCTTAAAGAGCCATCCTGGTCTTTTCATACACCGTGTATCCCTCGTTAGAGTCATTCAGAGTAATTATACGGATTTGAATGGACCGGCAGCTGCAACACTGACAAGGAATCTTTACGACTCTTTCACTTGGAGGTTGTGAGGGTGTGTCTTTGAAAAGGAAAACTTTGAATGTGTGGGAAGAGATGGAGAAGTGCAGGTGGTGTTCATGCATACAATTCACATCACTTTCTTTGCCCTGTTCAATTTACAATTCTTTCCTGCTCATTTCACCTCATGATGAACCCTCCTTCATTACCTGCTCCTTCCCCCTCACATTTAAGAATATTGGACAGTATATCTTCACCTCCAACTGTGTTCTGCATCAGCATGGAGGCTTCTATGCTTGTAAAGAAGAAACTAAATGCTCAGGGGTTCTTCACAGGCAGATGCTCAGTGTTTCGTTGCTGGTGTGGTTAATAGTGGGTTCATGGAATGAACCGCTAAATGAATGAACAGCTAAATAACTTATTTCATCTCTATACCTCCCCTGACTTGATCTTAAACACCTCACTGACAGTGAAAAGAGCTAACTTTAAATTTTCGGTAAGAGTGTCCGTACCAAAGATCTTGTGTTGTCGTCAGCGCAGCTTTGATGGATCTTGTGTATGGTGTGCAAACGGGGAACGGTGGCCTAGTGGTTAGAACAGCATGCTTGCATTCTGGGAAAGCTGCAAATACCCGGTTTGAACCACACAGACTGCCACTATGGGTCGCTTTATGTTTGAGGCACGAACTTCTCCTCCAAAGTAGCGCTGTTCTCCTAGACTCTAGAGGGCGGCGTTGCGCTCCTGCGCCAAGCGTACCACACATAGAAGTAGAAAACACAGTTGTTTCCAACATTTAAGCCTCTTACTTTCTGACAAGAGTGACAGAAATTTTCCCCTCAGGAATTGCTAATTTGTTATCTTTTTTGGACCAAACCATAAAGAAAACGTCTGCCATGTTTTTCAGTGCAGGACTGTTTTTTTATGGAGCTAAAACAGTGACAGGCCCATGAAGGGGCCTTCAGTTTAGCCCCGCCCCCTGATGGCAAAGCAGTGCTAGCTTGTAGTGACATCGAAGCTGAAGGAGTCCCTTATTGAAAAAAGGCTGCAGCATAAAATGAGAATTTCACCATAAGTTTTTACTTTCTAACAATGTTTGACTTTTCAATGTCTAATTTTTCAGTGCCAAATCTCTTTTTCGATGTCATTGCAAGTGATTTTTCAATGTTTCATTTTTCAATGTTTCATTTCACAATGCCAAATCTCTTTTCAATGTCGCTGCAAGCTGACACTGTTTTAGCCCCATACTATGGAGCTAAAACAGTGTCCATAGTCCATAGTTTTTGACCTTGCGGATTGGATGGAAGCCGTAATGACAGAATATGGTCGTGCAGACCTCACGGACCTTACGGACATTTTACGTCATTTTGGCCACCACTCCAATCCGCGTGACTAAAGGTTTCCTCTCTGTGAAATTTCCTAACTACGCGGACAGTCCACTGCAGAAAGACGCTCTTTCTGGCAGACTGTCGTAAATATAGACATGTTTCTGTTTCGGCCCATAAATATCACCATGATCAACAAGTTGTTAATAATTCCTGGACAGAAATCACTGTCACCCCTGGAAGAAAGGAAGAGGCTTTAAAATGTTGAAAACAACTGTGTGTTCTACGTTTATGGTACTCGACTGGACTTGAATTTTGACCTAATGTGTTTTGGTCCAAAACAAGGGATTCTTTCTCCTGGTTCAGCCTAATAATCTTGTGCCATTAATGAAATATTAGACCTTGAATGAAAATCAGCAAGCAAAAACTTCCTTCAAAACATGAACTGCCAAAGGTTTGTATTCACACAGAACAAGGCTAATGAGGCTGATGAGAGCCATAATAGATGATAAGTTTCTGCCCTGTTTAAAGCTTTATATCTGCACATGAACGTATGCTCTTTGAAGAATGCTGCAAAGATCTAGGAAAATAACTTTGGGCTGACTGGCTGGACCTCATGCCATTCAGGCTTACTAAGCACCCAAATCTCAAAAATATAATAATTTCACATCCAAGATAAGAAACAAAATCTGAAATAATCAGGACTTTTTATGACATTTCAATTTAAAACCTCAAAAAAATTAAAATTCTTTAAGGTTCTTCTTACACTGACTGTCATCATTTATTGACCTAATTTGGTTAGATTTGTACTTTGTGTTATAACCTATGAGCATTTATGTCAGGCTTCAAAAACAACTTCAGGAATGCTGGGGAAACAACTTTGTAGATTCACACAGCTTGAAAGCAGAAGAGTCCAAAAACCAACAAAGATCCTCGTGCGCTATTTAGTCTATTTGGAGAAACTATAATTAACATATTTTGGTGAAAAGGTAAAAGTCAACATATCTGAAACAGGAAGTGAGGGCAGTGCAGTAGAAATGATTGTTAAAAAAACTACATTTAAGTATTACATTCTGATGATTGAATGAAAAAAGTTAAGAGATCAGGAACATTAAACATGGTCAAAAAAGTCAATTCTAACACCTGATTTTTAGAAAACCTTCACAGAATCTAGTTTTATTCAGTCTTGCAAAACCAGAGAACAGCAGTGGGAGAGCGGAGTGGAAGTTTCCTCCAAGGTTACACGTCTGTCCGCCATTACACGGTGTAGGTTTGTGTGGAAGACGGTGTGGGTTTAACCAGTCGGCTTGATCACAGACAGCTGCAGGCTGGTGGGATATATGACAGTAGCAGGCAGGCCATAATCCTAATTACAAACCTTTTTCTAAATTGGTGACTTCAGTCATGGCTCATGGCATTATTATTACTAACAGGTTAAGTGAGAAGCACTGCTCGATTTGTTGTGAGGTGTTTAGGTGTTCCGATGCTGCACTGTTCCTCAGGTCCAGAGCTTTCAGGTCGGTGTGCTGAGGGAAAACACAGGAGATCTGACCGGATGGTGCAGGATGCAGTCCATTTGAACTGTAAAAATAATCTAACTGTGACCATCCATTTACTCGCCCATGTGCACAACCACTGCAGTCTGTACACACCAACTGTCAGATGACAACAGCCCAAATTTGTTGCTTTTATTAATTTTGTTTCTATGACTCAGTGCAGTAAAAGTCTGTGCCATTGCTACACACTCGGTCTGACGAAGACGTGGATGTAGTGGTTGTAAAGGCACGGGTCCCGAAAAAGCTTCAACTCTCCAAACGCCTCCCCAATAGACTGGAGCTTAAACAACAGCTGCTTTTCTGGATTCTTCCTGCAACAAGAGCCGATTCTATGCATCGCCTTCATGCTCTGTGTCCTGCACACAGCAGGATATAAGGATCATATGCCGTGTATGGCCAAAGCATTCATAAACCTTTTACATTTTATCTTGTTATAACACAAGCATTTATGTATTTTATTGCAATGTGGGACAGACCAAAACAAAGCCGTGGATAATCTATTGACAGGACATCAGATCCTCAAATCTGCGCTTTATGAAAGGAGTAGCAAGACAAAAGCCATTGCTGAAAGAAAGCCAAAATTTTCCTTTGCAATTTTTCACAGTAAACACGTTCTCTTAAACCCTTAAACTGACTAAGATCTAAACTGCTATGCGTTGCAGTAAAGCAATATTTCCAATCAGCCTGAATACACCAACCCTATTGCAAAGCGTGGTGATGGCAGCATTGTACTGTAGAGATGCTTTCCTGAAAGAAGGGGCAGAGTTTATTTGCCCTCAAATGCAAAAAGATAGCAGAAAGTTCACCGTTAACACCGAAAGACAGAAAACACGTGTATGCCACACTTTTCAGGGTTTTTATTTGTCAAAGAAATGTAAAAATCAAGTAGCTGTAATTTCACTTTTATTTTACAAAAATGCACTGTTTTGTGTTGGTGGTATGTAGGTTTATTTCATAAAATCCAATATTGAAGGTTGTTCCCTGAGAAAAAGGGAAAGGTTCAAGGGGTGAGAATACTTTACCAAACCCCATGTGGCAGATAAAACGTACCTCTCTATACAACTGTAGGACACTTCTAGTCTCGAACTACAGCTGCACCTAAAAGATTGAACGAGAGTCAGCAAAGTTCATCAAGCCTGCAAACCATCCAGAGTCAGACAGTAATGGATTGGGATCCAGATGCGGTTTATGGGAAGACCTCCTCCCCAAACCCACCGCAGCCCTAAACCACTCAGTGTTCCCTGGAAAGATCCCTGACTTCTCAGCACCGTCTCCAGCTGTTATTCTGGATCAGCCTGATGAAGGAATATCTAAATTATGTCTGAAATGTGGGTCAGTTTTCCACACCGGCTGGCTGAGGAGAGCTAAGAGACAATTCATGATGCTTGAAGCATCATGTTAAGGGACTGCAGATGTGAATTATTTTATGCTATAATCTGTTGCAGCGCATCAAATGGAGACTTTATATTTGAGCTGTACATTGTCCCCTTTTGAATAAAGTATATTATGTTGGTTGGTTGGTCGGGGCTGTTGGTTTGAGTTTTTCTTCCTCCTGGATCCCATCAGGGTGTGTGCATCCACTGTTTAATGTAGAGCCAGTTTACAGCATTCATTTAAAAACAGATTTTCACTCGGCCTTATCTCTGAATAAATGTTATATTATGGGTAGGGAAATTAAGAGTTTTACTAAGGCAGAAAATATGACTGCTGCGTGAATACTAAAGCCTTCCTGAGGGCACGTTGACATATTTAACAAATGATCCGTCTGCTTTCAAATGTCTTCCCCTCAGTGCTGCTGAGCTCTGGGCTTCAGGAGCACAGCTGCAGCTGCTGGCCGATGTCTGCTGAGGTATTCTTCAACCTCTTTTAAGGCTAAAACCACTATGTTTTCAGTTCTGTTGATTAAAAACATTTTAAGATTGTTTCTGTCATGAACCTTTGGATGTTGACGTTGTAATTTGATTAGTTTGTGTTGTGATCAGTCTTTGGTTTTGTCAAATATGGTGTTCCATATTTATTGGATTCTTTTGTTCAGGAATTCTGCTTTCTTACTTGTTCTCAATATAGATGCTGACTTCTTTTTTTTTTCTTTTTCTTTTTTTTGTGTCCTGTCTGGCAATGTGGCAATAAAAATTGTTGTCTTAATGCCAGAAAAAGCTCATCAGATTTTACTCTCACAAGCGGAGCATTATAGCTTTCGCCATAGTGCTCTGCTTGATTTATATATGTAAATAGTTTTATTATGTAGGGAAATTCATGTTATGTGGACACTACATTGATAAAGTAGAAGAGGAGAGAGAAATAAGAAAAAAAAAGAAAGGGAGAAAAAATGAAAGAAAGAGGAGACAGTAGAGAGAGATTGACAAAACTTCATTCATTACCTGCAAAGAGAGATGTAAAAAGAACAGCACAACCAATAGAATTACAGATACAATACAGCAACACTTTGATACCATCACTGAAGTATATACAGTATTAATCAATACAAAATGTATAAAGTGGTAGCTAAAGATAAAAAATTGGTGAGTATGTAAGTAGCCGGATCCAAGCACCTGTAGGTGTTTGTGAGCGTGCGCTTGTGTGTGTGTAAGGTTTAACTATGGGGAAAATGCCCAATAGTGCTTGTGAAGAGCCAAAGACCCGCCCCCCCGGAGCACCGAGGCAGGCCCCAAGGGACCCAAAACCCCAGATGCCCTAAGGGACCCCCAAAGTAAAGGTGCCCAAGAGGGGCAACAGAGGAAATCCGCAACCCCCACTGAGGGAAGAGGGGAGACGCCCCCCAGGAAATCCCCAGCCGCCCGCCACAACGCTGAAGCCCCCAGGAGCCGCGGGGACGAGCCCGTGGGCTCCGCCGGCAGCCAGCTACTCTGAGGTGGGACCGGTCATGGGCACCGGTGAGTATTGATGTAGTGGTCACCGGGCCAGGCTAAGGGCCTACTAAGGAAAAGCCAATATTTTACTAAGGAAAATATTGGCTTTGTTTCTGCTGTTGGTAGCGTCCTTGGACTCTTCCTTTCTAACGAGCCCGCTGTAGCCCACATTAAACATGCGTAGATATTTGTGTCTGATCCCCTGACTTGTTGGTGTGTTTACTTCCCATGAGCTGTCTATGCGTGCTTTTGCATGTCACAGCACCACCAACGGGCCTGGCATGCCTACTACAGCGTTTTCAGTGGTGCTTCATTCTCTCGTGCAGATGCACATTTTTTTTCTTAAATGTAAATTTACCGTGTTTCTCTTGGACAGAACCTTAACTTTCAGTCGTGTTTTTTTGGATTCTTGTGCTACTTCTCTGCTGTATATTGAGGTTTCATGTACATGTACATCATGTTTCTGTTCTTACGTTTTAAGAAGTTTGTTATTTTGTCATTTAGTAAGCTCACTTAGAGACCTATTACCGATTTCCAGCTTGTATTGGTCCCTAAATAAATGACAGTTTAAAGCATGGCCATGGGTTTGTTCCAATGTAGTCTTGTGTTGAGTCGCCACAACATCGTTTTAGGAGGCTGTAATAAAAATATGTGTTTTATTTACAGGGCTGCTTGCTTGTAAATACTAATTGCATAAATCATTCATAATATGACCAGAGATAAGATAAAACAATACATTTAGTTCACAAGCTGATGTTTGATGTTGGTTCCATTGAGCTAAAACCAGGTGGGATTTTAGCAATTAGTGGATTAAAGCTGAGAATCCACTTTTTTCACAAATAACGTAAGGGTTTTGAAAATTGAAAACTAAATCTTTTTGCACATCTCAGGATGACATTTGCTATGTATACACTGCAAATGGAGAATGAATAGTAAGTCAAGTTCTATAGAAATTAGTGTATTTGTCCTTGAATTGAGCAGGCAAATAAGATGATCTGCCAATGGATTTTTGCACTTAAAATAGGAACAACTCATCATCATCTTATTTCAAATGCACTATATTTTTAGTAATGGTGGATTGTGATCGTTTCCTGAAGTGTCCAATAAAGCTACATTAAAAAAAACACCAATTATTATGGTTCCCGTCCAGCGTCTCTCCTTGTTATTGTTATTAGTTGTTGAGCAATGGGAGCCGACAATATTAAGTCCACATCATAGCAAGAAGAAAAAAGGTAAGAAGAAAGCAGCACAGCTATTAACAACGGTCTTTGGTGGAGCGCTAGCTGATAGTGCTGCAGATGTGTAGAGAGAGCCAGGACAGTGACATAAATGGCGGATGGAAGGACCGTTCAGATTGTGAACACTTTATCTGGAAATGGCAGAAATCAGATTTTTTGGAGTAGAGAAAGAGTTGTTCCGTTCACACTGCCATGAAAAAGACGGAATTGGGTCGCATTTCCCTGCAGTTTCAACGTAGCCATAGAGAGCCTGCTCTTCCCTCTGTGCCACGCAGCAACACTATTTTCTGCAGGTTTTCATGCCTGTCTCCATCCAAGGTGTTCCTAATACCAAAGATTTCCTAAATCTCAGGCTCTGTTTTAATGAATCTGCTCAGTAAAAAATTATCCAGTTCTTCTTTGACCATTCTCAGTGATTCAGATTTTGAACTACAAGTCCATTCAGGGCTTATGATAACAGCTTAGGTTGATACAGCAACTGGATGTTGCTTCTTGACATAGATTTTCCGTTGACAGGAAACATTATGGAATATCAAACTGTGGCATCTCCTGATACAAGATCTCGTTAAGCCCCTACCAATGACAGATAATTGGAGAAATATTGTTTGCTTTGAGCTGAACTGAAAGTCAAGGCTGTTTAGAGTGTCATTTCTTTCTATGTTATCTTCATATATTCCCGCATTGTTTTTATGATTTTTAATGAACACAACTGTATTTTGTTTGGAGTGATGTTTTGTTTGATTTGTCTGTCCGATCGTTATTGTAGATACGACATTTTTTTCAGTATATTACTTGGTTATTTAAATGTTAAATTAAAAAAAGGCTTAAAGGTGTCAACAGAGCCACATTATGTGCGAAAAGCTAAGACGGGACCCTGAGGTTTCCAAAACAGACACCTTCTACTCCATGATCCTGTGATCCAGTCCCAAACAGGTTGGGTTCGATCTGAACTGGGAAGAAGGATTGTTTTTTAACAAGAATCTGGACAAAGTTCTTGCTTTGGACACATAGGGGCTGCAGAGCCTTTCAAAGCATCCCAGGCACACAACCCAAAAACATGTGGACTGAACAACCAAACTCCCATGACCCAGTAAACAACGCTGCAAGAGGACAGACCTGGTCCACTGTTCCACAGCCAGGACCAAAGCAACACTCCAACAGCCTCCTCCTACGAGGAATGCAATTTATTTTTCATGTTTAATTGAACTGCATTGAAAGGCTCTGACATGAATTTGCTTTGTATATATAGCACTTTAGCTTTAATTTGATTTGTCAACCATTTTTTATCAAGTCGGTTGTGGCTGTGAATGGTCCCCACATCATTAAATTGAATCAAACTAAATGGATCTGAAAGCTGGAGTTATTCCAGTTGCCACAGGCCATTTTTACTGACCAAGTCCATTAACTGTGTTGTTTGTGGGTCAATGATAAAGATAAACAACTACACAGCTGTGCATATCTGCTCGTTGGTGTCTATCCAGTTGTAATGCAGTTATCTCATTTTATCTTATTGCTCATGTGGCTGTTTACTTCGTTGCTGCGGTGCGACCCCACATCTTAAACCAACGGAGGCAGCTGAACCGTAAAAACAGAGGCAGTGAAAATGTAAGATGAAGACGTCATCATCATCATCATCAGACAGCCGTCAGATCGGCTGCAAACACTGAAAGATTTTACCGATCAGTTTGATGCAAACGTTTTTCCATCGCAGTGAAAGTTCTGTCAGAGTCAACATGTAACTAAGGGTTAGCCATGTGGTGAAGGAACATTAGAAAGAAAGTCAGTCTCAGCTTATTCAGAGCTGCTTCTAACCACCCCCCCCTCACAGGAACGTCCATTCTCAGGACACTTACTGGACAGAAATATTAGCATCCGGCCACGGAGCCACAGAGATGAAATTTACTACATTTTAAGGAAGAGGAAGTGTCAAAGATTAATTTGAACAATTTTGTTTTTCTCTTTCTTTAATAAAACTCTTATTCTTACAACTTACTTGTTTTTTGTATCAAAGAACAAACTGATTTTTGGTGCATTGTATGACGTTTCTGTCTTTGAGGTGCTTTGTGATATATTCTTCTATGGGGAAAAAACACACTGATAAACTATTTTAGGTAAAATAGGTAATTTATTTCTGTGCATCAACTATTTTTCATTGTATTGTCTCTTGTAGTTTTTTTTATTCACATCAAGAAACTTTTTGAAGATGAAGGCCTTTCTCAGGGGGAATTGACTGCTCTGTCTACCATCCATACATGGCAGTGACGTGCAGTCAGGGGAGGCAAGTGAGGTCAGGCCTCACCTGTCATCATGGAAAGAAAGAAAATATATAATGATGATAACATAATATAAATAGTTATTCATTCAGTAATTTGTAATAAAGAGTTAAATTGTCATCTAATTTCATCAATTATGATCATATTTTCTTCAAAATCGCAGAATTTGCACTATTTTCCATGTAAATCCTTGGTGGCGCTTGATAGCGAAGCCGGTGAGGTCGCAGCGAGCTTGGCCTCCCCTGGGATTGCGCAAGGTTTTATTTACTAATAAAATGAGCAAAAACAAAGTATAAAGTATAAATCACCAAGATAACAACTAATACACCAGCAGGACTTGATAATCTTTCATTAAAAATTTGTATGCAACCAGAGTGAGCTACTGACGAATAAATAAGTTAAAAAAGTCAAATAATGCACCTTTAATATTTGCACATTCAGCTGTTCAAATCCATACATATTTCCTCAGGTATTTTTTCTTATCTGCATAAGAGACACAAAAATAGTCGGTCCAGCACAGTGGAAGCAGTAACCTTATAACCATGGAAACAGTAATCAAACCAGACCAGGAAAATGTGTGGGTAGGGTTTTATTTCCTATTTCTACAGATGTAGTCTGGGATAATGTTGGATTAAGATACAGTTTTGATAGACTTGCAGCTACTGGGGCTTTTTTTCTGGACAATAATGATTTCCATTTTAGTGTTTTTCTGTTTTTGTTTTTTTTAGGTCTGGCATCCTGATTCAGATTTTAGTCCAATGTGCTGTTTGTTCTCTGAAAGAGGCAGTAGCTTTAGTTCCAAGAAAGAAATTAAGTAACTGCAAGATCATCCTCTTTGGTGACTCAACGGATATGTCCTTAACCCTTACCTGTTTTTAAATAAGCTCAAAACTAGTCCTTTAAACTATATTCTCTTGGTTGATGCATTTAGAGACTGAAAAGAGTTCTTAGGTTCCATGCATTTAACGCATAGAGAAAAAAAATCAGGCACTGATCACCAGTGAGAACAATCTGCTGCATCTTAGGTTTGATCTAAAGACACAAAGTGGTGTTACTTGAAAGTCAGAGACAAAGAGGTTTCTTGACTGGTGAGTATCCATTGCAATGAAGTGTCCTCGGATTAAAGATGGCATGAATCATTAAAACATTCCCTAAAATACGCTGCTAAAAGGTTTGCATCTGTTGCTTTGAAAGCTTTTACCTCCTAAGGTTTGTCCCAAACAGCAGGATTCAGGTCTAAATCTGCCACCACTGGATCAACCAGATACCGCATGTTGAATTGTCAGTTCTATTTGAAACCATCTTCCATCCATCCCATGTATTGAATATCCTGTAAAAAAGTTTTTTTAAGCATTTGGTGTTTGGGTGAGTTTCCGCAGGAGAACTAGGCTATCTTTCATCTCAGCTTTTATAAATATTCTGCTGACTGGCCTGAGGGAGCACTATAATAATCTTTTTAACTGCTAATTTCCATTTTATTGCCATTGCTCCCACTTCATCCTCAGTCCGTCCTCCTTGTGGCGTTGCGAGAGCCGCTCTGAGGGGGGCGCTGAATCCGCGGGGCCCACATCACCGTCACAGGAGCGTACTGAACATCCACCCAAACACGCACAAGAGTTGCATCCACAAAACCGACACGCTCTCCCTCAGACGCACCGCTTCTTTCCCTCCAAATCTCCAACGCTCGCTCTGTGGTTCAGACGCTCGGCTTAAAATAACTCTCCCTCACTTCCTGTCTCTCACACCCAGACTCTCCTGGCACACGCGCCTCAGTTGAATGGCTATGTGGGACAGCAGCTTGGGGATAGACAACTGATTCACTTTGAGTGGCGTGTGGATATTTATAGTGCCTGCGCGTGTGACAGTAGGTGATGAGTGCTGACTTCATGATGGTGGTAAAAAAAAAAAAAAAAAAAAACATCAGCGTGTGCATGTTTGCCTGCCTTCATTTTTTCCTCTATGTGAGTTTGTGTGGCTGTGAATGAGACGGTGACAGCCAGGTGATCAGCACTGGGCATGCTCAGTCGTCTGCTGGTGCCTGTGACGTCTCAGTCCTGTGTAACCATGGCAGCGGTGTGCTGGAGGCTGCATCAGACTGACTGCAGCGGCACCGCTGACCTGCAACATGCTTCACTAATAGCTGATTGTACAATTCATGTGCTTTTGGCTGCATGTCCTTCGGAAATATACGAGATCCTCGTTGGCAATGTTGATGCACACAGCACTGTTATGACTATTTAAGCAATGTTTGTTGAACAACAGATTTAATGTTCCATAATTATCTCTGTGGTCCAGGTGATGTACTAAACCACCTTCTTATAACTCTGCAGTTTTGATGCATTTCCAGATCCAGCATCTTATTTGTTTGCAGTCCACAAACGTAGTATTATTATTTATTTTTTTGGCTGACTGGATGATTTGTAGGGCTGCACAGTGGGTAGCGCTGTTGCCTTGCAGCAAGAAGGTTTTGGGTTCAAGTCCCTAGGTCTTTCTGCATGGAGTTTGCATGTTCTGCCTGTGCATGTGTGGGTTCTCTCCGGGTACTCTGGCTTCCTCCCACACTCCAGAAACATGACTGTTAGGTTAATTGGTCTCTCTAAATTATCCTTAGGTGTGAGTGTGTGTGAGAATGGTTGTTTGTCCTGATTGTCTCTGTGTTGCCCTGCAATAGACTGTTGGCCTGTCCAGGGTGTACCTCGCCTCTCACCCATTGGCAGCTGGAGATAGGCACCAGCACCCCTCACAACACCAGCAGGGATACGTGTGTTGGAAAATGGATGAATTATTTGTCTTATTTGGGCTCTTTTTAATTCAGAACTGCTTCACCTACTAATATAAACTTATATTAGTAGGTGAAGCACCGTCTTCTAGCGCCGTCCAACAATCAGTGTTGGTTGTAAACTCCGCTGGTCAGCTGTAACAATATGGCCACAGTTAGAGTTTAATCAAGTCACTCCATTCTGATTTAACGGGCTGTTGGGGGAAATAAAGATTACTGATTCCCCGGATACTTATTGGAAAAAAGGAAACAGTTCCAGCACTTTATTGAGCACCAGAGCAGAGGAAAAGTAATCACACCCCTGGCTAGGCTGTAGCCTGCCACGCTTTCCGGCCTCCAGCTCCAGTCCCCTCCGAAGCTCTGCCTACCTCCTCCTCACACTGCTATATCGGCTGACCAGAGCAGACGTAACACAAACATCTCAGATCCAAACATTTACATTCTCACACAGAAAATACGCAGCCTTGTTTTAACCAGGGTAGAGTGCAGCCGTCTTCTCCCTGAGTACAGCTGCTTACATGTTTCCAAGAGGATGGGTAAGGGGTGATTTTGCTTTAACAAATCCATTAACACGGGCCAGACTGGACTGATATCTGGAGAACCTGAGGTCTGTTATTTAACACAATCTTTAGGCAGGTGGTTTCCTGGCTAGGCTCCAGTCTAAGCAGAACGTAGAGCGTCTCACAAACCCTCAAGGTAAGTAGTTCTTACCCGCGTCATGGCCTCTACAAAGACTCCATTAGCATGAACCCTTCCTCGACGGTTCTGAGGAAACCTGTTTCATCAGAGGGTGTCGCCTTCTGCCATTGTTGTGTGCTCTAGTAGTTCTGGAGCTGATCCTGTTTAGGATTTACAGGTGGAAAGCAAGGCATTAACACTGAATGAAATCCAGCTATGTTGGACTACCATAAGCAAGAAAAATGGCGAGCTATCTGTTCTAATTTTTATAATAATAATAACAATCATCTACATTGTCATTGCGACACACAGTCCAGTAAAATCTGTCCTCTGCACTTAAGGCCTAAGGGTCTTGCTCAGGGACCCAGAGAGCAGTCTTAAGGAGTCGAGCCAGGAACCTTGCAGCCTCTAGAATACGCAAGCGCCCTGCTCTCTAACCACTACATCACTACTACATCACCACTACATCACCACTGCATCACCACTACATCACTACTACATCACCAGTGCATCACCACTACATCACTACTACATCACAACTACATCACCACTGCATCACTACTACATCACCAGTGCATCACCACTACATCAATACTACATCACAACTACATCACTACTACATCACCACGGCATCACCACTACATCACTACTGCATCACCACTACATCACGAGTGCATCACCACTACATCACTACA